>OY821517.1:48229161-48829161 GCA_963682025.1 Cordilura impudica
ATTTCATAGTGGTCATTTGTATGGGGACTAGGTCTGAACATGAACCAAATTTCACCAATTTCAATAGCGTTCATCAAATGTCCGGTAGAAGCTCATATACCAAATTTCATCAAAATATATTCATATTTGCGACCTGTAGTTTGATTACAAGGTTTACATGGACACACTGACGGACGGACGGACGGACAACGCTAAATCGACTCAGAAGGTGATTCTGAGTCGATCGGTATAATAAAAGATGGGTCTAGGTCAAATATTTTTGGTAGTTACAAACAGCAGCACAAAGTCATTATACCCAAACCAGGTAGTGGTATAGGGTATAATAATTACACTGTACAACACAAAAAAAAAACATTACAAGGTCCGGCCTATAAATTTTGATAGAGGAGACAAAAAAAAATCATGTGAGTCCGATCACAAGGGAGATGTGTAAACATCTAATAATTAAAAAAAACATCAACATCATATTTTCCAGTGCATAAAAAATGCAATTGATGTTTTCTGAAATTCAATTGATGTTTTCTGAAATACAATTAATGTTTTCAGCAATTCAAATGATGCTTTTTGAAATTCTATTGATGTTTTCTGAAAAAATGAAATTTTCTAGAACTTGCACTCGAATTTTGAGGGCTGGAATCTGCTACTCATCAATTAAGTGCTTTATTTTTCAAACACAAATGATAAGAAATAGAACTGATAAAATGACTCGAAAAATACACGCAAACGATAAGGAATATGATAGAAAAGGACCTCGAAAAGGAATCGCAAATGATTATAAGTATGAATCGAAAATAAGTTGAAACTGATTGGAAACGCGGGTAGGATACCATTTTCCGCCAAAAAAAAAGTCTTTTATGATCAGAAAATGAGTGTATTTTTGATTTTTGATCTCTAATCACGCAGAAGAGCCGAAAAAGACTCGAATATGATTTTTAATTTCGTAAAATGCTGACTGGGTACAAACAAATAATGATAATATACTGAGCTCTAAATGCAGCATCTCCTATGACGACCATGATAATCAATTACGAGTACTAACCATTTGTTTTTTTTCGCTTTGTTTTTCGCAGTTAATTTATCGATAGCAGATGCCATGGTTTCAAGCCTTAATGTTACATTCAATTATATTTACATGTTGGACAACGATTGGCCTTTTGGTGAACTTTACTGTAAAATATCACAGTTTATAGCAACACTAAGTATAAGTGCCTCAGTATTTACCCTTATCAATCGATAGGTAAGTGAATTATTTTAAAACACAAACCCACACACACACACAGACAAGTAAATATAAAATAAAGTAAAATTTTATTTGTATGAAAGAGGATAGGAACAATGGAACACCTAAGTATTAACGACATTTTTGGTGGCATTTTATTTTATAAATACGAGTATAATATAGTTTCCAAAAATAGGTTTATGTGTTTTTATTGAATTAATTGAAGCTGTCAAAGCTGTTTTCGTGCACGTACTCGTAGCATAATGTATTTATTACACGTGTACATACTAGCATATAAATACTTAGTAAAGGATAAACATACTCTAGGACAATTTATCAGATTATCATGCAATTTTGGCATACACAAGTATGTATAAAAGAAAAAATAATAAGAAAAACTCTACAATGGTTGATTTTTAACAAGTTTATTTACTTTTATTAAAAAGATGCTTTCTTCAGCTTAATTTCTTTAAAAATTGTACTTTGAGATGCACACTCGTTCATAATAATAGATGCACCTAAATATATTTTATTTAAGGAAAGAAAAAAAACTTTTTGATGTGTAAACATCTATACGCGCAGGGGTAAATTTCTATTTCACAATACAATCACTAAAACAGCGTAAAAAGTGAGCCGTAAGACAAAATCGGTGTGACTTATGATTGTGTTGGTGAAAAAATTATTATATGTAATAACCTGTTTGAAAATGAAATCTAGAAAATGAAAAATAAGAAATGAAAAATGAAAAATTAAAAATTAAAAATTAAAAATTAAAAATTAAAAATTAAAAATTAAATATTAAAAATTAAAAATTAAAAATTAAAAATTAAAAATTAAAAATTAAAAATTAAAAATTAAAAATTAAAAATTAAAAATTAAAAATTAAAAATTAAAAATTAAAAATTAAAAATTAAAAATTAAAAATTAAAAATTAAAAATTAAAATTAAAAATTAAAAATTAAAAATTAAAAATTAAAAATTAAAAATTAAAAATTAAAAATTAAAAATTAAAAATTAAAATTAAAAATTAAAAATTAAAAATTAAAAATTAAAAATTAAAAATTAAAAATTAAAAATTAAAAATTAAAAATTAAAAATTAAAAATTAAAAATTAAAAATTAAAAATTAAAAATTAAAAATTAAAAATTAAAAATTAAAAATTAAAAATTAAAAATTAAAAATTAAAAATTAAAAATTAAAAATTAAAAATTAAAAATTAAAAATTAAAAATTAAAATTAGAAATTAAAAATTAAAAATTAAAAATTAAAAATTAAAAATTAAAAATTAAAAATTAAAAATTAAAAATTAGAAAATTAAAAATTAAAAATTAAAAATTAAAAATTAAAAATTAAAAATTAAAAATTAAAAATTAAAAATTAAAAATTAAAAATTAAAAATTAAAAATTAAAAATTAAAAATTAAAAATTAAAAATTAAAAATTAAAAATTAAAAATTAAAAATTAAAAATTAAAAATTAAAAATTAAAAATTAAAAATTAAAAATTAAAAATTAAAAATTAAAAATTAAAAATTAAAAATTAAAAATTAAAAATTAAAAATTAAAAATTAAAAATTAAAATTAAAAATTAAAAATTAAAAATTAAAAATTAAAAATTAAAAATTAAAAATTAAAAATTAAAAATTAAAAATTAAAAATTAAAAATTAAAAATTAAAATTAAAAATTAAAAATTAAAAATTAAAAATTAAAAATTAAAAATTAAAAATTAAAAATTAAAAATTAAAAATTAAAAATTAAAAATTAAAAATTAAAAATTAAAAATTAAAAATTAAAAATTAAAAATTAAAAATTAAAAATTAAAATTAAAAATTAAAAATTAAAAATTAAAAATTAAAAATTAAAAATTAAAAATTAAAAAATTAAAAATTAAAAATTAAAAATTAAAAATTAAAAATTAAAAATTAAAAATTAAAAATTAAAAATTAAAAATTAAAAATTAAAAATTAAAAATTAAAAATTAAAAATTAAAAATTAAAAATTAAAAATTAAAAATTAAAAATTAAAAATTAAAAATTAAAAATTAAAAATTAAAAATTAAAAATTAAAAATTAAAAATTAAAAATTAAAAATTAAAAATTAAAAATTAAAAATTAAAAATTAAAAATTAAAAATTAAAAATTAAAAATTAAAAATTAAAAATTAAAAATTAAAAATTAAAAATTAAAAATTAAAAATTAAAAATTAAAAATTAAAAATTAAAAATTAAAAATTAAAAATTAAAAATTAAAAATTAAAAATTAAAAATTAAAAATTAAAAATTAAAAATTAAAAATTAAAAATTCAAAATTCAAAATTAAAAATTAAAAATTAAAAATGAAAAATGAAAAATTAAAAATTAAAAATTAAAAATTAAAAATTAAAAATTAAATATTAAAAATTAAAAATTAAAAATTAAAAATTAAAAATTATAAATTAAAAATTAAAAATTAAAAATTAAAAATTAAAAATTAAAAATTAAAAATTAAAAATTAAAAATTAAAAATTAAAAATTAAAAATTAAAAATTAAAAATTAAAAATTAAAAATTAAAAATTAAAAATTAAAAATTAAAAATTAAAAATTAAAAATTAAAAATTAAAAATTAAAAATTAAAAATTAAAAATTAAAAATTAAAAATTAAAAATTAAAAATTAAAAATTAAAAATTAAAAATTAAAAATTAAAAATTAAAAATTAAAAATTAAAAATTAAAAATTAAAAATTAAAAATTAAAAATTAAAAATTAAAAATTAAAAATTAAAAATTAAAAATTAAAAATTAAAAATTAAAAATTAAAAATTAAAAATTAAAAATTAAAAATTAAAAATTAAAAATTAAAAATTAAAAATTAAAAATTAAAAATTAAAAATTAAAAATTAAAAATTAAAAATTAAAAATTAAAAATTAAAAATTAAAATTAAAAATTAAAAATTAAAAATTAAAAATTAAAAATTAAAAATTAAAAAATTAAAAATTAAAAATTAAAAATTAAAAAATTAAAAATTAAAAATTAAAAATTAAAAATTAAAAATTAAAAATTAAAAATTAAAAATTAAAAATTAAAAATTAAAAATTAAAATTAAAAATTAAAAATTAAAAATTAAAAATTAAAAATTAAAAATTAAAAATTAAAAATTAAAAATTAAAAATTAAAAATTAAAAATTAAAAATTAAAAATTAAAAATTAAAAATTAAAAATTAAAAATTAAAAATTAAAAATTAAAAATTAAAAATTAAAAATTAAAAATTAAAAATTAAAAATTAAAAATTAAAAATTAAAAATTAAAAATTAAAAAATTAAAATTTAAAAATTAAAAATTAAAAATTAAAAATTAAAAAATTAAAAATTAAAAATTAAAAATTAAAAATTAAAAATTAAAAATTAAAAATTAAAAATTAAAAATTAAAAATTAAAAATTAAAAATTAAAAATCAAAAATTAAAAATTAAAAATTAAAAATTAAAAATTAAAAATTAAAAATTAAAAATTAAAAATTAAAAATTAAAAATTAAAAATTAAAAATTAAAAATTAAAAATTAAAAATTAAAAATTAAAAATTAAAAATTAAAAATTTAAAATTTAAAATTAAAAATTAAAAATTAAAAATTAAAAATTAAAAATTAAAAATTAAAAATTAAAAATTAAAAATTAAAAATTAAAAATTAAAAATTAAAAATTAAAAATTAAAAATTAAAAATTAAAAATTAAAAATTAAAAATTAAAAATTAAAAATTAAAAATTAAAAATTAAAAATTAAAAATTAAAAATAAAAAATTAAAAATTAAAAATTAAAAATTAAAAATTAAAAATTAAAAATTAAAAATTAAAAATTAAAAATTAAAAATTAAAAATTAAAAATTAAAAATTAAAAATTAAAAATTAAAAATTAAAAATTAAAAATTAAAAAATTAAAAATTAAAAATTAAAAATTAAAAATTAAAAATTAAAAATTAAAAATTAAAAATTAAAAATTAAAAATTAAAATTAAAAATTAAAAATTAAAATTTAAAAATTAAAAATTAAAAAATTAAAAATTAAAAATTAAAAATTAAAAATTAAAAATTAAAAAATTAAAAATTAAAAATTAAAAATTAAAAATTAAAAATTAAAAATTAAAAATTAAAAATTAAAAATTAAAATTAAAAATTAAAAATTAAAAATTAAAAATTAAAAATTAAAAATTAAAAATTAAAAATTAAAAATTAAAAATTAAAAATTAAAAATTAAAAATTAAAAATTAAAAATTAAAAATTAAAAATTAAAAATTAAAAATTAAAAATTAAAAATTAAAAATTAAAAATTAAAAATTAAAAATTAAAAATTAAAAATTAAAAATTAAAAATTAAAAATTAAAAATTAAAAATTAAAAATTAAAAATTAAAAATTAAAAATTAAAAATTAAAAATTAAAAATTAAAAATTAAAAATTAAAAATTAAAAATTAAAAATTAAAAATTAAAAATTAAAAATTAAAAATTAAAAATTAAAAATTAAAAATTAAAAATTAAAAATTAAAAATTAAAAATTAAAAATTAAAAAATTAAAAATTAAAAATTAAAAATTGAAAATTAAAAATTAAAAATTAAAAATTAAAAATTAAAAATTAAAAATTAAAAATTAAAAATTAAAATTTAAAAATTAAAAATTAAAAATTAAAAATTAAAAATTAAAAATTAAAAATTAAAAATTAAAAATTAAAAATTAAAAATTAAAAATTAAAAATTAAAAATTAAAAATTAAAAATTCAAAATTCAAAATTCAAAATTCAAAATTAAAAATTAAAAATTAAAAATTAAAAATTAAAAATTAAAAATTAAAAATTAAAAATTAAAAATTAAAAATTAAAAATGAAAAATTAAAAATTAAAAATTAAAAATTAAAAATTAAAAATTAAAAATTAAAAATTAAAAATTAAAAATTAAAAATTAAAAATTAAAAATTAAAAATTAAAAATTAAAAAATTAAAAATTAAAAATTAAAAATTAAAAATTAAAAATTAAAAATTAAAAATTAAAAATTAAAAATTAAAAATTAAAAATTAAAAATTAAAAATTAAAAATTAAAAATTAAAAATTAAAAATTAAAAATTAAAAATTAAAAATTAAAAATTAAAAATTAAAAATTAAAAATTAAAAATTAAAAATTAAAAATTAAAAAATTAAAAAATTAAAAATTAAAAATTAAAAATTAAAAATTAAAAATTAAAAATTAAAAATTAAAAATTAAAATTAAAAATTAAAAATTAAAAATTAAAAATTAAAAATTAAAAATTAAAATTAAAAATTAAAAATTAAAAATTAAAAATTAAAAATTAAAAATTAAAAATTAAAAATTAAAAATTAAAAATTAAAAATTAAAAATTAAAAATTAAAAATTAAAAATTAAAAATTAAAAAATTAAAAATTAAAAATTAAAAAATTAAAAATTAAAAAATTAAAAATTAAAAATTAAAAATTAAAAATTAAAAATTAAAAATTAAAAATTAAAAATTAAAAATTAAAAATTAAAAATTAAAAATTAAAAATTAAAAATTAAAAATTAAAAATTAAAAATTAAAAATTAAAAATTAAAAATTAAAAATTAAAAATTAAAAATTAAAAATTAAAAATTAAAAATTAAAAATTAAAAATTAAAAATTAAAAATTATAAATTAAAAATTAAAAATTAAAAATTAAAAATTAAAAATTAAAAATTAAAAATTAAAAATTAAAAATTAAAAATTAAAAATTAAAAATTAAAAATTAAAAATTAAAAATTAAAAATTAAAAATTGAAAATTAAAAATTAAAAATTAAAAATTAAAAATTAAAAATTAAAAATTAAAAATTAAAAATTAAAAATTAAAAATTAAAAATTAAAAATTAAAAATTAAAAATTAAAAATTAAAAATTAAAAATTAAAAATTAAAATTTAAAAATTAAAAATTAAAAATTAAAAATTAAAAATTAAAAATTAAAAATTAAAAATTAAAAATTAAAAATTAAAAATTAAAAATTAAAAATTAAAATTAAAAATTAAAAATTCAAAATTCAAAATTCAAAATTCAAAATTCAAAATTAAAAATAAAAAATTAAAAATTAAAAATTAAAAATTAAAAATTAAAAATTAAAAATTAAAAATTAAAAATTAAAAATGAAAAATTAAAAATTAAAAATTAAAAATTTAAAAATTAAAAATTAAAAATTAAAAATTAAAATTAAAAATTAAAAATTAAAAATTAAAAATTAAAAATTAAAAATTAAAAATTAAAAATTAAAAATTAAAAATTAAAAATTAAAAATTAAAAATTAAAAATTAAAAATTAAAAATTAAAAATTAAAAATTAAAATTAAAAATTAAAAATTAAAAATTAAAAATTAAAAATTAAAAATTAAAAATTAAAAAATTAAAAATTAAAAAATTAAAAATTAAAAATTAAAAATTAAAAATTAAAAATTAAAAATTAAAAATTAAAAATTAAAAATTAAAAATTAAAAATTAAAAATTAAAAATTAAAATTAAAAATTAAAAATTAAAAATTAAAAATTAAAAATTAAAAATTAAAAATTAAAAATTAAAAATTAAAAATTAAAAATTAAAAATTAAAAATTAAAAAATTAAAAATTAAAAATTAAAAATTAAAAATTAAAAATAAAAATTAAAAATTAAAAATTAAAAATTAAAAATTAAAAATTAAAAATTAAAAATTAAAAAATTAAAAAATTAAAAATTAAAAATTAAAAATTAAAAATTAAAAATTAAAAATTAAAAATTAAAAATTAAAAATTAAAAATTAAAAATTAAAAATTAAAAATTAAAAATTAAAAATTAAAAATTAAAAATTAAAAATTAAAAATTAAAAATTAAAAATTAAAAATTAAAAATTAAAAATTAAAAATTAAAAATTAAAAATTAAAAATTAAAAATTAAAAATTAAAAATTAAAAATTAAAAATTAAAAATTAAAAATTAAAAATTAAAAATTAAAAATTAAAAATTAAAAATTAAAAATTAAAAATTAAAAATTAAAAATTAAAAATTAAAAATTAAAAATTAAAAATTAAAAATTAAAAATTAAAAATTAAAAATTAAAAATGAAAAATGAGAAATAAAAAATGAAGAATGAAAAATAAAAAATTAAAAATAAAAAATGAAAAATGAAAAATAAAAAATTAAAAATAAAAAATGAAAAATGAGAAAAAAAAAATGAAAAATGAAAAATAAAAAAATAAAAAATTAAAAATCAAAAATGAAAAATGTAAGACGAAAAACTAAAAGTGAAAAATTAAAAATAATAAATTAGATGTGAAAATTAAAAAATGCAAAATAAAAAATGAAAAAGGAAAAATTAAAAATAAATAATGGAAAATGAAAAATTGAAAATAAAAAATTAAAAATAAAAAATGAAAAACGAAAACTGAAAAATGAAAACGAAAAATGAAAAATTAAAAATGAACCGTTGAAATAATAAATAATAATAAATATTTTTATATTAGCTTTCTGTTTGATTTTAAAAAGGTGCCATAAAACATCTTTAATTACTAGATGTTTACACATCTCCCCTGTGATCGGACTCACATGAGTTTTTCGTTATAAAAGAAAAATAAAAATACCAGTCAATTTTTATTTATAATAATTAAAGAAACAAAAAAAACTAAATATTTCCGAGAACCAATTCTCAACTAACCTGGAGCTGTGTTTAGGGACTTTTTTTTGCTGAAAAGTCCTAAGTATTTCTCTTCAGCATACGGAAGCATTACATTTTTCAATATATCGTATTTTCAATACGATATAATGGGCCAACACCGTACCACGAGAAGCATCCCCAAACCATTATATTGCCTCCACCGAGTTTAACTGTTTTTTATTAGTATTTTTTTTTTATAAAATTTACGTGGAACTCTTTTCCTTTAGGCGACGGACATTCCTCTGGCAATGATATTCAAACAATTTAATTTTTGTTTTGTCGCTCCATAGGATGGGACGCTATATTTTTTTTTTTTTCTTTTTTTGTTTTGTTTACGCATGAGTGGAACTTTTCTAACAATTATTGCTGGTAATTTAGCTTGCAGAAGAGGACGACGAACCGTTGACTACAGTAAAAAAAACAAGTATAGAAAACTGGACCTACTTATATATTAACCACTTAAGTGAAGGTGGGCTAAGTAATTCATCAAATTCATTAATGGAAACGCTAAAGTCGTGTGATGCAATATTTTTAAAATTAAATGGCGAAAAATTGTTGCTTACAAGCGGAATATTTCACAAAAACAAAAAGAAAGGACATTGAAGCAAATGAAGAAGTGAAAAAACTATTTTCAAATGTAGAATGTAGTTTAGAATAAGGTTATTAAATTTCAAAATTGCTCAAAATATCAATAGACGAAAGAGGAAATTTATTCAAATAACAACGTAATATAATCTGAAGTACGGAACAATGGCCTTTGAATTTTTTTCATATATTGTTAGACCATTTTTATTTAGTGAATATAAAATAAACAAATTAACAAATTTATAAAAATAAAATTTTTGTGAACATGTATTTGAACCAGTGGTCGGCAAAACCACTACGCGGCGTTTTTGCTCTCACACCTACATGCGCTCACTTATTAAACAAAATTAAAAAATCAATCAGTCTCGCATAAGCATTCGAGCGAAGACGTTGATTCGACGCTTTATGTTTGAGATGCACTGAGAGAATAAATATAAATTTTGAATGTAAATTCTTGTTTAATAAAAAATAAAACTATTATTGAAATAGTTTTCCTATCTTGTTTACTTTACTCAAAAAAAATGCTAAATGGCGTCTTTAAACTTAAATAATATTTTTTATAAGATTACCACTTTTTACCAAAGTAATTTTTTTCAAACTAATGCCGCCATCTATACGTCAGTTCGGGTTGTTCTGGGACCGACCTCGAATTAATGATATTGATTGAGTTAAAATATCGAGTAACTTATAAAATATTGAGAATTTTTATGGATGAATTTCAAAGTTTAATAATAAATTGCATTCATTCGAATATTTTAATACGTCTAAATAACAAATAACATGGTTTGAGGTATTAGATTCGCTAATTTATAAAATATAAAAATATTTTCAGTGTATCTCTTTTGCATTTGTTTTAATATATATGTATACTAAATATTTTGTTTTTCTTTGTCTCTAACTCAAGGTATGTGGCCATAATGAAACCTTTGAGACCACGTATGAGCAAACGTAGTAATTTAGCGATTGCTGCTGCCATTTGGTTAATATCGGCTATTTTATCATGTCCTATGCTCTTGTTCTTCACTACCGGTGATATACCCAGTAAAGATGGAATACGTACGGTGTGTTACTCCGAATGGCCAGATGGTTCAACAAATCATTCTCATCTAGAATATATGTAAGTGTGTGTGTAAACAAACAAGTCTTTGTAAAAGATTGGAGGAGAGCTTAAACATAAATATGTTTTCATATTAATACAGGTTTTATGTAAAAATGTACGCACTTATACACTGTCATTAGTTTTGCCTTATGTTTGTTTTAATTTGTCTAATTAAGCCGACTTTAATTTTCTTTTCAAACACGTTTTTTTTATGTTCACTTTTATGGGCCATAATGTTTTTCTTAAACTGCAAATTAAAATCTCATGCGAATTGATTTCGTTTATGTGTTTGTATTTATTCAGATATTTATGCATTCGTTTGTACTACAACTTTCAATAACAGTAGTCTGCTGGTGGGTTCTTAATATGTGTGTGTTCGTTTGAGTGAGTTTTTGTTTGTGTATTTTGCATGCTCAAGTGAAGTAGTTACTTCCAGTGTAATTATAGTTGTAATGGTTTCAACATGTGTTTAAAGTACATACATAACTTGCAAGTATGTATGTGAGCCAGCAAAATTTTCTCCCACAAAATTTACAAATGCCAGAAAAAATATCCGTACACTTGAAGATGAAAATTTTAAATGATAATAAAAATTTTAATAAAATACTAGCGATTCCAGCGCTCGAAATTCGAGTGCAGTTTATGGTTATTATTATTGTGAATGAAGATAACAAACTCATTAACAAACCTATTAACAAATTTAATAAAACACACATAGCATATATATAATTTTATGTATGTGTTAGTAGCAACTTTAAATGCAATTTACTCAAAATAAAGGAAAAAATTAAAAAATCTGTAAATCTGCAAAGCGGCTTAAAACAAATACCTTTCAAATAATATACGCTTGGTCGAAATTGGGATAAAATGATAGAACAAAACATCGGTCACAAGAAATCGCCTAGCCTATTAATATTATAGATAGACTAGCTGAGTCCGGTCCGCGTTGCTGGCCCGAAGAAAACATTTGGATTTTATATTGCATCTAAATTTTAATACCGAGTGTCGGGCAAAAGTAAAGCACGAACTCCCTCGAAAATCCTTAAATACATTGCATTTAATAATATTATGAATATGACTGAAAAAAAATATACGTTTTCTTGAATATTTTAACACCAGCGCCACCTACAGGTGAAAAACTTTGTCAGCAACTTTAGTTTTATGTACATAATATATGTTGCGAATTTGAGCTAAATTGGACCGTAAATAAATTTTTTGGGAAAATCTCGACCCCAGCGCCACCTATCGGGTACAAAAAAAATTTGTGCAAATCGGAGAACCAAAGGAACATATGGTATGAATACGAAGTCGCTAGCATTACTGGTTCAACAGTTATTAGAGTACCAACATACGCACCAACTTTTTATATATTAAGATATTGAATTACGAATTTTAATTGTTTTTCAAAAAACTTATAGAACGTTTCTACTTATATTTCTTTATTTACAAAGCTAAAACAGCACTGTGACATCTAATGCACCAGTAAAAGTATTCATATATTTACAAGTAGGGTAATCACACGAACTATGCAACAACGTACAGGGGTCGAATCGTCGCTTTCGATATTAAAATTTTTCGATCGAAATTATTTTTTTTTATTTTTCAAAATAAAATACTAAGAGTAATTTTACTCTATCACAGTTAAAGAGTTATGGTCCATAGTTAATAGTAAAAGTGAAACAAGGTCTGACAGTTGTCCGTCTTCTTTAAATAATAAACTAAAATTGGAATTTCGATTAATTTTACTCGATATCGAATTCGGCGATTTGCCCTCAGGTATTTCATATGTACCAACACTTTTTCTTCTAATTTTTTTCTATTTTATGTGCGAATACTATTTCTTATGAATTTTTTTATGTTTCATCTGTAATAAATTTAAAAAAACTAATAAACAGCTTAATAATTTATTATAAAAAAAACAATTGAGCTTAACTTACGGTGTACGGATACTTTTTCTGGCGGACGTAACTAACATATTTACTTTATAAAAAGGAAAATCATAATGCTGGTATAAAAAAAAAATAGATATTACATAAAAGTTACGAATGTTAAATGTTTTATAAACTCAACAAAACAATTAATAAGTAGAAAAGTTAAAAAAAAAAATGAAAAATATTTTGCTCTTTCCATTAATGGTTCACTGGCCGTTAAAGGCTAATTTAAAAGTAATAGATTACTAAAGTTATGGACTGTTTTTAGTTCACCTTAGTTCACTGACGTTAAATTTTTTTTTTTACTTAAACATCAAAAAACAAATAAGAAAATTATAGTCGTTCTAGTCGGACTACACGATACCCTATACCATGTGTTTAGAGACCCTATCTCTTAGGAACAACTAACTGGATATAGAAAATAAGCATAAACCAAATTTGAGTGGCATTGTTATTAATTTTGTTGCCTTTGAATATGAAAAAGTTCATATCGGATGCAATATTTATAAGGGGACGGGATCGAAAAAAGTACCGATCCTGACCATATTTGGTAAGATCACTTATTTTTTGTAAAAACATATACAAACCAAATTTGAGGCAAATCTGTGCAATATTTCTGTTTTTTTATATATTTAAGCGAAGATCGGGAAACCGCTTTATATAGGGGCTATGACTAAGAATTGTCCTATAGGGTTTATTTTTGGACTATAGCATTCATGCTATGTCTTATAGAAGTTTATATACCAAATTTCATCAAAATATATTCATATTTGCGACCTGTAGTTTGATTACAACGTTTACATGGACACACAGACAGACGGACGGACGGACATCGCTAAAACGACTCAGAAAGTCATTCTGTATGAAAGGTCAAATATTTTTGATAGTTATTATACCCTGTGACCACTTAGTGCTTTATCCATGTTTGCAAAATATACATATTTCAATCTTTAAAATAAATGTTATTGCCAATTTTAGAGAAAATCATCATATTTAATGACAAAATAAACAAAACGACGTAAAAGTATTATTACCTTTTTATTTCGTGCAAACCACTATTTATTTGGTACAAAATAATAGCTTTTTCTAACAAAATACAACACTGATAGCAAAAAGGATAAGCAAAACAAGTTCATGGAGTGCCATCAAGATTTAGCTAGGAGTACGTAAAATAGATCGGGTTGTTTTGGAATACCATTGGCAAGACTTGACACAACAATTTAAATATTCTCTTCTGGGCAACCGTCTAAGGATAGTATTGGTTAGAAGAAATTCTGGGCAGATTGTAAATGTCATGTTAGGAAAAAGATGAGTCATAACAAAAAATAAATCAAAAAACTGGCAGAGGTGGTCTTGACTGATATTGAGGAATCCATAGAAAGAAGCAGAAAGCGTCGTCTATATATCACTTATAGCAGTCAACTGCAGGGGCTCTGCTAATATAAAAATATTTATTATTTATTATTTCAACCGAATAATTTTTAATTTTTCGTTTTTTATTTTTAATTTTTAATTTTTAATTTTTAATTTTTAATTTTTAATTTTTAATTTTTAATTTTTAATTTTTAATTTTTAATTTTTAATTTTTAATTTTTAATTTTTAATTTTTAATTTTTAATTTTTAATTTTTAATTTTTAATTTTTAATTTTTAATTTTTAATTTTTAATTTTTAATTTTTAATTTTTAATTTTTAATTTTTAATTTTTAATTTTTAATTTTTAATTTTTAATTTTTAATTTTTAATTTTTAATTTTTAATTTTTAATTTTTAATTTTTAATTTTTAATTTTTAATTTTTAATTTTTAATTTTTAATTTTTAATTTTTAATTTTTAATTTTTAATTTTTAATTTTTAATTTTTAATTTTTAATTTTTAATTTTTAATTTTTAATTTTTAATTTTTAATTTTTAATTTTTAATTTTTAATTTTTAATTTTTAATTTTTAATTTTTAATTTTTAATTTTTAATTTTTAATTTTTAATTTTTAATTTTTAATTTTTAATTTTTAATTTTTAATTTTTAATTTTTAATTTTTAATTTTTAATTTTTAATTTTTAATTTTTAATTTTTAATTTTTAATTTTTAATTTTTAATTTTTAATTTTTAATTTTTAATTTTTAATTTTTAATTTTTAATTTTTAATTTTTAATTTTTAATTTTTAATTTTTAATTTTTAATTTTTAATTTTTAATTTTTAATTTTTAATTTTTAATTTTTAATTTTTAATTTTTAATTTTTAATTTTTAATTTTTAATTTTTAATTTTTAATTTTTAATTTTTAATTTTTAATTTTTAATTTTTAATTTTTAATTTTTAATTTTTAATTTTTAATTTTTAATTTTTAATTTTTAATTTTTAATTTTTAATTTTTAATTTTTAATTTTTAATTTTTAATTTTTAATTTTTAATTTTTAATTTTTAATTTTTAATTTTTAATTTTTAATTTTTAATTTTTAATTTTTAATTTTTAATTTTTAATTTTTAATTTTTAATTTTTAATTTTTAATTTTTAATTTTTAATTTTTAATTTTTAATTTTTAATTTTTAATTTTTAATTTTTAATTTTTAATTTTTAATTTTTAATTTTTAATTTTTAATTTTTAATTTTTAATTTTTAATTTTTAATTTTTAATTTTTAATTTTTAATTTTTAATTTTTAATTTTTAATTTTTAATTTTTAATTTTTAATTTTTAATTTTTAATTTTTAATTTTTAATTTTTAATTTTTAATTTTTAATTTTTAATTTTTAATTTGTAATTTTTAATTTTTAATTTTTACTTTTTACTTTTTAATTTTTAATTTTTAATTTTTAATTTTTAATTTTTAATTTTTAATTTTTAATTTTTAATTTTTAATTTTTAATTTTTAATTTTTAATTTTTAATTTTTAATTTTTAATTTTTAATTTTTAATTTTTAATTTTTAATTTTTAATTTTTAATTTTTAATTTTTAATTTTTAATTTTTAATTTTTAATTTTTAATTTTTAATTTTTAATTTTTAATTTTTAATTTTTAATTAAGTTAAATTAAATTAATTTAATTTTAATTTTTAATTTTTAATTTTTAATTTTTAATTTTTAATTTTTAATTTTTAATTTTTAATTTTTAATTTTTAATTTTTAATTTTTAATTTTTAATTTTAAATTTTTAATTTTTAATTTTTATTTTTTATTTTTTAATTTTTAATTTTTAATTTTTATTTTTAATTTTAAATTTTTAATTTTTAATTTTTAATTTTTAATTTTTAATTTTTAAGTTTTAATTTTTAATTTTTAATTTTTACTTTTCAATTTTAAATTTTAAATTTTTAATTTTTAATTTTTAATTAAGTTAAATTAAATTAATTTAATTTTAATTTTTAATTTTTAATTTTTAATTTTTAATTTTTAATTTTTAATTTTTAATTTTTAATTTTTAATTTTTAATTTTTAATTTTTAATTTTTAATTTTTAATTTTTAATTTTTAATTTTTAATTTTTAATTTTTAATTTTTAATTTTTAATTTTTAATTTTTAATTTTTAATTTTTAATTTTTAATTTTTAATTTTTAATTTTTAATTTTTAATTTTTAATTTTTAATTTTTAATTTTTAATTTTTAATTTTTAATTTTTAATTTTTAATTTTTAATTTTTAATTTTTAATTTTTAATTTTTAATTTTTAATTTTTAATTTTTAATTTTTAATTTTTAATTTTTAATTTTTAATTTTTAATTTTTAATTTTTAATTTTTAATTTTTAATTTTTAATTTTTAATTTTTAATTTTTAATTTTTAATTTTTAATTTTTAATTTTTAATTTTTAATTTTTAATTTTTAATTTTTAATTTTTAATTTTTAATTTTTAATTTTTAATTTTTAATTTTTAATTTTTAATTTTTAATTTTTAATTTTTAATTTTTAATTTTTAATTATTAATTTTTAATTTTTAATTTTAAATTTTTAATTTTTAATTTTTATTTTTTAATTTTTAATTTTTATTTTTAATTTTAAATTTTTAATTTTTAATTTTTAAGTTTTAATTTTTAATTTTTAATTTTTAATTTTTACTTTTCAATTTTAAATTTTAAATTTTTAATTTTTCATTTTTAATTTTTAATTTTTCATTTTTAATTTTTAATTTTTAATTTTTAATTTTTAATTTTTAATTTTTAATTTTTAATTTTTAATTTTTAATTTTTAATTTTTAATTTTTAATTTTTAATTTTTAATTTTTAATTTTTAATTTTTAATTTTTAATTTTTAATTTTTAATTTTTAATTTTTAATTTTTAATTTTTATTTTTTAATTTTTAATTTTTAATTTTTAATTTTTAATTTTTAATTTTTAATTTTTAATTTTTAATTTTTAATTTTTAATTTTTAATTTTTAATTTTTAATTTTTAATTTTTAATTTTTAATTTTTAATTTTTAATTTTTAATTTTTAATTTTTAACTTTTAATTTTTAATTTTTAATTTTTAATTTTTAATTTTTAATTTTTAATTTTTAATTTTTAATTTTTAATTTTTAATTTTTAATTTTTAATTTTTAATTTTTAATTTTTAATTTTTAATTTTTAATTTTTAATTTTTAATTTTTAATTTTTAATTTTTAATTTTTAATTTTTAATTTTTAATTTTTAATTTTTAATTTTTAATTTTTAATTTTTAATTTTTAATTTTTAATTTTTAATTTTTAATTTTTAATTTTTAATTTTTAATTTTTAATTTTTAATTTTTAATTTTTAATTTTTAATTTTTAATTTTTAATTTTTAATTTTTAATTTTTAATTTTTAATTTTTAATTTTTAATTTTTAATTTTTAATATTTAATTTTTAATTTTTAATTTTTAATTTTTAATTTTTAAGTTTTAATTTTTAATTTTTACTTTTCAATTTTAAATTTTAAATTTTTCATTTTTAATTTTTAATTTTTAATTTTTAATTTTTAATTTTTCAATTTTAATTTTTAATTTTTAATTTTTAATTTTTAATTTTTAATTTTTAATTTTTAATTTTTAATTTTTAATTTTTAATTTTTAATTTTTAATTTTTAATTTTTAATTTTTAATTTTTAATTTTTAATTTTTAATTTTTAATTTTTAATTTTTAATTTTTAATTTTTAATTTTTAATTTTTAATTTTTAATTTTTAATTTTTAATTTTTAATTTTTAATTTTTAATTTTTAATTTTTAATATTTAATTTTTAATTTTTAATTCTTAATTTTTAATTTTTAATTTTTAATTTTTAATTTTTAATTTTTAATTTTTAAATTTTAATTTTTAACTTTTAATTTTTAATTTTTAATTTTTAATTTTTAACTTTAAATTTTTAAT
This sequence comes from Cordilura impudica, assembly GCA_963682025.1. Taxonomy (NCBI): domain Eukaryota; kingdom Metazoa; phylum Arthropoda; class Insecta; order Diptera; family Scathophagidae; genus Cordilura; species Cordilura impudica. The sequence goes on from OY821517.1 coordinate 48,246,973, forward strand.
TTTTAATTTTAAATTTTTAATTTTTAATTTTAAATTTTTAATTTTTAATTTTTAATTTAAAATTTTTAACTTTTAATTTTAATTTTTAATTTCTTATTTTTCATTTTTAATTTTTTATTATTAATTTTTTATTTTTTGTTTGTTAGATTTATAGTAATTTTTCAGACATACTACTGTAATTAATATGCAAATTTTAATTTTGTTTAAATGGTGCGTGGTAAAGAAGAAGAAAGCATATATTTCAAAAATTCATAACTGCACTGTATTCTAAATCGGACCGGTTTCTGGCATTTCAGCCTTCATCAGCGATTTATTGAACATTGTGATAATTGTTATGTTTTAATTGAATAGATTGTTTCTATATGAAAATTTTTCTACTTAGGGCGGCCGTGAGGTTTGAACCATGAACCTTCACATACACTCGTACTCGCACTTTTTGGTCAGCGCTTTAACACACTCACCTAAAGTCAGGCCTACGAACAGTGTGGTTAGATTCAGTTTTCGTACCATACAGCTTTACTTTGTATTAATTTCAGAAGATACAACTCTGTCCAAACAAACAATCGTTATTTTTGAATTTCCACTATTCTCAGTTTTAAAGACAGTATAAAGACATTTTTTATGTGTAAACATCTATGCGCTCCGGGGGGGTAAAAATCCATTTCACAATACAATCGCAAAAACAGCGTAAGGGAAAATCGGTGTGAGGTATATGTAAGTGTATTGGTGCAAAGATTATGATTTAAATTTATTTAGCTGATTCAACAACCCAACAGAAAGCGCCATGAATGTATAGCAAACAACTGCAACCATCAAGTATAACAACCATAGCAGTTGCTTGCTATACATATATGGCGCTTACTCTTTGATTTTAATTGATGTGTAAATAGATGTTTACACATCTCCCCTATGATCGGACTCACATAGGTTTTTTAATAAAGCACTGCAGTGGGCCGAGTCTGAATTAATCGACCAGACAGATAGAAAATTTCTGAAGAAATTAAAGGATGCAGCAATTAACAAGTTATTAGAACAAAAGAAAAAACTTAAAAAATGGTAAGCGATTACTTCCTTACCTAAAATATTTATTTACTGTATTGATAATATTTGTACAATGAGTTGAAGTATCTAGTATAGCCCAGCACTCGAAATTCGAGTGCAAATTCTAGGAAATATTATTTTTTATTAAATTTTTGTCTTCCAATGTTTTTTTAATTTATATATATGGGGGATTTCATGTCAAGTGCACCAACTTTCGAAACCGATGTCTTCCGATCGGGATGAAATTTGCACCAAGGTTAGTCCTATTGGATAGTAGTTTAGACACAATTTTTCAACAAGATCGGTCCAGATCTCTCTCAGTTAGAGGGGATCAAAATTTGACATTTTGGCCAAACAGGTGTTTCTTCTCATCCATGTAACTTATTGCCTATTGTTCTTAGAAAATTTTCTCCCAAAGAGTTTATTCCTAAATTTTTCAATATTTCTTCTTTTTTTTCATAAGAAAGCATAGAATTTTTCCTTTAAGAGCTTTTTGGTCGCTTAGTGGGATGGGAGTGGGATATCTATCAAAATAAGTGTTTTGTAATTCAAGACAACGGTTTTTCAATTTTTCACAAATGCACTATTTTGAATTTTTTCCTATTTGTGTCTAAAACCTTACAAATAAAACTTATACTGAGAAACTAGACAAATTAACCTTTCCGAAGGTATGTAAAATACCTTCATAACATAACAGAAGAGAATGGTTATCTGTAACCTGAAAAAGTTATTTGCAACATTTCAATCTGAACACGAGGATGTTAGAATTGGCTTCACGAAATTAACCCAAATGAGGCCAAAACATTGCGTTTTGGCAGAAAGCAGCGGAACTCACACAGTATGCGTTTGCATTTACCATGAAAATGTTAAACTGATGTTGAAGGAAATCAACTTAAAGTATTAAACAGATGATTCGGCAGAGAATTTACACGATTACCGCGATTGCCTTAAATTGACTATGTGTCCTAATGCAACAACTTCTTGCCACTTAGGTGAATGTACCAATTGCCCGAAAACCACATGCATCAAAGAAAATTTAATCAACTCTTTAGATCTAGAATATATAGAGGAGGTCAAATTTGATTCTTGGATTCAGACTGACAGATGCACATTGAAAACAATCATTTTAAATGTGGATGATTTTGTGGAAGAAATGTGTACAGGATTGCTAAACTTGAGAAACCATGACTTTTTAGTCAAAGAGCAATGGTCATTCTTCAAGTATTTGAAGATAAATTTGAAGTCTGGTGAATTCGTTATTTCATATGATTTCACAGAAAACTATAAATATGTTGTTCAGGATGCCATACAAGCATTCCACTTCAATAACGACCAAGCAACTATATTCACAGTAGTTACTTACTACATGGAAGATGAAAAACTGGAACACAAAAGTATGCCAATCATATCTGACGATTTACCAGAAGAGAATACTAAAATTTCTAAAATATAAATTTACAGTAAAGAAGGTATACTACGTTTCGGACGGAGCTCTTCAACATTTTAAAAACAAAAGTAGCTTGGCAAATCTTATGGCCCATGAAAAAGATTTTGGAATGCCAGCTGAGTGGCATTTTCATCCTAATGCTCATGGTAAAGGAGCATGTGATGGTATTGGAGCAAACCTTAAAAGAAATGAAGCGAAGTATAGCCTCTAGTGCTCTCATCAAGATCGCATCTTAGATGCGACTGCTTTATTGCATTGGGCAAAGAGTTATTGTAAAGAAACAAATTTACAAGACTTAAATACTTCATCAGCTACAATAAATTAAGTATAACAAGAAAGAAAATTATAGTCGGTCTAGACCGGGGTCAAAGGGATCATTTTTGGACTACACATTAGTGGATGTAATGAACGCATACAAACCTAATTTGAGTAAGATCTATATGACAATTTGGATCTTATGGCAATTTATGTCGATTTCATAGGGCTAATTTGTATGGGGGCTAGGTCTGAACATGGACCGATTCTCACCAATTTCAATAGCGTTCATCCCATGGCCGATAGAAGCTTATATACCAAATTTCATCAAAATATATTCATATTTGCGACATGCAGTTTGATTACAAGCTTTACATGGACACACAGACGGACGGACGGACGGACGGACGGACGGACGGACGGACATTATTAAATCAACTCAAAAAGTGATTCTGATTCGATCGGTATAATTAAAGATGGGTCTAGGTCAGATATTTTTTGATGTTACAAACAGCAGCACAAAGTCATTATACCCAAACCACATAGTGGTATAGGGTATAAAAAGCGATTTTTTTCCTGAGGTTAACATATTCTGGGTATTACAGTACCGAGGGTATAAAATTTTAGTTAGGTATGTTATATACCTTCGGAAAGTTTAGTTTGTCTAGTTTCTCAGTATAAGTTTTATTTGTAAGGTTTTACACACAAATAGGAAAAAATTCAAAATAGTGCATTTGTGAAAAATTGAAAAACCGTTGTCTTGAGTTACAAAATATTTATTTTGATAGATATCCCACTCCCATCCCACTAAGCGACCAAAAAGCTCTTAAAGGAAAAATTCTAAGCTTTCTTATGAAAAAAAAAAAAAAATGCCCTTTTTGAAAAAAAAGGCAAAAAAATGCTTTAATTTAGCAAAAAAAAAGTCAAAAAAAAAAATTTTTTTTTTTAAAGTATTTTTTTCCGAAATATTGAAGAAATAGCTATCTAAACTCTTTGGAAGAAAATTTTCTGAGCACAATAGGTAATAAGTTACATGGATGAGAAAAAACACCTGTTTGGCCAAAATGTCAAATTTTGATCCCCTCTAACTCAGAGAGATCTGGACCGATCTTGTTGAAAAATTGTGTCTAAACTACTATCCAATAGGGCTAACCTTGGTGCAAATTTCATCCCGATCGGAAGACATCGGTTTCAAAAGTTGGTGCACTTGACATGAAATCCCCCATATATAAAAAATTTATGAATATTTAAATGAGCCTAAAGGTATGTTAATCAATTTTTGCAATTCACAATTCAACACAGAGCGTCTGCTAGTATAATTTAAATCATTCGCATTAACAGGATGTAACGAATTATTATAAATATTTTATTTTATTAATTTCAATATATTTTTATGACAGATTAAATATAAATTTTATCATTCTCAGCTTCTCCTCCATATGAACTATAACTATGCCAATTTTCACACTCCTCCGTGCCCGCATATTGCTTAAAAAGGGATCTAAAAGTTTACCTTCACGAAATTAATATATAGATTTTTTTTAAGTAAATATTTAATATAAAAAGTGAATTTGAAATGAAAAAATCTTTAAAGTTGCAATAAATTATATGTTATTTTACAAATAAAAAGAGTTTCAATACTTTCTAGACTTTTCTAAGCAAAAGCACACAATATGGCGCTACACATTTTTATAATCGAAAATGTGAACAAATTCGATAATGTAAACTACCTTGGTTATTATAACTTCACATTATCGCTAGTTCACTGTATATATAAAGTAAGAATTGTATGCATTAAATGCTTAAAGTGGCGTAAGTTTATAAATTCCCAAAGTGATTCTTGAAAATATATGTACCTATATAATTATTAAAATCTTTTTGTAAAGTTTAATGATGTTACTGGTTTTTCCCATTTCTTTTTTGTTTCTTTAGCTACAACATATTATTTATGACACTCACCTATTTTTTACCAATTATTTCGATGACTTTAACATATTCTCGAGTTGGCCTTGAGTTGTGGGGTTCAAAAGCCATTGGAGAATATACACCACGTCAAGTGGACAATGTCAAAAGCAAAAGACGTGTAAGTCAAAGCGCAATATATAACTAGAAATGAAGAGAAGAAAAAAAAAACATTTTCAATTAAATTCATAATTACTTCCCACAAACGAAAGAAAATTAAAAATATTTACACTTATGAATGTTTGAAATTTCTTAATAAGTTCTTATTTTAAGTCGTAAGTTTTAACTTAACTATGTTTTTCTACAGGTGGTAAAAATGATGATGGTTGTGGTTTTAATATTTGCTGTTTGTTGGCTACCATTCCATACGTATTTCATATTAACATCATGTTACCCAGCCATAACCGAAACGCCATTTATCCAAGAAGTTTACTTATTTATATACTGGTTGGCTATGAGTAATTCAATGTACAATCCGATTATATACTGTTGGATGAACTCGCGGTAAGTAAAAATACTAAGTGGTTGTTTCCTTTTTTGTAGAATTCAAAGAAACTATACGTTAAATATTGGCGGAAGGACTGAGAAACAGGTAAACAGGAAATGTAAATGTTACAGAAATTACTGAATTATTACTCACAATACTTAATAAAGGTAAGTAAGAATGTATACTGAAGCTAAAGAATTTTACAGTATGTAGATGACAAATATTTTTAGACTGTAATAAGATTATTCTGTTGTGACGTTTTTTAAATTTCTGTCAAAATTAAAAAACCGGTTAATCTTCCTTATATCAGTTAATGTGAAAATATATATATGTATTTATTCCTTTTAATCCTATGAGAAGCATAGGGCCACAACAAAATTTTTGAATCGTGTTCGGTTTGATGATAAACTTTTAATTTCGCTCCAGCTCTTTCCGCTTTTCTCAATGTCCTTTTCGAGCTGCCTTCTCCAAGTGTACGCCGGATGACCCCTTCTACGGCTGCCCTGCGGATTCCACTCAATGGCTTACCTAGCGATGTCATTTGGGTGTTTCCTCAAAGCATGGTCTATCCAGTTCCACTTGCGTTCCATAATGTTTAAGTTGATTGGTGTTTGGTTTGTCAGTGACAATAAGCTAGGATTTCCAATTTTTTTTTTTTTTGAAGCCTACTTCCGCGAAGCCGAGTGGCTTGTCTGCAGATTCTAATTGGCAAATTTTTTTTTTTGTTTTATTTTTGCAGCGACAGACCAAAGCCTCTAGTGGGAATCGAACCCACGACCCCCGCATGATAGGCGAGCACGCTACCTACTCACCTACCCGGGCGCTTTAATTTTTGTGTTTGGCCAGTATATCTTTAGCAAGCGTCTAACGCAGCGGTTGATGAAGGTTTGTTCACAACCATACAGTAGTACTGAAGCGACGTTGGATTTTAAAACTCGTAGTTTTGTTCTGCGTGAGATTGAAGAGGAGTTCCATATGTTCTTAAGTTGGCCGAAAGCTTACTGTGCTTTTTTGATTCGGTTTTCGATATCCTCTGTGCTCCCACCGGTACTTGAGATTATGCAGCCTAAGTAAGGCAAGGATTACACATTTTCCAGAGGAGTGCCAGCTAGTTGAAACGGACGGTTGTTATTTGTGTTTATTCGCATAGTTGTTGTTTTGTCACCGTTTATGCAGAGCCGTACTCTAGCCGCGACCGTAGCAACCGAGTTGAGCTTTTGGCCCATATCCTTGTAATTATGCGCCAGCAGCAGATATCGTCCGCATAGTCGAGGTTATGTAAAAAGTCGTGCAGCCCCCAAGTTATTCCTCTTTGATTTTCGAGAGCATAATTCATAACGAAATCAACCACGATGTTAAATAGCGTTGGAGAGAGGATGCAGCCTTGCCGCACTCCTATGTTAACATTTATACTGTCGCTTAGTTCACCTTCATGCGGTATACTGCAACTCGCTTTGCGGTATATGCTTTTTCCTCTGCGGAAAATTTCCCGAAAACAATTTCTCAAATACAATTCCCCGAAAACAATTGCCCGTAAAAAAATTCCCCGAAAAAACAATTTCCCGAAATTACAATTTCCTGAAATTATAATTTCCTGAAAACAATTTCCCGAAAACAATTTCCCGAAATTACAATTACCCGAAATTACAATTTTCCTAAAACAATTTCCCGAAATTCCAATTTCCCTATTTTTAGTTGACAACTTCCCATATATTCTTGATTTTTCCAGAGTATACGACTTCTTGAAAAAAATAATTCTCCCACCCCGCACTGCGCCCTTCCTCTTCCACCCTCCCTCGTCGTCCGGAACTATTTATTGGAGTATCATACGCTTATTTTTTCATTGTGACTTTAAACACCTCGGTATTCAGACCTCCCGACGGATAACGCTCACTCCATCCCATCCTGCCCACGGAGTAGCTGCTACGGAATCGTTACCACCTTGCATAGCGAAGTTTTTTAGTTATTTGGGTTGTAATACTCAGTTACTATGCCATTCGAATTCGTGGATAGCGAAAAAGGTAAACCGAGGATGCTTTTGAATGGTTTCTTGTATCATGACGACGGTCAGTCCATTGACAGCGTTTATTGGCGTTGTATCCTTTATCTAGGAAAACATTGTACCGATAGGGTCATAACTTGCAACGATACTATAAAAAAAAAGGGACTCTTCACAATCACAGTGCCGAAGCGGCTTTCGTTGCTAAAGAAAAATTGTTAATGAGCTGAAAGATCTTGCCCGGACCACTACATCAAGTGGTCATGAACTGATTGCTCGCGCTTCAGCCGGAATTTCTAATGGTATTGTTTCGGAAATGCCATCAACAAGTTCTTTGAAGAAATAGTAATTTCGGGAAATTGTAGTTTCGGGAAATTGTGTTCGGGAAATTGTATTTCGGGAAATTGTAATTTCGGGAAATTGTAATTTCGGGAAATTGTAATTTCGGGAAATTGTAATTTCGGGAAATTGTAATTTCGGGAATTGTAAATTCGGGAAATTGTGTTCGGGAAATTGTCATTTTGGGAAATTGTGGTCGGGAAATTGTAATTTCGGGAAATTGTTTTCGGGAAATTCTTTTCAGGGAATTGTTTTCAGGAAATTGCTTTCGGAAAATTTTCCGCAAATCGGGCTTTTTATTAAATCAATTATTTTTTCTGAGAAGCCTTTGCATCGAAGAGCAGTCCAGATTGCGTCGGGGCGTAGTTTATCGAATGCTTTTACGAAGTATTATTAAGTACAAAGGATATCGGTATTCCACACTTTGCTCCACTATTACGCGTGCATTTTGCTGTCGGAAGCTTGCTTGTTCTTCGCGAAGTAAATAGGGGTAAGCGTTGTTAATTCTGTTATTGATGACATAAGCTATTATTTTATTGACGCTGCATAGAAGTATCATGCCACGCCAATTGGAGTAATTATAGAGGTTACCTTTCTTTGCTAATTTGACTATGACACCTTCCTTCAGCTCGCTAATGAGATATCCACTTTCCCAAAAACTTATGATAATGGGATGAAGAAGCTTAGCGCTGATTATGGGGTCTACTTTCAGAAATTCAGAAATTCTGGGGCGATGTTGTCGGTACCAGAGCTTTGTTAGACTTTAGGGTCTTTATGGCATCAGCTACTTCTTGTATTGGAGGACACTGCATTTGTAGATTTATATTAACAACATGGTCGCCGCAGTTACACTGTAATCCATCGTGTGCATCTTCGTTGGAGAGGAGGTTTGTGTGAACTGCGTGCTTCGACAGGGATACTGTTTAAAGCTGATTTTAAAGAGTTTGTGTAAGATGCGACGGCATCATCACTTTGTAAACGGGGAATATTAAATTTCCTTGAACGTTTGTTGTCTTTCCTGCGATCTTGAGACGTACAATTGCGATGAGAAGGTGGTGATCGCTTGCGACGTCTGCACCTCTTTTATTCCGTACATCAAGTAATAAAGCCCTCCATTTTCTGCTTATCAGAATATGATCGATTTGGTTTTCAGTACGCTGATCCGGGGACACCCAGGTGGTTTATGGATTCTTTTAAGCGGGAAGAGTGTGACACCAATCAGGAGGTTATGAGTTGCGCTCGTTTCTGTAAGAAACTTCCCGTTTTCAGTTATTCGGCCTATGCCGTGTGTACCGATCACATTTTGGAGAGTTATATTGTAACAGCCAACTTGAGCGTTAAAGTCGCCTAGAAGGATAACAATTTCTTCTTCTTTTCTTCTCTTACTAAAAGCTCTGAGGTTTCCGTGGGTGCATAGCACTGTATACAAGTGAGGTTTCTGACTCTTGCACGAAAACACGCTTTAATTACGCGATCTGAGTGAGGTTTCCACTCCAGCAGAGCCTGCTGTGCATAGGTTGAAAGTAAAATGCCAACACCGCTTGATCTTAGTTCATTATTCAGTCTCCGGAATATAAGAGAATGAAATTGAGGAATTCCCCATAATCTGCCCAACATATTTTAGCTAGGCCCAGAATTTGTATGTTGTACAGGGAGCAGTCTTTGCACACTTGATTCAGTTTTGACGTTTCCAAAAGCGATCTAACGTTCCATGTTCCAACTCGTATTCTAATTTTCATTCCAAAAGTCGTCATCAAATTATCTAGCCGATTTCTTTCTCTTGCTGTGGTTTCAGTAATCGTTGGTTTTAAGATGGGCAGCTGATTGGGCTACCGCATCCGATTCTGTTGCTGGGGCTGCCACCTAAATGGCAGGTTTTAATCTGCCGGTGATAGTATGGTTATACCGCCCTTTATCGGTTTGCTGTAGTAACTTTCTAAAAGGAAAGCTCGAAGTGTGCCGTTGACCATCTCTGGTTCCTCCGCCAACAACTTTTCGACATGCGCCTGCCCTCGCCACGTAGCACTTTTAGCAGCCTCTATTCCACGAAATATGATGTGGCGAGCCTGATGAAGTGGTTTGATACGAAGTGTTCTCTCCGGGCTCTTTGGTCCGCGGGAGGTATATGATTTCCCTCCTACCACCTATATCTGGGAGGCGTTCATTATCCACCATCTGCGACTCATCCTCTAGGGGTTACAGACTCCCCCGAGGATAATGTGAAAATAAATAATATAAAATTTAAATAATTATTTACCACTTCATCCGTCAAATTTGGTCAATTAGCCGATTAACATATTTTCAATATATATGTCTCTATATTTGGTTCCTAACACCACTCTGCAAGAGCTGGTAAATATAGTTTGTGAATAACCGATTAAAACATTATAATTTGTTCTCCAAAAATTTCGACCACTATAATTTTCCTATTGAAATATACAGTTTGTGGTTGGTATACAAAGATATTGAATTCGCTAACATCAATATACACACACACATACACACATATTAATAAATATGTACATACTCGAATATAATCTATAATTGTAGTTCACATTTTTCTGACTTGAACTTTAAATTCAATACAATACACTGGGGGAAATAATTATAAGGCCAAAATATGAAATTAAATTTTTCAACGTTCAAATAGAATTTACAGTTTGTATGCATTTTTTTACAACCGTGTGCGGTAACTAACATTCAAATCATTGATGCTAATTTATTTACTTCTTTTTCATTTTTATTAAGAGTTATCTAAATGTGTAGACGGAAATTATTACAGGACTGCGTGGAATTAAATAATTAAAAAGAAACAAATATATTAAATTTTTAATAGAAATTGATATTTCATAATAAATACTTAATATAAACGTTAATTAAGATATTTTCAAAATACGTCACGTGGTAAAGAGGTAACCTCAAAAGAACAGTTTGATACTTCATATTATCGTTGTGAATGATTGACAACTAGGCAAAGATCATCTCGTTTGAAGAGAAGTGAAACTGTAGTGATTAATTACTTAAATTCACGCGAAAAATACGGGAAGAGAAGGAGAACTGGAAGGAAGTCGACACTAACAAACAGAAATATTCAGGAAATCAAACGTTTAGCTGTTAACCAAGCCCTTTCTCCTGGTAATATTGTTAATATCCTGAATTTAAATGTCACCAAGAGACTTGTTAGACAAATTTTACAAGCAGATAATAATCTGGAATACACCAAACGTACTGCAAAACCAAAGCTTATACCAGATTGACAATCGCAGAAAAGTACCAGTTTTGTGAAGAGGAATGGGCCTCGGTTATTTTGTTTGAAGAAAAAAATGTATTCTAGTCGGGAATTCTACCAGCTCTGTATCGCCACCCTCATACTTGAGGTCCCATTGTTGTACGATAGACATTAGTTCACTATATGAGATCTCAGCTGTTCGTTTTCTCACAGGTTCGTGTGATAGGTTAGTGCCGATTTTTAAATTATTACCGGTGGATGGCATGCTGTCAGCGTGTTGTTGATTCAATTCGTTCTCGCTGGCGGGATTTTCGGATTTTTCAGGTTTTTCGCATTTCGATTTCGAATTGAGTCCCTGCTCGGGCGCCATTTGTAACGGTGTTTTATTCAACGGCTGGGGTAAATCAGGCGTGTCCAAGGTCAGCTTAAGGACCCTCAAACCTTATGCAAAGAAACTCGTTAAGCCTTATCCCTCTTCGGGTTACTTAATAGCTTTATTTAAAAAATATATATTTAACACAAATGACAGTAATCGTTGATGATATAGGTGATCGTAGGAAAAATCGCTAGTAGAGTAGGCGGCGGCAATAGCTTCGGCAATATTGATGATTTCAGAATTATTGGCCATATAAAAATTTTCAGAAAGGTCAGAGAATGTCAAAAAAGTTTGGTGGGAGATCACTTATGATATGGGCTGAAATATCCACGGAAAGGATATTCTTAAAAATTAATTCGGAAAAAAATATACAGCTTCTCTATGAAGTTCTTATCAATTGTGGTGATGATATGACTTGTGTAGATTGGATTTTTCAGCACGATGATTTTTCTGTACACAGTTCCAAGACAACTAAGACCTTCGTATCGTCCTAAAATATACACGTGTTGGACTGGCCTGCCTGCAGCCCTCATTTAAATCCAATCAAAAACTTATAGGCCTTTGTTATCTCGTCAAGTCAAGTCTCGTCAAGCCATTACTGAAGAATGGAATGAAATAAATCAAAATTATTTAAATCGATTAATAAATTTAATACCTCAACGACTTCAAAAAGTTATAATAAACAAGTAAGAAAATTATAGTCGGTCTAGACCGACTATACGATACCCTATACCATGGTTTAGAGACCCTATCTCTTCGGTCCAACTAATTCAATGTAGAAAATAAGCATAAACCAAATTTGAGTGGCATTGTTATTAATTTTTTTGGCTGCAGATATGAAAAAGTTCATATCGGATGTTATTTTTATAGGGGGACTAGGCCGAAAAATGGACCGATACTGACCATATTTGGTAAAGTAACTTATATTTCGAAAAAATATATACAAACCAAATTTGAGAAAAATCTATGCATTATTTTTGTTTTTTGATAGATTAAAGTGAAGATCGGGAAGCAGCTCTATATGGGGCCTATGACTAAGAATTGTTCTATAGGGACTTTATTTGGACTACTGATTAATGGATATAATAAACACATACAAACCCAATTTGACTGTGATCTATATGATAATTTGGATCTTATGGCAATTTATGTCGATTTCATAGGGGCCATTTGTATGGCGACTAGGTCTGAACATGGACCGAATTTCACCAAAATATATTCATATATGCGACCTGTAGTTTGATTAAAAAGTTTACATGGACACACAGACGGACGGACGGACGGACATCGTTATATCGAATCAGATAGTGATTCTGATTCGATCGGTATAATTAAAGATGGGCCTAAGTCAAATATTTTTGGAAGTTACAAACAGCAGCACAAAGTCATTATACCCAAACCACATAGTGGTATAGGATATAAAAAGTGGTTTACTGACTTTCGTTGTGGTCGCACAAATACAAATGACGCTGAACGTTATGGACGGCTAATTGAGATCAATACACCCGAAAATGTCGAAAAAATCCAAGATATGGTGTTGGCCGATCGAAGAGTAAAAGTGCGTGAGATTGTTGATGCCATAGGCATTTCATATGGCAGTGTGGTTTCTATTTTAAATGATCAGTTGGGTTTAAAAAAGCTGTCTGCAAGATGGGTGCCGCGTTTGCTCTCAATTGATCATAAACGTAATCGTGTCTCAATGCCAAAATTCCATGAATTGGGCTACGAATTGGTCCCTCATCCGCCATATTCTACGGATTTTGTCCCCAGTGACTATTTCCTATTTTCAAACCTAAAGAAATGGTTCGGTAGAAAGAAATTATTAATCAGAAATGCCTATTTCATGGACCTCGAAAATCCTGTTTTTCTTATATAAAATGTGTGAATTCATAATGGAATCTATTTTTAATTCTTTTTATGGCAGTTGTTGTAACTGATAATAAGGTTAGCGCTATGAATTATTACGCGTATCGATTAATTTTTCGACAAAATGAATACATAAGCCATAAGTTTTTGCATCAATACATTGCTGATATGTACGCAAAAATTGAAACTGAACGTTTAAATTACATCATATATAACCAAACAAAACTACGTTCGGAAGATGATGTTGATCCTAATGATATTGGCAATATGGTGATTTTACCATCGTCATATTGGTGGACCATGACATATGCATAAATACGCACAAGATGCAATGTGTTATGTGCGTCATTATGGAAGACCAGAATTTTTATAACTTTCACGTTCAATCCGCAATGAAAAGAAGTTAAAGAAAATTTATTTGAAGGTCAGGGACCAATAGGCCGACATGATATAACTGCACGTGTATTTGAGCAAGGGATGAAATCTTTAATGGACATGTTGATAAAATTAAAAATATTTGGTGAACTACGTTGCTGGATGTATTCGATTGAATAGCAAAAGAGAGGACTTCCGCATACTCACATTTTAATTTGGATGGTTGATAAAATAACACCAGAACAAATTGATAACATTATATCAGCAAAAATTTCTGATCCGGAAATTGTTACCAACAACAATAATCGTGGACTATGCGGTACTTTGAATATGAATTCAGTATGTATGCAAGATGGAAAGTGTAGAAAAAATTATTCACAAGCAATAGTTTTTGAAACTATTACTGGAAATGATGGGTATCCAAAATATCGCCGACGTTCAACACAAGATAATGGTAGATCATCAATTGTCAAAGTGAGAACATAACAAATCGAGGTCTACAAGCAAGGCAACCCTGTTCAAGGTGATCCAAATGTATTTGAAGTTGATGATTTAGTTCGAATTTACCAAGTTCACCCATATAATAAGTGTTTACATTTGCATTTGCTTTTGATAAATGTTCATGGTCCAACATCATTTTATTATTTGAGAACTCTTGATGGACAATTATGCGCCACTTATTGTGAAGCATACCAAAGATTAGGCTTACTTGAACATGATACACATTGGGAAAATACATTAATTGATGCCTTGGTATCAGCATTTCCACAAGAAATTACAATTTTATTTTCAATCATTATCTCAACTTGCAATCCGACTAATCCATCTGATTTATGGATGAAATTCCGTGATTACTTTTTGGATGCACCTGGTGGTAGTGGCAAACATATTTGATAACTTTAATTTTAGCAATTGTACGAACACGTGTTACAATTTCCTTGGCACCTACATCTTTTGGAATTGCAGCCACTTTATTGGATGATGGTAGGATACCGCATGAAACCACCGGGGAAAGTTATAGCGGCCAAAAAAAAGTTATACGTGTCCCGCCGTTTCGCTGGGTCACATCTAGAAATCGAGATATATCGATTTGAACTTAGTAAGTACCGTATAGGGGAATTTGTCACGTTTTGTATGACATAACTCGAGAACCACTTGTCCGATTTTGCTGAAACGAATTTGGAAAAATTAAGAATTACAATTCCTTTCATCTGTTCATATAACGTTTCGCTTCATAAGCAACAGTTTCACAGTTATAAATAAATGTATGAAGAAAAAAAAAATATTTTTTTCCTAAAAAAAAAAAAAAATTTTTTTAATCATAAAAAATCCAAAACGGAAAAAGTGTCAACTCCTATTACTTTCACGTAACCTATGAACAAAATGAGACATAGATCATGAAAATCGATGTATTCGTTTCGCTTTTATTCACAATTAAGTAAAGGTATCTCATTTTGGCAAGAATATTGATTTTAAGTTTCAATGAATTTGGATAATATTTATTATATATTATCTATAATATTAATAGGCTAGCGATTTCTTGTGACCGATGTTTTGTTCTACCGTTTTATCCCGATTTTGACCAAACGTATATTATTTGAAAGGTATTTCTTTTTAGCCGTTTTGCAGATTTACAGATTTTTAAATTTTTTCCTTTATTTTGAGCAAATTGCATTTAATTTTGCTACTAACACATACATAAAATTATACACATGTATGCTATGTGTGTTCTATTAAATTTGTTCGTGTGCTTGTTAATGAGATTGTTATCTTCGTTCATAATAATAATAAACCATAAAAATGTTGGTTTGTGAATTGGCTAAGTTTAATAATAAAGCTGCCTAGAATTGCACTCGAATTTCGAGCGCTGGAATGTGTTAGTTTATTATTAACACGTAAAATTAAAAATATCAGGTTATTACATAGATACATAGATCATAAAAATCGATGAACGCATAAATTTATTTTCGTTTGTTTGCTCCCTTTACTTTCTTGCGTGGTGGTTGGCCTACTTGTTCAGTGTCTGTATCGGATGAGGATCTGTCTTAATCTGGAAAAAAATCAATTGTTTTTAATCAGTCAGATAACTTCAATTTTGTGATTTACTCTCGGATGAAACTTTTTTTTTTTTTTTATTTTTTTTTTACTGTACATAAGTATTTAATATTCATACATAATAATGGCCCCAGCGCCCTAAAGGCATTGTTGAGGCAAGCTGGCGAATTTATAATTCAAAAAATGTACAATGATATTAAATTACGATAAAAAATAAAAATATTATGGTTTGATTAAAATTATCACAGAAGCGTTTCTATTTTATTGTATAAGTAGTTTTTGCAAGACGTTTTAAAAACTGAAATTCTATTAAAAGATTTTATTTCCAAAGGTAAATTGTTATATTTTATACCACCAATATAATCGATACGCTGTTTTGTCTTTTGAAATCTGCATCTTGGAACTCTTAAATTCGTTACATTCCTTGTGTTGAAATGTGATTGATTTTGCAAAAAATTAAAAGTACGATGGCCAATATCATGCATGCATTTGAAAACATATATCAAAACCTGATATTCATGTAACCCATAAATTGGTAACACTGTTTTAGCTATATCTCTATACAGAGTAATTGTTGGATACCTTATTGGCAATTTGTATATAATCTTCAATGCTCGGTTTTGTAAACACTGTAGAGATTTTAATGCTACATTACACTTATTATATGCATAGACCATTCCCATGTAATTTAGATGTGATTGAATTAAAGATTGGAATATCATATATTTGGATTTTTCAGATAATTTATTTCGTAATTTGTATAAAACTCCAATACCCGGAGCAATTTTCCCCTTTAACTCCGCCATATGCAAGTCCCACGATAGATTATTTTGTAATGTTATTCCTAAATATTTAACTGAGTGTGTTTCCTTCAGTGCTACCCCATCAATATTCACAGTAAAATCGTTAGAACTAGAGCTAGGCCCAAAACGAACCAATCTTGTCTTATTCGGGTTAACAACAAGGCCATTGATACGAGCAAACTCAAATACTAAAGCCATATCCCTCTCAATATAAGTTTTCAACACCAAGTCGTGTTTAAAAGGATAAAATATGCATACATCATCCGCAAAAATGAAAATCTTTCCTGTGAAATCAAGATTACCTATGTCATTTAAGTAAATAGAAACAAGTAAGAAAATTATAGTCGGTCTAGACCGACTATACGATACCCTATACCACGCGTTTAAAAACCCTATTTCTTAGGCCCAACTAACTGGACATTGAAAATAAGCAAAAACCAAATTTGAGTGGGATTTTTATTAATTTTTTTGGCTGCAGATATGAAAAAGTTCATATCGGATGCTATATCTGTAAAGGGACTAGGTCCAAAAATGGACCGATCCTGATCATGTTTGGTAAAGTCTCTTGTATTTTGCAAAAATATGTACAAACAAAATTTGAGAAGAATCAGTGCAATATTTTTGTTTTTTAATAGATTTAAGTGAAAATCGGGAAGCAGCTCTATATGGGGTCAAAGGGATCATTTTTGGACTACTCATTAGTGGATGTAATGAATGCATACAAACCCAATTTGAGTAAGATCTATATGACAATTTGGATCTTATGGCAATTTATGTCGATTTCATATGGGTAATTTGTATGGGGGCTAGGTCTGAACATGGACCGATTCTCACCAATTTCAATAGCGTTCATCCCATGGCCGATAAAAGCTTATATACCAAATTTCATCAAAATATATTCATATTTGCGACCTGCAGTTTGATTACAAGCTTTACATGGACACACAGACGGACGGACGGACGGACGGACATTGTTAAATCAACTCAGAAAGTGATTCTGATTCGATCGGTATAATTAAAGATGGGTCTAGGTCAAATATTTTTGGTTGTTACAAACAGCAGCACAAAGTCATTATACCCAAACCACATAGTGGTATAGGGTATAAAAAGCAGGGGACCCAATCCACTTCCTTGGGGTATTCCATATTTAACCGTACTAATAAAGCTCGAGGACTGATTGACCTGAACATATTGTTTCCTTTCCGAGAAATAACTTTCAAACAGCAATAATTCTTTACCCTTTACTCCATACAATGACAATTTTTTTAGTAATATTTTATGATCAACAAGATCAAAAGCCTTCGAAAAGTCTAAAAATACTCCTGCAACACCATTAAAGCCTTCATCCAAACCTTTGCATATACAGTTTATTACATTTAAAAGAGCATCCTCCGCACCACATCCTTTCCTAAAACCAAATTGAAAATCATACAATAGCTTGTTTTTCTCTACATAAAATAATAATTTGTCATAAATAATTTTCTCAAATATTTTATCTATTGAAGATAAAACTGTAATTGGTCGATATTTCTCTACAGTGGAAGATCTAATTTCCTTCGGTATTGGAATTATTTTATGAACTTTCAGAACATTGGGGTACACTGAGGTAGTTATCATTTTACAAAAAATGTCGCATAACAATGGTGCAATTTCATCTCCACATTCTTTAATAAATTTAGGTGATATGTTATCGTATCCAGCACTTTTGTTTATTTTAATAGTATTTATAGCTTCAGAGATGTCATTTAAATTAACATCTCCAAAATTGAAACGGTGAGGAAGTTCAGAAATTGTTCTCAATGAAGTAAATACATCGTCCAACTGCACATCAATTTGCTGTTTAAGATTTTCCACAGACTTAAGAAAATGGGTGTTTAAGTAATCGGCTTTTACCTGATCCGAATTTATTACAATTCCCTGAAAATCAGTAAGAACTACCTTACGCTCTCTTGACCGACCAAGAGTAGAGTTTATAAACTTCCAACATTTCCTCTGATCATTTCCAGCCTCATTCAAACTATCAACATAGTAGTTATCTCTACATATCTTAATGGCTACCTTAATGACCCTGCTCAACCTTTTTAACATGTCATTCAATCTATGATCATTCTTGCATTTACGTCTTTTCTTCAGCAAATTTTTCTTGAGTAAAATAAGTTCCTGTAAGTTCTTATTCACCCAAGGAGTCATCTCAAAACAAAGCTGCTTTTGATAACTTGAAACAACTGTGTAATTACTTAACGCATTTCCCATACACGAAACTAAATTTTCTGTTTGATCAGATACATCCAATTTTGAGAAAATAAATGGTATATTATTTTGTAAATATTCTTTGGCTTTCATATAATCACAATGAATTTTTGATTTCTCAATAAAATCATTGACTTGTCTTTTACTACCAATTTTACAGCACAATAAATTGTGATCTGAAAGATTACACTCAATCGAATCAACATAAATTTGCTCAGAAAAATTACTAAAAATGTGGTCTACACATGTTTTACTGCTAGGTCTAGTTACCAAGTTATGGACGCTCGAACAGTCAAAGTTCTGAAACATTGCAGATAGATCTACAAAATTTTGACCATGGAACATGTCAATGTTTGAATCACCAACTATTAAAAGCGGATTTTGAGCACAATCATATAAAACTACTTCAAGACTATTTATAAAATCATTAACCGAACATTTCTGCGATCTATAATACGAAATTAATTTCACAGGATTATGATTTACTTTAAAATTTTCTATAATTATAGATATTATCTCAACAAAGTTTTCAGTTTTACAAATATTTACCGAATATTTTAAATTCTTATTAATAAATAGTGATGTACCACCATAACCATCATTTCTACAGCAGTGTACTTCAGAAAAACCAGGTATCGAGTATAATTGTAAAACATCTCTTTCAAACCATGTTTCTTGTACCACGATTACATCAGGCAATTTCGGAAAATTAGCAATTAAAGATTTAAATTTATTAAATTTGTTCAAAGAAGAAACGCTTCTGATATTTATACTAATTATATTCATAAAATTTAAATTAATGCCATAAATATAATTTTGAAAATTTGAAAAATTTTGAATATATTGATTTGTATACATAATGATTTGAAAAAAAATAATAATATTTAATACTTTTATATAAAAAACACAAAAAATATACTTCCCTAAGAAGGGGATTCATAAGCTGCACCATCACCGTCACTAGAATCATCAGCAGTCTCATTTCTATTTTGTTCTAAAGATCTACGTTTCCAATGCTTATTTGTTGTTGCAGTTAATAATAATTCATCCACATCATCTTGACATCTTATAAGTTGAACCTTTGATATATCACTTTTTTTACAATAAACTCGGACCGTCACGGACATATACATGTTGATAGCCTATAGCTTTTAGTGATTTAGCATGATTCCATAGATTCAAAGTTTCTTTGCTATGGTAATCATTTACGTAAATTTTGTTTGTTGTTTTTTTTTTTCTTTCAATTTAGATTTCGATGACATTAGTTTTTCTTTGTTAAATCTAGATGAAAATTTAACCACTACAGTTTTTTTTACATCCGGTTTCTTATCTCTTTTTCCAACAAAATAAGCTTCTTCGACATCACCTTGTCCCAATTCAACACCAATATCTTTCGATAATTCAAAGACAGCATCCTTAGCATTAACTCCATTAGCAACTTCCAGACCACTAATGATACAATCAATTCATGATAAATTATCATTCACAATTTTCATAGAACTTTTTAGATCTTTTATCTCATTTTTAAGTTTTTTATTTTCTTTTGTAATTTCAGATATTTTTTTTTTTTGTTTTCGGCTACATCCTTGAATACCTCATCAAACTTTGTTGACATAAATTGTATTGATTCGGTCAGCTGATCTAGTTTCTCTAATTTCTTTAATTGGTTTAATTCTGTTTTTATTGTGTTTAACTCTTTTCTAATATCTCCACCTTCTTCCTTACAAAATTGGCATAAGAACACTGCATTATCATCTTTAACTAGTCTCTCAAACTCTCTTTTAGATAAACCAGAGCATTTAAAATGAAACATTTTTTCACATTTGTCACATTCTATAAAATCATCTGATTCTTCTTTAACTTCAACTTCACATTGAACACAAATATTTGTATTACTTTTATTAGCAATACTTCTACGAGCAGCTTTTTTTGGCATACTTTAAGTTCTTCCAATACTAGAAACTATGTTTTAAGTGTTGTTAAATTTTTGTCTTTATAGGATAAGTTTTTTAAACACAATTTGTATTTTATTTTTGTTATATTTAACCACAGATAAAATGTACGTTCAACGCTCAGGGTTGCCAGCTTTTTTTCATTGTATATTCTTCTTCTTCATCGTCATTGTCTAGATCGTTGAGTGTGAAGTACCGTTGGAATGGCAATTGTCGATATCCGGTGACTTTGACATTAGGCTCCAAATTGTTGCCTTCTTTCAAAAGCAGGGCAAGTTTTTCTGCTTCACGTTAAGACAAGTTTAATTCTGCAACAATCTTGTCCATTCTTGTTTGTGATAGTGGAATTATTTTGTTCGATGGGCCGGCTTCTGGTATTGGTTCATAGGTGGAATCCGATTGATCCGTTGTTGCAATAGAAAAATAAGTTTCTCTGTCAGAACTTGGAAGCGGTGAAATTGGTATGTCATTCGAATGCGGAAGAGGTGTTTGTGCACTTTTAACAGAGATGTAAACTCTTTGTTTAAGGCCTTTACGATTTACTCCATGTATTTTGTTTGCAAAGCATAACAGTTGTCGGAATTGTGCTCTCCTGGATCACTCCAAATCATTGGTACACCAGAAGAAAGTGAACTGCGTTTCCCTTGGATCCACATGTTACGAGCATTGTAGCACGTTTTACAAATTTTTTCTGGGGCCCAGCGAGTAACGCAGTATTTGTTGAAAAAGCTCTTTTACCACAAACGTAACAAAATAAATTGTGATTTTCTGGACAATTTGCACTCATTTCGATTTTATGCGTCACTTTTAAAAAACCGTACTTTTCGCGTTCGTAGACACTTGTTGAATGACATAAAACGACAATGAACATCTACATATACTACTTATTTTTCCATATATAACTAACAGGTACTTATGAATGGACGCATCTGTTAAGGGGAGCATATTTACCTGATTGGGCCTTCTAAAACCAGGGTTCATACAAATTCGTTTCAAATTTTTTATAACTTTCCAAATAATGAGCACTCATAAATGTGGGTAGAATTTCTGTCAAAAAATAATCCCTTATAGGTAGGCAACGGAAAACCCCACATCAATAAAAAAGTGCACTCAAAATCAACACCAGCTAATGAAATAAATGCGTATTTGAAGCTATCAAATGGAGATACGTTAAAACGTTAACTTGCCACCAATGTATGCGTGCGATTGCAAAATGATCCATCAGCTGCAACATTTTCCAAGTAATTGCTTTTAATGGATGAGTTTAAAATGCCAATTTATAATGATGGTTTCATTAAAATTGCTAGAGATGTTTGCGTATTCTCACAATCAAAAGAACAACTAATTGAAAAATTCTTCTCAAATATACTACAGCAATAAAAAAAAATCATGCTTGGTTTAGTGAAAAAGCTAGATATTGGCTGGAAAAAATAAGGATGTCAATGATTTGAGTTTCATCATTGAATCTCAAATAGTTGGAGAATTGATTACATATAAATCTGTTGATACTGTGATGAATATAGAGGACATATTACATTATCCAACTGAATTTTTGAATTCTCTTGATTTGCCAAGAATAACACCGCATAATTTACCATTGAAAATCGGATCGCCAATCATTATGCTTCTTAATATAAATCCACCCAAATTATGCGGTCAAAAAATTAATGAATTATGAAATTGAAGCAATAATTTTAAATGGGAAATTGAAAGGCGAAGATGTTTTAATACTACGCATCCCAATGATTCCCACTGATATGCCACTTGAATTTCAGTGGTTACAGTTTCCCGTTCGTTTGGTTTTTGAAAAAAGGTCAAGGTCAGTCGTTGCATATTTGTAGCATAACTTTAGAATTTCCTGTATTTTCACACGGTCAACTGTATGCTGCATATTAACGTGTTGTGAACCCGTCGTCTTTATTCATTTTCTGTGAAAGTGGCAATACTAAGAATACAATAATTTTTTTTCTTTTTTGATGTTCTTTCTCACTTTAAAAAAATGTATGCGTTTTTGTTCTTCTTTTTAAGGAAAATGTCAATCCTTTCTAGAAGATTGCATTTTAATGATTGCATTTTTTTGCAAAGGCGTAAATGTGTATTATTGTATTGTCCAGCAACGCGGGCAGGGTTACTCTAGTATATATATACATTAGGGTGGCCCTTAATGAAAAAAGTGTTCAAACTCTCGGTCGCAACCTCTAGAAATATGCGAATAGCAACAAAAGTGAGAAATGCAAATTTTTGGGCCAATCAAAAAACATTTAGAGGCGGCTCGATTGAAAATTTCAAGTGTGTTTATATGGGGAAAATATGACTTTTTTTAGAATTTACGAAAATTTTGTTCTATATTTTAAATTTTCGGACAAATTATTATATAATTCGGGATCAGTATTAAATTATATCTCCAAAAAGCTGTAAAACTTCAAAATCGAATAAAAACTCGCCAAGAAATAACAAATGTCCCAGACCATTTTTGTGCCAAAAAAAAAACTAGATCATTAAATTTGATGGCATTTTTTTCAACTTAAAGAAATTAATTAAAACTCACATTTTATTTTAGTCTCTATACCTGTAAGTACTCAGATATGAAGTATTGCTTTATTACCACCTTGTTAACCTATTAAACATTGAGACCGAAAATGGAAAATTTTTTTGATAAAATTTTTAAAACTCCTTTTTCAAGTTTTAAAAAATTTTCTTAAACAAAATTTAAAAAAATTGACCTTGCTCTCTAAGGTCTTGTTAATTGCATGTTAGAAATTAACTGTGTGAATTTTTAGGTAAATCCCTATGCCAGAATTTTTTTGACAAGGATTTTATTTTTGCGGATTTCGAGAAAAATGGGATTTTAGTAAAATATTCTGTAAATGTATTATTTCTAAAAATTTTGTATCAAAAATTCATCACTTCTTACTTTTAAATATTTTATTTTATCTTAATAACCTAGGGTTTCGGAAGGAAATATTCTGACCCCATTAGCTCTTTTGGAATTGGGGTCACATATGACCCCAAGCTAATAAAAATAATTTATTCAAAAAAATCAAATATTTTGTAAGTGCTGTTGAATTTTTAGATGCGACGCTTAAACGTGTAGAACTTCCGTTCCTAAAACTTGTGATAAATCCGAGAACGTTAACCCACTATTTGCCAAGGCCAGCTTTGGATTTTAAGATATTTTTAAATAAAAAATACCGAAAAGGAGTTTTTCTATTAAACTCGATGAAACCACTATTTAGAATTTAAGAAACATAATTCAGTTAATTTTTATTTATTTAACCCTTCAGTGCTCCTGGGATCAAGATAATCCATTGTGATATATCTTTGGTACAATTATCTGCTTACTACTCGCGAATATAAATTAAAACAACTTGTAACCAATTTTGTTATAAAATTATTTTATGTATAAAAACTATCTATATTCCTTTAAATAAAAGAAAAAGACCCACAAATGACCTAAAGCTAATAAAAGAAAATTTATTCAAAAGAATATGAAATATAAAATTAATATAATAATATAAAATTAAAGAAAAACAATACTTATTGCAAGTCGTAAGTGATTACAGAAAACAATTTGAATCGCACACTAAATCATCCCTAAATACAACAAAATAAATAGAATTAAGTTTATATTTCATATTCTTTTGAATAAATTGTCTTTTATTAGCTTTGGGTCATTTGTGGATCTTCTTATCTTTTTCAGAAAAATATAGATAGTTTTTATTTTTTTCCGAAACCCAAGGCTATTGAGATAAAATATAACATTTAAAAGTAGAAAAGTGATGAATTTTTGATACAAAGTATTTAGAAAGATTACATTTACAGAATATTTTACAAAAATTTCATTTTTCTCGAAATCCGCAAAAATAAAATCCTTGTCAAAAAAATTCTGGAACAGGGATTTACCTAAAAATTCACACAGTTAATCTCTAACATGCATTTAATAAGATCTTGAAGAGCTAGATCAATGTTTTTGAATTTTGTTTAAGAAAATTTTTCAAAACTTGAAAAAGGAGTTTTCCAAATTGTATCAAAAAAATTTTCCATTTTCGGTCTCAATGCTTAATAGGTTAACAAGGTGGTATTAAAACAATACTTCATATCTGAGTACTTACAGGTATAGAGACTAAAATAAAATGTTGGCTTTAATTAATTTCTTAAAGTTGAAAAAAATGCCATCAAATTTCATTATCTAGTTTTTTTTTTTGGCACAAAAGTGGTCTGGGGCATTTGCTATTTCTTGGCAAGTTTTTATTCGATTTTGAAGTGTTATAACTATTTGGAAAGATAATTTAATACTGATCCCGAATTATATAACAATTTGTTGGAAATATTAAACTATAGAACAAAATTTTCGTAAAATCTGAAAGAAAGTCATATTTTCCCCATATAAAACACACTTGAAATTTTAATCGCGTTGAGCCACCTCTAAATGATTTTTGATTAGCCCAAAACTTTGTATTTCTCAGTTTTTTTGCTGTTCGCATATTTCTAGGAGGTGCGACCGAGAGTTTGAACACTTTTTTTTTTCTCCATTTAATGAAGGGCCACCCTAATATACATATAGATATGTTGTATTAATATATTTATAGAAATATTTTAGTTTGATCTTGTAATTACTTCTTTTGAATATAAGGTTTAAGTTTCATTATTTCTCATATGTATTAAATAATGTTCTTTATTTTTTTTTGTTGATAAAATGCGTTTTCTCGAATAGTTCGAAATAAAATTTTGGATTCATAATTATTTCCTCCAGTGCATAATAAAATTATACACAATTTAAACTTTTGTATGGTTCATTTCACAGTTTATGTTTACGTTGAATAAGTAATACACAGGTTTTGGATTTGATCAGTTGGGCTTTTAAAGTTCTCGGATTTTGTTTCAAGAAATATATGATTGATTTAATTGTTAGATATAAAATTTCTCAAAAATTGTTTTATTGAGTCAATTTCCTTTAGAAGATTTATAAGATTTCGTTTATACTTTGAAGCTTTTGATTGAGTAAGGGGCATCTATATATATAAAATGGAATGTGTGTTTGTTTATTTGTTTGTTTGTTTGGCATGATTAATAGGGTACTTTTTTTTCGACCACACCCACTTTTACGCCTACTTGTTAAAAATTATGTAATTGCTCCCATATATTTTTTAACAGATTTACTTCAAATTGTATACACATTATACTCCAGGCGAGGTAGAAATAAACATTTCTTACGCCACGCCCCCTTTCACGCCCCTTTTCACGGCAAATTTTGTTTGAAACTTTTAAACTTTTTGTTCTCTGTACAAATTTGTTCCTTCCAACGGATTTTTTTATTTGGTAGTATATTGCTCTTAATACTGTTAACGTCGCCATATAACTATGAACCACGCCCACTTCACCGCCCCCTTTTTTTAATTCAGATACTTACTTATACCACTAACAATGTTTGCTATACAAAATACTTTTTTTGTAATATGTATTTACCTAAAGTTTTATACACTTTTTATCTACAGGTAAGGTAGCCATACATTTTTTTATTACCAAATCCCCCTTTTTCGCCCCATTTTACCTTAAATTATAATAAATCTGCTTTCAATCTTCTATATATATAAAAATGAATGTGTGTTTGTTTGTGCTTTATAGGAGGCCAAACCCCTGAACCGATCTTCCTGAAGTTTTCACAGCGTGTTGCTGTGACTCTGGAAGGAATAATAGGTCTATATAAATTTTTGATTGGACAAAGGGGCGGTGCCACGCCAAAATTTGAAATCGTCATATCTCGGGAATTTTTGATCTACAGCGGTCATATTTGGTACATATGGTATTGGTATGAATAGAAATATATACCAGAAGAAAAGTGGGCGGGACCACGCCCCCTTTTTAGAAAAATAAAAAATCGTAATATCTTCTACTGGAAGGATCGTCATGAAATTTTCACAAAAGGATTTTTTTGCGAAATAATAAGTCCTTAACTATATAACCCATATAACCCAAAATTTAAAA
Source organism: Cordilura impudica (assembly GCA_963682025.1). Classification (NCBI taxonomy): domain Eukaryota; kingdom Metazoa; phylum Arthropoda; class Insecta; order Diptera; family Scathophagidae; genus Cordilura; species Cordilura impudica. Next base: position 48,273,394 of record OY821517.1, read on the forward strand.
TCGTCATATCTCGGGCATTTTTTAACCTATGGCGATGATATTTGGTATATATCGTATTGAAATAAGTAGAAATAGTACTATAAGAAAACTGGGCGGGACCACGCCCTTTTTAGAAAAATTAAAATCCATAATAACTTCTATTAAGCTCTTGACTATATAAAGTTATTTGTGCAATAATTAATTCTAAATTAAATAAATAATATTTTGTTAATGTATAAATATTTTTTTTTTATTTTATTTTATTTTATAACGATGAGGGGTAGCGAAGCACACCGGGTTCAGCTAGTATGTTATTAGTAAGACCAAAAACTGCAAGTTCGATTCTATATGGGAGGGACGCAGGTTTAAAACTCAAGTTCCATTATAAATTTTTTGTTCTTTTAAATACATAAAAAGAAAACAGTATGTTTGAATTTTTAATTTCCAACTGAAATGTATCCATTGTATAGCTGTACAAATCATTATTAAAAAATTCTTCAAACTATACAATAAATCATCGAGTTTCATCTGCAATTAGCGATATTTGTTGGGAAAAAAAAAACAACAACAACAACTACATTGTTCTACAAATGCATTCATTTCTTTTATATTAATTGCTTTTCTTATTGTTTTCAGCATCCTGATACTTGCATTTCCTGTGTAAAGTTTCTTATCAAAAAAAAAAAATAAAATTAAATTTATATTCCTATTGTACTTTGCAAAATTTGTTTTGAATTTATAACTTTTAATAATGTTGGTTGTTATGATATGATTTATGTGTTAAACTTATTTTTATGTCTTTTGCAGATTCCGTTTTGGTTTCAAAATGTTTTTTCGTTGGTGCCCCTTTGTGCATATTGGTGTTGAAAGCTTGAATCGTCGAGACCAAATGACATCACGTTATTCATGTTCCGGTTCACCAGACCACAATCGCATCAAACGTAATGGTAAATGTTCCAATGAGATGTTTCAATGTTTATAAAAGAAGAGATGAACATTAAATGAATTTTATAGTTGACGTGTAAGTGTAATGCAACGAATGATACGAGTGTACAATGTACGAGTACATTTATTAATTAGTGGTTTCTCATGGATTTACACACATATGCAGTTCAGTGGATACCAGGAGAAGGAGAACATTTAATTACTAGAAAATAGGCTTCCAACTCTTTGTTTGATATATAAATTCAATGTTTTTTAAAGAAACAAAACCATAACAAAGACTCATCTAAAAGAAAAAAACTAGGAAAACTCTTACTTTACAGTGAAATGATAGTTCGAACACCTTGAATTAAAACGCAGATTACTTTTAGAAAACTAAAATCTAGGATTTTTCACATAAATCGCTAATTTTTCAAAAAGATCTTGTTTCGTAGAATCCTTGAAATCGAGGGTGGAGGTTTTTAAAAAACAACAACTTTACTGCCTCTATGATATCTGTCTTTTTTTGTGTAATTTCGTGTCCGTATTTTTCGATCTTCAATTTCCCATAGATTTTCTATGAGATTGAGATCTGGTGATTGGGCCGTCCATTCCAGAATACTGTGTTTTGGGTCATTGTCATGTTGGAACTTCCAGACTAAATACATATAGAATTTGCCTTGTCCAATTCCAGTTAGAGTATATTTTACCATTCCTTGTTATTTTTCCTTTGGTCATCAAACAAACGTACATGGCCTGGACTCATCTGAAAAGAGCACACTATTCAAATATCATCTTGACCAGTTCATGTGTTCTTTAGCTAAATTTATGCGAGTCAGACGATTTTACTCTGAAACAAGGGGATTCTTCACAGGATGATAACAACCAAGATCAGTTTCAATTGCTCATCTGGAAACAGTTTGAGCACATATTTTATTTTAAAGTACCCCAACATAAATTAAAATAAAATTCTTATTAAATGCGAAATTAACCCTAAGCTCTCTTTTGTTGTGTCTTATATCTGACTTTCTGGTTGAATTTTCCGTTTTAGTGTATTCAGGGGCTTATAGTAAAATTTCACGGCGAATATTTTTTGCGGAACATTTTAATGGGTTTTCTTGCTCTATTAAGAATGTGCAGAGCTGGGAAACTTTAACCCCTCCTCAAATGAAATTCAGATGTAAACTTTCAAATGTGTAAACATTAGGGCGGGTCGATTTAAACATCGCCCAAGTGACAAGGAAAATCGTATTCTAGGGATCAAAATAAGAAACTTTTTCCCGAGGAACCATACCTCTAAAACGAATTCTGATGTCCCGACTTTTGACCTGTCTGTCTGTCTGTTTCACTTTGACTCATTTAGAGTGCCCCAATCGCGTCCAAATGTATGATCGACCCCCACTAACTTTGGAGGGCCGACCCATCCATGCCAGTGGCACACACCGTGGAACTCCCCTGGGGGGTTCCCCATACAAACATTTAAAAAATCACCATTTTTTGGGCTGACTATGTTTGATTTAATATTAAAATTAACACTCATACGTATGCGTATCTTCTAGTCTGCTAATAAATAATAATCATACGCCTTGACTATGTTATGTTATTCAAAAAGATCGATCGGATGAGGGTAAATAACTTTTACATCACTCCGTGACTATGCGTGACTCTGCGTGACTACCCCAAAATTAATCTGTTAGTCTAGTTTTTTAATCTTCACAAAACTTTATTCTTGCCATTATTTTATAATAATTAATTATAAGATTAAAAGATTGAAACTTATAATTGTGTTTAAAAAACAGTAGCGGTTTAGCTTTTTTTACACATTTTCTTTCATAACATCTACTATTTTTAAACTCCTTTTAACTCATACTCTCTGTCTGTCTGTTTGTCTGTCATGGGTCAACCCCATTCCCCCTTATCCAATTGATCTGAAACTTGGCCCATAGTCTTGTTGTGACTACAGATTAATTTTGGGATAGTCACGCACAGTCACGCATAGTCACGCACAGTCACAGAGTGATCTAAATATCATTTTCCCTCATCCGATCGATCTAAAACTTGGTCCATACACTTGCTGTGAAAAAAAGATTAACTTTGACTTAGTCACGCACAGTCACGGAGTGATTTAAACCCCATTTCCCATCATCCAATTAATCTGAAACTTGGTCAATAGACATGTTGTGACCAAAGATTAATTTTAAAATAGTCACGCACAGTCACGGAGAGATTCAAACTCATATGCATAAGGAATAAAGAATTTTAATAAAAACTTTGTTTTTATGGGTTAGATTATTATTGTTTTAGTCAACTCTAATACAGAAGTTTAAAAGTTTCCATTGTTTTGGCATCACTAAAAAAATATTTTTTTTTATACCCTATACCACATAGTGGTATAATGACTTTGTGCTCATGTTTGTAGCTACCAAAAATATTTGACGTAGACCCATCTTTCATTATACCGATCGGCTCGAATCACTTTCTGAGTCGATGTAGGTCCATGTACACCTTGTAATCAAACTACAGGTCGCATATAGGAATACACTTTGATGAAATTTGGTATATAAACTCCCATCAGCCATAGGATTAATGCTATTGAAATTTGTGAAAATCAGAGATCGAATTAAATTGCCATAATATCAAAATTATCATATAGATATCGATCAAATTGGGTTTGCCTATGTTTATGACATCCATTAATCAGTAATGCAAAAATAAACCCAATGGGACAATTCTTAGTCATAGCCCCCATATGAAGCTGATTCCCAATCTCCACTTAAATCTATCAAAAAACAAAAATATTGCACAGATTTTTCTTAAACAAAAGTTTGTGTATGTTTTTGCAATAAATAAGTGACCTTACCAAATATGGTCAGGATTGGTCCATTTTTAAACGTAGGCACCATATAAATATAGCATCCGATATGAAGTTTTTCATATCCGAAGGCAATAAAATTAATAACGATTCCACTCAAAGTTAGTTTATGCTTATTTTCTATATCTAATTAGTTAGGTCTAAGAGATAGGATCTATAAAGACATGGTAAAGGGTATCTAGACCGGGTCTAGACTACGGTCTTGACCGACTATAATTTTCTTACTTGTTTTAATTGTAGTTGTTGTAACAAATTTGTTATCTTTCGATAGAGAACACACAAAAGAGTGATTTCGCAAATAAAATAAAATACATAATTTTAGGATTTAACGTGAATTTATTTAAAAACAAGTAAATTCGGCTGGGCCGAATCTTTGATACCCTCCACCTTTTTCATTTTCAATTTTCATTTTTTTTATCATTTTCCATTTTTCACTTTTCAATTTTCATCTTTCGTTTTTCATTTTTAGTTTTTCTTTTTTAATTTCTCATTTTTCATTTTAAATTTTCCACTTTTCATTTTTCATTTTCCATTTTCGATTTTTAATTTTCCATTTTTCATTTTTCATTTTTCATTTTTCATTTTCCATTTTCCATTTTCCATTTTTAATTTTTCTTTTTTAATTTTTCATTTTCCGTTTTCCATTTTTCGTTTTTCATTTTCCATTTTTCATTTTCCATATTCCACTTTCCATTTTTCATATTTCATTTTTAATTTTTTATTTTTCGTTTTCCATTTGCCATTTTTAATTTAAAATTTTTCATTTTCCATTTTTCATTTTTCATTTTCCATTTTTCATTTTCCATTTTTCATTTTCCATTTATCATTTATCATTTTCCATTTTCCAATTTTCATTTTTCATTTTAATTTTCCATTTTCCATTTTTAATTTTTCTTTTTCCGTTTTCCATTTTTCATTTTCCATTTTTAATTTTTCATTTTCCACTTTTCATTTTCCATTTCTCATTTTCATTTTTCATTTTTCATTTTTCATTTTCCATTTCTCATTTCTCATTTTTCATTTTTCATTTTCCATTTCTCATTTCTCATTTCTCATTTTCCATTTTCCATTTTCGATTTTCAATTTTTAATATTTTTAATTTTTAATTTTTCATTTTCCACTTTTCATTTTCCATTTCTAATTTTAATTTTTCATTTTTCATTTTCCATTTTCCATTTATCATTTTCCATTTTGCATTATCGATTTTCAATTTTTCATTTTTCATTTTCCATTTTTAATTTTTCAATTTTTAATTTTCATTTTTCATTTTTCACTTTTCAATTTTCAATTTTCAATTTTCAATTTTCAATTTTCAATTTTCAATTTTCAATTTTCAATTTTCAATTTTCAATTTTCAATTTTCAATTTTCAATTTTCAATTTTCAATTTTCATTTTTCATTTTTCATTTTTCATTTTCCATTTTCCATTTTTCATTTTTCATTTTCCATTTTCCATTTTTCATTTTTCTTTTTCCATTTTTCATGTTCCATTTTTCATTTTTCATTTTCCATTTTTATACCCTATACCACTATGTGGTTTGGGTATAATGACTTTGTGCTGCTGTTTGTAACAACCGAAAATATTTGACCTAGACCCATCTTTAATTATACCGATCGAATCAGAATCACTTTCTGAGTTGATTTAACAATGTCCGTCCGTCCGTCCGTCCGTCCGTCCGTCCGTCTGTGTGTCCATGTAAAGTTTGTAATCAAACTGCAGGTCGCAAATCTGAATATATTTAGATGAAATTTGGTATATAAGCTTTTATCGGCCATGGGATGAACGCTATTGAAATTGGTGAGAATCGGTCCATGTTCAGACCTAGCCCCCATACAAATTACCCATTTGAAATCGACATAAATTGCCTTAAGACCCAAATTGTCATATAGATCTTACTCAAATTGGGTTTGTATGCGTTCATTACATCCACTAATGGGTAGTCCAAAAATGATCCCTTTGACCCCATATAGAGCTGCTTCCCGATCTTCAGTTAAATCTATTAAAAAACAAAAATATTGCACTGATTCTTCTCAAATTTTGTTTGTACATATTTTTGCAAAATACAAGAGACTTTACCAAACATGATCAGGATCGGTCCATTTTTGGACCTAGCCCCTTTATAGATATAGCATCCGATATGAACTTTTTTATACCTGCAGCCAAAAAAAATAATAAAAATCCCACTAAAATTTGGTTTTTGCTTATTTTCTATGTCCAGTTAGTTGGGCCTAAGAGATAGGGTTTCTAAACACATGGTATAGGGTATCGTATAGTCGGTCTAGATCGACTATAATTTTCTTACTTGTTTATTTTTATTAATGTTTAATATTTAATTTTAATGATAAAAAAATATGTGGTAAAACTTGCTTAGGCCAATGTGACACGTGCAGTATTAATATACACAAAATTGCAATGACTTCAACAATACGAAGAATTACAACATATACAATATATCTTAAGAAAAACAACAAACACACTGAAAATTTTTATTTCTTCAAGAGTTTTTTTCAAAGTTTCAGTCATAACTTGTGACCTTTTGGACCAATTTTGACGGTTTTAAATAGCAACTCCTTTGGGATGTTAATAAACGATTTTATACAAAAACGAACGGTCTAGCTTAGATATTGACGGCGTGATCGTGATTTCCACAGACAGACGGACAGACGGTCATGTGTAAATCAACTTCCCTTGTTATAAGGATCAACAATATATATATGTTTGGGGTCTCAGGAATTTATTTCGATGCGTTACAAACGGAATGACAAACTTATATATACCCTCCGCCACTGAGGTGTGGAGGGTATAAAAACAAAAGTCAACACTAAATTTAACGTTGTGTGATCAATGCAGAGTAATTGCGGTTATGTATCTCGATATTGATTAGTTGCTGCTCTATTTGTCGCCATTAGAAGTTTAGAGCAGAGCTTCCCATTACTCGAGCTTCGAGCTGCTCGAGTAGTGAACGAGCTACTCGAGCTGAACGAGTAGCGCGAGTAGTAAAAATTAACATTTTTCATATTTGAAACCATTTAATAAGTTAAATATAAGTATTTAGTATAACAAATATATACTTTTTGGAATATTTGGAATATACCAAGAATATCATACTTAAATTTCACTTGAATCGGACCGTCCTACTGGAGTGGACAAACTACTACTCGAAAAAGCTCGATGCCTTTCCTTACAAATGTATGAAAATATTCACTTCATAAATGTTTTACTTCATTTTAAAAGATATTTTCCATAAATACATGGTAAAATTAAGGATGCATGCAATAACGCCCAGTGCTATAAGATCAGTGGCGTTATAGCACACTGGGCGTTATTGCACTCCCAAAAGTGTGATTACGCCTGGCGGATTTTTTTTGCAAAGATTAAAAATAGAAAAATGATGTTGATTTCAATGGTTTTATTGAAAAAAAAATTAGCAAAATATGAATTCTGATATATCAAAAAAGAAGTAAAAATGGAAAAAGAAATTAACAGTTGTATATAGTTAGTTCTGACGATAACGTTATAAATACAAAATATATGAAAAAAAATAGTAATTACTGAAAAATTTTGCGGTCCCTTCAACTATTTGTCTGCAATATGGGACTAATAGAGAATTTTTCTTCTGAGTATTTTCTTTTAGTTTTTGCAAGCATTCAAAACACATTTTGAAGTGGTTGCATGGTTGCACACTATATATCTAGGCTTATCGATGCAAATTTCACAACATCGACCATTTCACTATATTGGAATTCATCGACATCATTTTCTTCAGAACTCACAATAAATCTTCGTCTTCAAACTTGCAGTCAAAATAGGAAAAATCCTTTGTTTGTCAGGCAATTAAAAAATTTCTCCAGGGAAATCTCGCTTTCACCTAACTTTTTGTCCAAGACAGTTGTAGTAGCAAAATCATCTTCGCGTATGACCTCCAAAAATGTATGGAATCTTGCATGCTTTTGCAGCTTTCCAGCTTATGAAGCATTGAATGACTCCAATGAGCGCCGCCGGCTAAAATTTGGAATTAAAAATTTGCAACTAAAAATCGCCCGATTTTTTATTAGAAATTTTCATTTTAATAAAGATGAAAAAATGAGGGCCGCCGGCAAAACTTTGGAATTAAAAATCGCGCGGTGCTTTATCCAAATCAAAATTTGGAATAAAAAATCGCATATTTTCGTACATTTTTATAGAAATGGCTGATCTTTTTTGGTGAAATGATTTGAAAGTGGCTGAGTTTTTCGAGTATAGGTTCGCCGTCTCCACAATTTTGCCTGGAATAGCTTAATATTTTAAGGATACAATGTCTTGAAATCGATTACTTCAAAACATATAAATTTTTAAAAATTCTTAAAGGATATTTTCAGTAAAATTACAACACAATCTTGAAATAGAGCAAATTTTCACACATTTGTTTAGAAAGTGGCTGATCTTTTTCAAGTAGTAGATCGTCAACAGCACAATTATGGTCGGCAACGTTCGAAACTGAAAAGAAATACTCTCCTTAAATTTTCAACTCTAAAAAATATAATATTTTTATTATATCTCAAACATGAAATAAGAGCAAATTTTCACACTTTTGTATGGGAAGAGTTTGATCTTTTTCGGGTAGTAGTTTGTGCGAGCCACAATTTTGGCCAGATTACTTTGAAATTTGGTATATGTAATGTACTTATATTTCCAACTTTAAAAACTATAAACTTGTACCATGTGTACCATAAATATTTTTTGTAAATCGATGTCAAACTTGCATGAAGTGAATTTTTTCATATATTTGTATGGAAAGTGGTCGAGCTTTTTCGCCAACAGCACAATTATTATCGGAATACTTTGAAATTTTAAGAAGATTATCTCGATATATTTGCAACTACAAATAGTAAAACATTTTAGCAAGTCATGATGGAAAATTTTTTTTTTTTTAAGTTACATCAAACTTGAAATAGGAGCAAATTTTCACACATTTGTATAGAAAGTGGCTGATCTTTTTCGTGGCTGATCTTCGCCCGGAGCACAATTTTAATCGGAATGACTTAATTTTGTATATGAGTAATCTGTGAATAAGGTCAATTACGAGCAGTGAAAAAAAAAATTTTTTTGGAAAAAAAATTTTTCAGTTTCTGTTTTTTGTCGAGTAGTAGTTCTTCCAAGCTTCAATTTTTGGCGGAATGCATTGAAACTTAAAGGAAGTGTTCTCTTTATATGCGCAGATCTACCGAATATAACTTTTTGTTACGTCATTGTGGAAAAATTTCTGGAAAATATCATCAAACTTCAAATAAGAGCATTGTATAGAAAGTGGCCAATATCAGTCGAGTAGTGCTATACCGATGCCACAATTTTGGTCGGAATGGTTTAAAATTTTTTATGAGTAATCTATGAATATAGTCAATTACAGGCAGTGGAAAAAGTTAAAAAAAAAATTTTTTTATTTTTTTACACTTTTTGGAATATTTCCGATCTTTTTCGAGTAGTTGTTTCCACACACCAACATTTTTGTCGAAATGCTTTGAAATTTTGAAAACATATTCTCTACATATATCTATAATATTAATAGCCTGGTCTATAATATTAATAGGCTAGGCGACTTCTTGTGACTGACGTTTTGTTCTACCGTTTTATATTTGAAAGGTATTTCTTTTTAGTCGTTTTGCAGATTTACAGATTTTTAAATTTTTTCGTTTATTTTGAGTAAATTGCATTGAAAGTTGCTACTAACACATATATAAAATTATACAATGCTATGTGTGTGTTTATTAAATTTGTTAATGTGTTTGTAATAAAAATGAGTTTTTTTTGTGTTGATTTGTGAATTGGCTATAATTGATTAGCATACTTTTAGGGTCTTTATTTAATGAAAAAATAAAATTTCATAGAATTTGCGCTCGAATTTCGAGGGCTGGAATATGCTGGTTCAGATTAAAATACTAAAAGCTTTTTCCAAGTGTGCTTGAAAATTTTTTTGTAAATATGCATCAAACATATACGAAGATCATATATTCATACAGTTGAGTGTAAAGTGGATGATCTTTTTAAACTCTTTCTTTTATCTGGTACTCTCTGTCTGTCTGTCTGTCTGTCTGTCGTGGGTCAACCCCATTCCCCCTTATCCAATTGATCTGAAACTTGGCCCATATTCTTGTTGTGACTATAGATTAGTTTTGGGATAGTCACGCACAGTCACGCATAGTCATGCACAGTCACGGAGTGATCTAAATGTCATTTCCCCTCATCTGATCGATCTGAAACTTGGTCCATACACTGTGAAAAAAAGATTAACTATGACTTAGTCATGCACAGTCACGGAGAGATTTAACTTGGCCGATAGACTTGCTGTGAAAAAAGATTAACTTTGACGTAGTCACGCACAATCACGGAGAGATTAAAACCTCACTTCCCTTCATCCTATCGATCTGAAATATTGTCCATAGACTTGTTGTGGCCAAAGATTAATTTTAAGATAGTCACACACAGTCACGCCTAGTCACGCACAGTCACGGAGTGATTTGAACCCCATTTCCCCTCATTCGATCGATCTGAAACTTTGTCCATAGACTTGTTGTGACCAAATATTGATTTTAAAATAGTCACGCAAAGTCACGCACAGTCACGGAGAGATTCAAAACTCATATGCATAAGCAAAGAAAGAGTTTTAATACAAACTTTGTATTTATTGGTTAGATTATTCGAGTAGTAGTTAGCCCACTCCATAGTTTTTTATCAGAATGTTTTAATATTTCAGAAGGGTTCTATTAGTATAACTGACTTCAAAATGTATAAAATCACACCATGTATTTTGGGAACAAAAATTTTTTTAATGAAATCAAACGTTTATGAAGTGAATATTATCATACATTTGTATGGAAAGGCGTCGAGATTTTTCGAGTAGTAGTTTGCCCACGCCAGTAGGACAGTCCGATTCAAGTGAAGTTTAAGGATTATATTCTTGGTACTTGTACGATTCCAAAAAGTATACATTTGTTATACTAAATATTTAAATTTATCTTTTGACATGGTTTCAAACATGAAAAATGTTCATTGATACAACTCGAGCTACTCGTTAAGCTCGAGTAGCTCATTTACTACTCGAGTAGCTCGAGTACTCGAGCTTGATGTCACTCCATCTAGATGTCACTTAACCTGTAAATTCTCAATCATCTCTTCTTACGTATAAAACAAACGGCAATATTTAAATTAAATTGTTATATAAGTCCAGTTTGAACACGTCCTTATTTTCAGATACCCAACGTTCATTTCTATACACATGTCCAGGTTCACCCAAAAGTCGACGTATTTCACATTGTGGTAAGTTGAGTTGCAAATTGCAATCATATGAAAATATGAAATTTGTTTCGTCACAAAACTTTATTGGAAATCATTAAAACAAAATTAAGTGATTTCCACTCTTATACACATTTATATATATATATATGTTCCCGAAACTCCTATAAGGAGCATAGGGCCCCAAACATACACATTTACATGATGTTTTAATTACTTTCTCTATTTCTCCCTCTCTGTGTGTCTCTCTCTCTCTCTCTCTCTCTCGCTTTCTTTCTCTTTTTCTCCAAATAGGTGTTCTACGTAGCTCAACCGTTATAGCAACACAACGCGATAATTCGCGACACTCAGCTCCTACAACAACAGCAGTAGTAGGTGGTGCTGTTAGCAACTATCACCATTACCATAATCATCATCAGAACTCAACATATCAACAACGTAGTATGAAAATGAGGGCTGCGGATCTGAGTTTAAATTTAAAAAACTCCCACGAATTGTCGGCTTTAAGCGGAAATGGTCATACAAATGGTCTGATATTGGGAAATAATTCAAAAGATGTTATTTATAAATCAAATATACGGACAAGCGGTAAATGGACAACATCAACACCAACACAAGCTGTAGCAGCTATAACTCCAAATGAAACAACAACATACAATGGTCTCGCAGATAACAATTGCTTAGCAAATAAAACAACAATAATGTCTTGACGACAGCAACAGTATGTCTCGCAGCAACCAATTGAAACTGCAATAAATTATTTTCACCAACGTACAAACGGAAACGGAAGTTTAGTGCTTAATTCTTTGACAAATGGCAACAACAACACAAATCCAAACAAAAACTCAGATTCCGTTTTCCTTAGTAGCCATAACGATTATATGACCGAAAGTTGTACAGAACCAACAACCACCCACAGTAGCAGCAAAACAGTATGCGATGACCTTAATGGCAGCAATAGTAAAATGCATTATAATGATAAAACATGGCTTTAAGTCGTTTACATCATTCATTTCGTTATTACCGGCTTCCTCTCTTTCAATCTCGCTCTCTTTGTTTGGTTGTACCCGAACAATTATAATCTCCAAAAAAAAATCAACAAAACAATTATTTTCAATTTAAAAAAACCTCTTGTACGTACGTCTGTCAATACAAAAAAAAATCCCAAGATATTAAGGTTTTTATGTAAACCCTTAGCTAGGGTGGCCCTTCATTGTATGGAGGGAAAAAAAAGTGTTCAAGCTCTCGGTCTCACCCGCTAGAAATATGCGAATAGCAAAAAAACTGAGAAATACAAAGTTTTGAGCCAATCAAAAAACATTTAGAGGTGGCTCAACGCGATTGAAAATTTCAAGTGTGTTTATATGGGGAAAATATGATTTTCTTTTCAGATTTTACGAAAATTTCGTACTATAGTTTAATGTTTCTGGCAAATTGTTATACATTTCGAGATCAATATTATCTTTTCAAAAAGCTATAAAATAGCCAAGAAATAGCAAATGCCCCAGACCACTTTTGTGCCAAAAAAAACTAGATTATGAAATTTGATGGCATTTTTTTCAACTTTAAGAAATTAATTAAAGCCATAATTTCTTTTTGGTCTCTATACTCAGATATCTATAATATTAATAGGCTAGGCGATTTCTTCTGACTGATGTTTTGTTCTACTGTTTTATCCCGATTTGGACCGACTGTATATTATTTGAAAGGTATTTCTTTTTAGCCGATTTTCAGATTTACAGATTTTTAAATTTTTTCCTTTATTTTGAGTAAATTGCATTTAAAGTTGCTACTAACACATACATAAAATTATACAATGCTATGTGTGTGTTTATTAAATTTGTTAATGTGTTTGTAATAAAAATGAGCTTGTTTTTTGTGCTGATTTGTGTATTGGCTATAATTGATTAGTATACTTTTAGGGTCTTTATTTAATGAAAAAATAAAATTTCTAGAATTTGCGCTCGAATTTCGAGGCATGGAATCTGCTAGTGAAGTATTGTTTTATTACCACGTTGTTAACCTATTGCGCATTGCAATCGAATATGGTAATTTTTTTTTTGATAAAATTTTGAAAACTCCTTTTTCAAATTTTAAAAAATTTTCTTAGACAAACTTTAAAAAACAGGATCTAAGACCTGAAGGTTTTGTTGAATGCATGTTACAGATTAACTGTGTGAATTTTTAAATAAATCCCTATGCCAGAATTTTTTTGACAAGGATTTTATTTTTGCAGATTTCGAGAAAAATGGGATTCTAGTAAAATATTCTGTAAATGTACTCTTTCTAAATACTTTGTATCGAAAATTCATCACTTTTCTACTTTTAAATGTTATATTACATCTTAATTAAAATTATTTTATGTACAAAAACTATCTATATTTTTCCAAATAAATTTATTTATTTAAAATTTATTCAAAAGAATATCTATATATATAAAATGGAATGTGTGTTTGTTTATTTGTTTATTTGTTTGTTTGTTTGTTTGTTTGTTTGTTTGTACCTTATAGGAGACCAAACCTCTGGACCGATCTTCCTGAAATTTTCACAGCTTTTAACTGGGACTCTGGCATGATTAATAGGGTACTTTTTTTCGACCACGCCCACTTTGACGCCCACTTTTTTAAAATTATGTAATTGCTCCCACATATTTTTAACAGATTTACTTCAAATTGTATACACATTATACTCCAGGTGAGGTAGAAATAAACATTTCTTACGCCACGCCCCCTTCACGCCGTTTTTCACGCCAAATTTTGTTTGAAAGTTTTACACTTTTTGTTCTCTGTACAAATTTGTTCCTTCCAACGGATTTTATTTTATTTGGTAGTATATTGCTCTTAATACTGTTAACGTCGCCATATAACTATGTACTACGCCCACTTCACCGCCCCCTTTTTTTAATTCAGATACTTACTGATACCACTAACAATATTTGCTATACAAAATACTTTTTTTGTAATATGTATTTACCTAAAGTTTTATACACTTTTTATTTACAGGTAAGATAGCCATACATTTTTTTATTACCAAATCCCCCTTTTTCGCCCCATTTTACCTTAAATTATAATTAATCACCTTTCAATCTATCTATATAAATATATAAAAATGAATGTGTGTTTGTTTGTGCTTTATAGGAGACCAAACCCCTGAACCGATCTTCCTAAAATTTTCACAGCATGTTACTGTTACTCTGGAAGGAATAATAGGCTATATAAATTTTTGATTGGACAAAGGGGCGGTGCCACGCCCATATATCCCAAAACTTGAAATCGTCATATCTCGGGAATTTTTTGACCTACAGCGGTCATATTTGGTACATATGGTATTGGCATGAATAGAAATGCATACCAGAAGAAAAGTGGGCGGGACCACGTCCCTTTTTAGAAAAATAAAAAATCTTAATATATTCTAAACTACTGGAAGGATCGTCATGAAATTTTCACAAAAGGATATTTTTGCTAAATAATAAGTCTTTAACTATGTAAAGTTGTTAGTGGGCAAAGGGGCGTGGTCCCGCCCATATAACCCAAAATTTAAAATCGTCATATTTCGGCCATTTTTTAACCTACGGCGATGATATTTGGTATATATCATATTGAAATTAATAGAAATAGTACTACAAGAAAACTGGGCGGGACCACGCCCTTTTTAGAAAAATTAAAATCCATAATAACTTCTATTATGCCTTTGACTATATAAAGTTGTTAGTGAAAAAACAACTCAATATTTGGCATGGATTGATTTACTAAATAAGGTGTTTCCCTTTGTTTCCGATTTGTAGGAAGCCAGACCATTCTTCCTTAAACTTTCACAGTGTGAAACTTTCAAATATAAAGGAATAGATGTACTTTTGCCACGCATTCCAGTGATCCCAACTGATTTACCACTCGACTTCAAACGATTACAGTTTCCTGTTCGATTAGCATTTGCGATGTCTGTTAACAAAGCACAAGGTCAATCTCTTCAAGTTTGCGGCTTAAATTTAGCAAATGCATGTTTCTCGCATGGACAGCTTTATGTTGCATGCTCACGCAGGGAAACATGTTTATGCTCCAGATGGACAAACTAAAAATATTGTATATCCTAAAGCATTGCAATAATTAGTTCTAAATTAAATAAATAATATTTTGTTAACCCATTATCGGCCGCTACCAGAAATAGCAGGAATTTTTTGAATTCCTTTTAAATACTTACTTTTAGGAGCTCAATTTAGAAAAATTTAAAAAAAAAAATTTTTTTAATTGTTGTTCTCTAGATATGAAGTGGTCGAAAAATCGACTATTGGCCAGAAGTCAACATCTACATATATAAATAAAGAAATGCGTTTTTTTACGAATATTTAGCTTTAATTCAATTTATTCGTTTTTAGTTTTATCAAAAACGTTATTTACTGATAAGATATGAATAATTAACGCAAAAAAAGGTTAGATTGTTTGGTGGTATTCATCAAAACATTTGGTGTGCAAGTAAACATTACATTTTTTGCATGTAAAAATTTTATGTTTTTTGCATACTTTGCAGCGACAATATTTGTTTTGAGGGCTTTTTACCACAATATGGTTTTTTCGTTGATCCGTGGGAAACCAGGAGGGCATTCTTTTTTATCAACATCAGCAGCGTTATCTTCCATGTCTCCGTTCATCATATTGGAAGTCAGTAGCTTGGTAGTAACAGCAGAACGAAACTCTAATTGAGCAAGTGGCTTTGTGTTTTCATGCTTTGCCAACATGCAATGCATCTTCCAAGCATTGACCATTGCATTGCTGAGAGCGTTGGTCCATAGTGGCCACTACCACTTCTTTCCTCGTATGCATATTCGATAGTTGGCCACTGCGTTGTCGTGAAGGTCAACGACTCACATACCTTGGTTGGGGAATCGCAACTGTTTTCCATTTCGTACGACAATATCTTCGAGCATTGAACAATGGCTCGACTGTAGAATTATTAGTAATGACATTCACAACTGCATTGTCATTCCAACGGATGACCAATATTTCTTGCTTAGCGTCGAATAATTGGTCAAATTTGCCACGTTCAGCCTTTTTTAAATTTGCTAATGGAATTTTCGCCATTCTGTTTTCACGTATTGTGCCAGTTGCAAAGAAACGGCGTTCATTCAGTAGACACATAAGATGATAGGAGGAAAAAAAATTGTCAAAGAAAATCGGGATCAGATACATTTTCAAGCAAATTCAAAACCGTTTGAGCGCCAAGACCGATATTTTTATCATGGGGAGTTGCCGAGCCACCGTATGGTATGGAAAAGAATAGATATCATTGCTCTCTGAACACAAGCACCATGATTTGAATCCGAACCGAATCGGTTTCCGCGAATAAACATCTTGCACCATTGTCTTCCAAAATAGAGTATCATCTGTTCATCTATAGATAAGAAGTGGCTGAAAACTCCGAACTGCATAAATTTTTCATTGAGAGCATCAATAATCGGTCGGACTTTCGCAAAGCGATCTGCTACGTTCAGATTGTTGTTATCCAAGAGGTGGAGAAATCTTATTATGTCTTTGAATCGATTTCGGCTCATCGTTTGCTTCACCATAGGCACTCCCATGTCCTGCTGAACTGACCAATAATTATCGATGTGTGGCAGCGTGTGATACCCTGATAGGTACAACATACCAATGAAGCGCCGCATTTCATTTGGTGTCACATCAATGGTTGCATTATTTTGAGTGGCATATAAATTCGTGAAGTGAGTAATATCCTCGATCAATGTTCCATCAAAATACAATGAAAATATGTCATACGGTGACATACCACCTACACAAAGTCAAAAACTAAAAATTTAGACTCTAAAACAACTAAGGCCCGGTTGTTCAATAGTCAAACAACTCATGAATAAGCTATCTATCGAATAAATTTTTTAAATTCTGTCAAATCTGAGGTTTATTTATCTATTGAACAACCGGTCCTAAATGATATTAAAAAAAAATTGTTCACTTACCAATTTTTGCGCAAATTTCTTTCTTTTTCAAACCTTACACGTTGATTGGTGCTCTGGTGTAAGTAAAATCCCCAGGTTTCTGCCAATCAGGAACTTCAAAATCTGCCTTTCCTTTGAATAAGGATGGATTAACAGCTTTTTTAGGTCTTCAACGTCTTTTTGCGGCTTTCGATGATGATGGTTGCGGCTCTTCAGTATCATTAGGTATTAAGTCATTGTCTCGAACGTACTGTAACTCCACTTCCCCGGTAATTTCATTCGCACAATCATCATTACCATCATTTAGAGCAATTTGATTATCGTCGATATCTTCTTCATCAGTCACATAGTCTACTTTAGATGGAATATACACGACTTCAACATCTTTTGAACTCATAATGGCTTGATCTTCCTCGTCATCCGAACACGACTCGATCAAAGCAGCCATGATTTCTACCATGGTTAACACTTTTCGAAAAGACATTTTCTTTATATAAAACCACACCAAAATGCAATTATCTCACTTTTATTTGCCACACACACGTCTGCTCTGCAGAAAAGAACAATAATTATGACAAAGCAACAGCGAAAATAAAAAAAAAAATCGCAGAATTTTTCACAGCCTACTAGCAAAATGTCAAATTCAATTAAATATCTACTTGACGACTTCTGGCCAGTGGTCGATTTTTCGACCACCAAAAACAACGCTCTTCTGGAAAGTAGAAAACTTCCAATATTGTTGCGGATATCAATTGATTATTGTTATTTGGTCTTTCCGCTTCCTCAACATGCAAAAATAAAATAAGTGATTTTAGTTTTAAGACTTTTTACTGAATTTTGAAAATTGGTCCAAAAAAAGTGCTTTCTTCTTCCTTTCACGAAAATCTGGAAACTTTTATTTTTTTATGAAAACCTAAAATCAATGCGTTAACAAAAGATCGAAATTGTCTTATCCATCAGCGGTTTAAACAAAACACATCTAACGTTTGAGTTACATCGCTTCAAATTTGCTGGTCGAAAAATCGACCAGCGGCCGAAAATGGGTTAATGTATAAATACTTTTTTTTTATTTTATTTTATAACGATGAGGGGTAGCGAAACACACCGGGTTAAGCTAGTGATATATAAAATTAATTCTATTTATTTTGGTGTAATCACTTATGACTTGCAATAAGTATTGCCTTTCTTTAATTTTACATTACTATATTAATTTTATATTTCATATTCTTTTGAATAAATTTCCCAGGAAAAATTTCGTAATGGCAGCTCATTGATTTTTGCGTTACCAATAATGACCTACCACTGCCCACTGCATTACTTCTAAAGTGAAAATAAGGCGTTACTAATAATGTCTTATACAGCTACTTATATTTCATGCCAGCGCCTTGCATACTGCATTACTTTCAAAGTGAAAATAATGAGTTCCTAGGCAACTAGCTACCTCCAATGACATCCCCGTGTTAAAATAATGAGCTTATCAGGCAAACTTCAACCAGTTTCATCTCATTCTAAAACCCATTATTTGGTAATGTTTGTTTTTCCTGGGTTTGTTTTATTAGCTTTGGGTCACTTGTGGGTCTTTCTTATTTAGTTTTATACATAAAATAATTTTTTAACAAAATTGCTTAAAAGTTGTTTTAATTTATATTCGCGAGCAATAAGCAGATAATTGCACCAAAGATATGTCACAATAGATTATTTTGATCCCAGGAGTACTGAAGGATTAAATAAATAAAAATTAACCGAATTATTTTTCTTAAATTCTAAACAGTGGTTTCATCGAGTTTAACAGAAAAAGTCGTTTTCGGTAATTTTTATTTCAAAATATATTAAAATCCAAAGCTGGCCTTAGCAAATAATGGGTTAACGTTCTCGGATTTATTCCAAACTAGTTGACCCGGTGCGCTTCGCTACCCCTGAATTGTAGTTGTAATGAGACAGAATTTTTTTTTTTTCATTTTATGCAAGTGCTGTAATATATACAATAGCTGACCCGGCAAATTTCGTCCTGTCTTCAAAGGTGGTAAATTAAAAATTTTTAATTTTCAGGATAGATGGTTCTGTATTTAAATATTTAAATTGAGAAAATAATTGTGTTACAAAAGTATGTTTATTTAAAAGAATGCTTTAAATATTATTTTTGTTAAGTTTTTAATGATTATTTTAATAAAGTCAATTTAATTGAGATTTTAAATTACTGCAACGCTTTCAGATGTACAACGTTCTTTGTTTGTCTGTCGGGAGCGTAAACAAATAACGCCGATGGTTTGCCTACTCGAGAACATGCCACATAGAGCTGGGCATGAGAAAAGCATGGATACTCCAAATTGATGCCACAGATTTTTAAAGACTGTCCCTGCGCCTTATTAATGGTCATTGCAAATGCAAGTCTAACTGGAAGTTGAAGGCGTTTGAAATCGAATGGTAAATCATTCGGAATTATTGGTATTCGTGGGATCAGTACCTCTTCCCCCTTGTACTTTCCCTTCAGAATTGTTCCTTCAATGACGTTTGTCATAAGTTTTTTGACAATAAGTCTTGTGCCATTGCAAAGTCGAGGCTGATTGATATTACGCATCATGATATTAGATCATGTAGCGGCAAACCTTACAACTCGATTGAATTTAAAAATTCTGTTGGATAATTCACAACATCCTCCTGATTCATGATAGTGTCAATTGATTTGTAAGACACTATTAGTCCTTCAATGGCCATTTGAATCGTTGCATTTATCTCATCGACGTCTTTGTTTTTAGCGGCTAATATTGCTCGTTCTCCTAGCCAATCGTGATTCCTGTAATGCTGCGAAATGTTGGGGAACACACAATGAATTAGCTCTTCTTTTGATTAAGTGAAATGGCAGAAGTCATTAGGTAACTTTATTAAAGCAGTCGTAACGTTGATGGGAATTTTTCCATTTTCAATATCCAATAATTGCATCGAAAAAAACCGCATATTTGTTGTGAGTTTCAGCATTGCAACATGTCTCCACAAATTTGAAGATTTTAGACATGCATTAATTTGATCAGCTGCAGTTGACCGTGGAATTACCGGCAGTGTTTGGCGAAAATCGCCTGCCAACAGTATCAGGGCACCACCACAAAGATTTCGATTATCTCGCAGATCTTGTAGTATTATTTGCAAAGCTTGCAATGGTTTTTTGTGTGCCATTGTACACTCGTCCCATACAATCAGTTTGCATTGTTGCAAGACTTTTGCCAATCCGGATGTCTTCGATATGTTGCATGTTGGTTGGTCGTTAATCTGCATGTTCAATGGCAGTTTAAGTGCCGAATGCGCAGTTCGACCACCATCCAATAAAGTTGCAGCAATACCTGAGGATGCGAGGGAAAGTGCAATGTGATTTTGCGATCTAATAGTTGCTAATAACAATGAAATCAAAAATGTTTTCTCTGTACCTCCAGGAGCATCCAAAAAAATATTCCACCAATTCCATCGTTCACGGCTTTCATTATTGTATCGTAGGTATATTTCTGTTGGGAATTAAGTTTCTCGATGTCCGATTGAACATTATCTGCCATTATCTGCTATGTAAATCTTGATTGAACACAGCGTGCATCGGACGATTTGGTGAAATCATACCTAATTGTATCAGAACTTTGTTAACAATCATCAAACACTGGTCTTCAATCATTATTAATGCTTCATTATGCATTTCGTGTGATATCGACAAATCAGGATTTTGTGTAATGGCACGCATTCGATGAAGAATATCTTGCGTCATATCATCCTTGTATTTTACCCATTAATTGATGGGATTTGATGGAAAACATGTCGATATGATAATAGAAAATAAAGTTCGTATTTGATGTGGATGCGATGAAAGTACTGCATCAGCCAGTGTATGATCATTGTCCAGTAATCGCAATTGTTGGCAAGCTTCGCGGTATGTGCCACACAATTGACCATCGACCGTTCCCAAATTCTCAAATGATTAGGTCCACGAACATTCACCAACAACAAACGGAGATAATAAAAGCATTCATCATTATTAGGATGCACTGTGTAAATGCGTTCCAAAGCATCCGTGGAGAACACATTTGGATGACCATCAGTGGGAGTGCCGTGTTTGCGACGTTGAAAAGTTTTTGAAGACTTATTCCAAGTGTAATATTTTGGCATTTCGCGGTATAATAATGTTCTGGCGAATGCATCTGTTTGGCACATTGAAAATAAACTTGTCAATGTAGTAGGTTGCGGTCGTTCAGCTGCTTGTAAGGCATTCTCGGGTCTGAAGTATACACGTTGTCCGCTTTCAAGGTGAACTGCCCAATGAACCACAGTTGGATATCTTTCATGAATTGGGAAAGAAAAAATCAGCCAAATAGCTTCATTGCTGCTGATATAACGGCCCATTTGATATTGTGTGATTTCATCGTTTGCGTATTCTGCAGCTGCACCAAAAACAGCCATATCGCTTCCTTTGTTCACATATTTGCATATGTATTTAATGTATTTGATGGAATTGCAATATTCTGCATTTATATGTGCTTTGTACGCCTTCGATAATGGTGAATATGGGACGATCCATCGATTGTCAACTTGAATATCTTGACGGTTTACTTTCACAATGGCAGATTTTCCATTGTCCTGTGTTGATCGACGCCGATATAAAGGATAACCATCATTTCCAGTTACTGTCTCAGCAGTGAATGCTCTAGGATAACGTTTGGAACACTTTCCATCAATCATACATGGTGAATTTACGTTGAATGACCCACATGGTCCATGAACCATGTTCTTAGTCACCACTTCGAACAATTGAGGATCAATATGTTTGTCGGGAATTTCAGCTGATATGACATCGTCAATTTCATCAGGTCTTAATTTTTCTTTTAACCAAACTAAAATATGTGCATGTGGTAAACCTCGTTTCTGCCACTCGACGGAATACATCCAACAACACGTTTCTCCAAACACTCTAAGTTTCACCACAAAATGCATCAGTGATTTTGGTTTCTGTCTACAGACTCGTGCAGTTATGTCATGTCGATGTACCGATGATTGACCGGGAAACAGGAGATCTTTTATTTCATCCCATTGTGGATTACATGTAAATGTTATAAATAGATCCGGACGACCGTATTGGCGTACATACGACATCGCATCTTGTGCATATTCATGCATGTGTCGCGGACTTCCAATATACGTTGCTGGCAAAATCTGCAATCTACCGACATTGTTTCCATTGCCATCTATGGTGATAGCATCCCGAAGATGTATGTACTCTTCAGAACGGACTTGGTTTTGATTGAGTCTGAGGAAAGTCAACCGCTCTGTTTCTATCTTCACGTACATGTAATTTTGAAATTTCATGGTACTCACCGGTTAATGGGTTTACCATCTTGATTGTGAAATGATAGCCATCATCACCCTGCCAAAAGAGTACAGGGTACTGCAATGCATCATATGATCGATGCGTTTCCGACACACGCTGTAATCGGTCGTTACGACGATGGAGAACAATATCACGTGAAGCCAAATTTTCACCTACAACAACTATTGCAACATCATCGACAGTTGGAGCATTGAATCTTCTGGCGTGTTCCCCAGCTGGCCTTCTATCGGCATGTATAACAATTTTGTGGTTGTCTGACGGCATTTGTTCAAGAGTCGTTTTGTTTTGAACAACCCAACTAATGCATTGTGTTCATGAAGGATACTTTGCAACTGGTGCACTATTTCCCGTTTAGTAGAGGCATTGTGTGCGCAACGTTGAGCGACTTCATCGCTTGAGTTCTCCATAAAATATATTTGCAGAAATTGATAGTCTGCATCAACGTTTGGCAACAACGAACCAGCTCTATGGTAAATTTGACCATGAATCTGCAACGGTGGTGTGAACTGATGAAAAATTAAATTTATTTACATGTGGCAAATGAATTACCTTAAATGTCGGCATGAAATTGTCGCGGACAATGTTCGTGGCGCCGAACGAAGTCATTTGAAAGCAAGAATTGTACTTTTGTATATTGGTTAGGAAATGCTTCGAAAAAGGTGCTGATCCAGAAACCAATGAATACAGTGGCTCAGGTGGTGGGTTTAATGGTGGTAGTTTAATCTTTCCATTTGCGCAGCATAACCCTTGAGATTCTTTGGGAATTTTCAGAGCCTTGCAATGAGAACACACAATGCTCATAGAATCGATTACAACATTATTATCCGTAGAATAATCAGTAGTTGAATCATAGCGGAAGGCTGTACGTAAATAATCTGTCGTTGCACGCATCTAGCTATATTGTTTTCTTGATGATTATCATCCGATCGATTAATAGATGCAATGCGACGTCTCTGTCTCAATCGATTATCTTCATTTCGTATAGCTCGATCTTCATGTGACTGAATTAATCGGGATTCTAATATCCGTTGGCTGTTCCTCTCAATCCGATTTGCTCGATGTTCAGGACTTTCAATAACTCGAGAATTTCTTGAGCTTGTAGCCGTACGGCTTCTGCGACCAATGTTCCTACGTCTGATTGGCGGCATCTCACTCACTTATTATTAACGTTAATTGAAAAGAAAATCACTATTATAATATAACCGAAACTTATTAATTCATTCGGACGTCAAACAACTTCTGACTGTAAAAGCAAATATTTTTGTAATGAAAAATATCTAATAAAAGTAGTCATCAGCTGGTGCAGTAGCTAGCACGGTGCTGTCACAGTAGGATATACAAACTTCAAATGAATGACAAACATTGAGAGTGTATAAGTATTTTGAAGTTTAATGGATATTTTTCATTTGAAAATAATTGGAAAATGGTTTTACTTACAATTTTGTTTTTTTTTCACTCATATTCAGATAAGAGTTGATGTTAAAAAAATTTTTTTTAAAAATGAGAATTTTAAAAATTCTTAGCAAAATATGTTTTTTTTTTGCACAAAACGTATCATAACCTCGTGTAGTATGAACAGGCAATCAATATTGCGATTTTGTTTGCAAAAATATATGTAAAAAATATATGTATGTAAAATTATGGAAATTTTTTTGTCTACAAACCATTCGGGGACAATAGTGAACAAAATTAAAAACGAATCAGCCAAATCCGTCACTCCGTTCTTTAGTTATGCTGTCACAAACACACGCCAACTCATTTTTATATATATTAGATTTTAGGAACGGAAGTTCTACACATTTGGTTATTATATTTTAAGCGTCGCTTCTAAAAATTCAATAGCACTTACAAAATATTGAAATTTTTTGAATGAATTGTCTAATATTACCTTGGGGTCATATGTGACCCCAATTACAAAAGGGTTAGTAGGTCATATTAATTTTTTCCGTAATCCTAGGCTATTAAGATCAAATATAACATTTAAAAGTAGAAAAGTGATGAATTTTTGATACAAAGTATTTAGAAAGAGTACATTTACAGAATATTTTACTAAAATCCCATTTTTCTCGAAATTCGCAAAAATAAAATCCTTGTCAAAAAAATTCTGGCATAGGGATTTACTTAAAAATTCACACAGTTTATCTGTAATATGCATTTAACAAGACCTTAAGGAGCTAGACCAATTTTTTAAAATTTTGTTAAAGAAAATTTTTTAAAACTTGAAAATGGAGATTTAAAAATTTTATCAAACAAATTTCCCACTTTCGGTCTCAATGCTTGATAGGTTAACAAGGTGGTAATAAAACAATACTTCATGCCTGAAAAAAATATGGCTTTAATCAATTTCTCAAAGTTGAAAAAAAGCCATCAAATTTGGCGAGTTTTATTCGATTTTGAAGTTTTATAGCTTTTTGAAAAGATAATTTAATAGTGATCCCGAATTATAAAACAGTTTGTCGAAAAAATTAAACCATAGAACGAAATTTTCGTAAAATATGAAAAAGTCATATTTTACCCATATAAACACACTTGAAATTTTCAATTGCGTTGAGCCACCTCTAAAGGTTTTTTTGATTGGCCCAAAACTTTATATATCTCAGTTTTTTTTTTTTTGCTATTCGCATATTTCTAGGGGGTGCGACCGAGAGTTTGAACACTTTATTTATTAAGGGCCACCCTGTGTTCACGGTTTGTCCAAGTTTCTGACAGCAAAACCAAAATAATGTAAATATGCATATTTTAATGATTCTGATATTGCATATTCTTTTTTTTTTCAACCAAATATTCACCACACACAAAGCAAAAATAGCTTGAATCAGTAACACACGATCTCCCTGACATGCTTGATCGCTACTATTATAAAGACTTAGAATGAATGTGGGCTTCTGTCAATTTAATAATTGTGAAATTGTAGTGTTAGTATTGACTGTTTTACAGTATTGCCAGCATGCGATAAAAAATTAACAAGACGTGATTGCCCAATTTTTATGCAAGATTCGTTTCATTTCTGCAGTCAATTTTTTTTTTTAATTTGTAGACCAGTGTTATCAGACTTTTTGCATTAGAAAGTTCTACAATATTTTGCAAAAACAAATAGTATTTTCTTTAAACAATATCAGTTTCTACGTACTTGTTCGATAAAATTCTCCAAGAATCTGAAACTGTTTTTTAACAATATTATTTTATTGAGAGTACTTTTTCGCGCAGAATTTATTCAAATCAATAAATTTGGGAATGAAAAGTTGCTGTTTCTTTTACTCCCTTTCTTTTAACTCGTAGTGTTTGTTTGTCTGCTTGACTGTTTGTTTGTCTGCAGAAAAAACTTTGTATCGATTTTTAACCCTTTTCCTGTGATCCAATTGAGCTGGAACTTTGCATGCAGATGCGATGATCAAAATTACATAATGGTAAACTTAATTTACAAAGAAAGGGACTATAATAACAACTGGCTTTCTATGGGTTAGTTTTTATCATCATAAATATCCTCGCAAGGTCGATTGCAACAACTTAATTAAGCACGACCGTAAAACTAGTTGTGAATGAAGAATAAATAAAGTTTTAACTGGTGTAAAGATGCGAAATTAATCTAATTTTTTTTTTATTTTTCGTCATCTTAATTATTTATAACATTATCTCATAATGTATTTTCTAAGTATGTACAATGTTTTTTTAAGTTTTTAATGGTTTATGCAATTCAATGTAAAATTGCAATCACAAAAGAAAAACGTGTAAAAAGTCAATAAAACGGACGAACTTAAAGTTCCTTGAAGAATTTTGTAAATAGTAAATATTAGATATGAAAAATTTTTAATTTTAATTTTAAACAATATATTGACGCATTTTATAACACAAAACGTTACAAAAATTTACATGGAAAATTTTATATTTTTAGACGAAACGTTTTGAAACGTTTCATTACGTTTCGTTTTATAAAATGTGCCCATTGATTGCATTAATTAACTGAAATGTATATAAATATATTAAAGGGCATCTACTCAGTCAAATAACAATTGGTTTTTTAAATAATAATTTTATAAGATTTCAAAATAAATACATTAATAAAATCAATTCCCAACAAAATTTGTTGCATAATTGATTATTTCACCGGTAGAACAGCATATGGAATTTATTCCTTGGAACTAGTTCTCCACGATGTAGTCTTAGTTTGCAGCAAAAAAAAACACAAACTAAAAAAAAATCATGTGATTCCGATCGCAGGGAAGATGTGTAAACATCTAGTAATTAAAGATTTTTTTATGTCATTTTTTAAAATCAAACAGAAAGCGTCATCTATGTATCACTTATAGCAAAAACTGTTTCAGCTAATTCAACAGCCGTTTGCTGTAAAACGTTAAAAATATCCTAATATAAACGTATATAAGTGACACATAGATGACGCTTTTAGAAAAGTGGCATAAAAAACAATTTAATATCATAATTTTTTCACCAATACAATCATAAGTCACACAGCGTTATCTGCTTCAGCTCACACCGATATGAGTTACGCTGTTTTTGTGATTGTATTGTGAAATAGAAGTTTACCCCCCTGCGCGTATAGATGTTTACACACCAAAAATATTGATTTAACAACATATTTTTAAACGTATTGAAGAGACGAAAAACTTTAGGAATTGTTTTAACTTCAAATATCAACTAAACTGAGATCTTTTAACAAAATCAATAGAGATGCCTTTCAAAATATATCGTTTTGTTGACTATTATTGACTTTTAAATGAGATTAGTTTATTTAACAATAAAAAGTAAAATATTTGTAAAATTACTGCTTTAATTGTACAATAAATGTGAATTGTTGTTAATATAATTTTATTTAAACAAATGTTAAAGCTTTCATATTAATATTTTTCTTTTTAAATGCAATATTATCTTAGTTGTTTTAAAAAAAAAAACTTAGACGTGTTTTATGCGATAATTCTATAAATTTGGGACGCAGATTTTTGTAACATTTAGGAGTGGCGACCTAAATTTTATGATACTGTTTCTGAATTAAAATACTTGCAGTTTTTGTTTAACCTCATTCTTTTTTTTCTATTACGTTCTGTATGTACATATGTTCGGAAAGTACTTATTTCAAATGAAAATCCATATTTTAGATTTAACTTATAAACTTATTTATGATACCTTTTGAGGACTCGAATGTTTACAGGGTTGTACATAAAATTTATTTGTGCCCTTTTTCCACTAAATAAATTTTTAAAAAACTAAAACTAAAAATAAAATTAAAAAATAATAAATATATTGCATTCAGAATTAATTTCTTTGCTTAGATGCCCTAAAAATATCATTTTTAGATTCGTCATAAAATTGTATATAAATTCTAAAATTCGAACAAAACACGTCTAATAAATAGAAACAATAAAAAATAAGTTATTTACTTTTACTAAGACTTTGAGATTCCAATTTGATTATTCACACAAATACAATAAAATATAAGTTATATATAATTAATAAATGATATTAAGACCCAGTTTTTAAGATATCAGTTAAACCTAGTTTTGTTAAACCTAGAATTTATTCATCAATTCCTTTATGAATTTGGACATGTCTGAAAAAATTAATTCTCGGTTTAACTAAACTAAGTTTAACTGACATCTCAAAAACTGGGCCTAAAACTGTTCAAAAAAAGTATTGAATTGTGTTTTTTTAACAGGGTGACGAAATGATGTGGTCACAAAAAAATTGCTGTGGTAAAGGTATAATTTTGTTTATTTCCAATCTATAATATTAATAGGCTAGGCGATTTCTTGTGACTGATGTTTTATTCTACCGTTTTATCCCGATTTTGACCAAACGTATATTATTTGAAAGGTATTTCTTTTTAGCCGTTTTGCAGATTTAGAGATTTTTAAATTTTTTCCTTTATTTTGAGTAAATTGCATTTAAAGTTGCTACTAACACATACATAAAATTATACAATGCTATGTGTGTGTTTATTAAATTTGTTAATGTGTTTATAATAAAAATGATTTTGTTTTTTTGTGTTGATTTGTGAATTGGCTATAATTCATAAGGGTCTTTATTATCGTATCGTATAGGGGAATTTGTCAAGTTTTGGGCTCTTTTGTTTGACATAACTCGAGAACCACTAGTCCGATTTTGCTGAAACAAATTTAGAAGAATTAAGAATTACAATTCCTTTAATCTGTTAACATAACGTTTCGGTACATAAGCAACAGTTTCGCAGTGATAAATAAATGTATGA
The DNA here is from genome assembly GCA_963682025.1 of Cordilura impudica. Lineage (NCBI taxonomy): Eukaryota > Metazoa > Arthropoda > Insecta > Diptera > Scathophagidae > Cordilura > Cordilura impudica. Next base: position 48,301,959 of record OY821517.1, read on the forward strand.
AGAAAAAAAAATATTTTTTGCCTAAAAAATTAAAATTTTTTTTTAATTCATAAAAAATCCAAAACGGAAATAAGTGTCAAATCCTATTACTTTCACGTAAAGTCTCATAACATATGAACAAAATGAGACATAATTCATGAAAATCGATTTATTTAATGAAAAAAATAAAATTTCCTAGAATTTGTACTCGAATTTCGAGGGCTGGAATCTGTTTTATTATTAGTTTCAATAAAAAAAATTTCAATCACTCTTTAACATAATTTAATTGGTTTATAGTACCGTTATATGTGAATTTAATTCTATATACCGCAAGAATATATGACTTGTATAATCAGAAATTTTTGGGAACTTCTTAAATTTTTGATGTATAAACATCTATACGCGCAAATACATACACACAATCCATGCACAAAAACAGCATAACATGTATGACGTAAGACAAAATCGGTGTGACTTATAATTGTATTGGTGAAAAAATTAGGATATATAATAACCTGTTTGAAAATGAAAAATGAAAAATGAAAAATGAAAAATGAAAAATGAAAAATGAAAAATGAAAAATGAAAAATTAAAAATAAAAAATGAAAAACGTAAAATGAAAAACGGAAACTGAAAAATTAAAAATGAAAACTTAAAAATGAAAAATAAAAAATTAAAAATAAAAATGAAAAATAAAAAATGAAAAATAAAAATTAAAAATAAAAAATTAAAAATGAAAAATAAAAAATAAAAAATGAAAAATAAAAAACGAAAAATGAAAAATTAAAAAGGAAATTTGAAAAATTAAAAAAAAAAATTAAAAATAAAATATGAAAATTAAAAAATGAAAAATGAAAAATGAAAAATGAAAAATGAAAAATGAAAAATGAAAAATGAAAAATGAAAAATGAAAAATGAAAAATGAAAAATGAAAAATGAAAAATGAAAAATGAAAAATGAAAAATGAAAAATGAAAAATGAAAAATGAAAAATGAAAAATGAAAAATGAAAAATGAAAAATGAAAAATGAAAAATGAAAAATGAAAAATGAAAAATGAAAAATAAAAAATAAAATATGAAAAAAAATTAAATGAAAAATAAAAAGGAAATTTGAAAAATTAAAAATAAAAAATTAAAAATAAAATATGAAAATTAAAAAAAAAATTAAAAATGAAAAATTAAAAATGAAAAATAAAATATGAAAACTGAAAACTGAAAAATTAAAAATAAAAATGAAAAATGAAAAATGAAAAATAAGAAATGAAAAATGAAAAATGAAAACTGAAAAATGAAAAATGAAAAGAACAAGTAAGAAAATTGTACGATACCCTATACCATGCGTTTAGAGACCCTATCTCTCAGGTCCAACTAACTGGATATAGAAAATAAGCATAAACCAAATTTGAGTGGGATTTTTATTAATTTTTTCGGCTGCAGATATGAAAAAGTTCATATCGGATGAAATATCTATATGGGGACTAGGCCCAAAAATGGACCGATCCTGACCATGGTTGGCAAAATCTCTTGTATTTTGCAAAAACATATACAAACAAAATTTGAGAACAATCAGTGCAAATTTTTGTTTTTTGATAGATTTAAGTGAAGATCGGGAAGCAGCTCTATATGGGGCCAAAGGGACAATTTTTGGACTACTCATTAATGGACGTAATGAACGCATACAAAACCCAATTTGACTAAGATTTATATGATAATTTGGATCTTATGGCAATTTATGTTGATTTCATAGGGGTAATTTGTATGGGGGCTAGGTCTGAACATGGACCGATTCTCACCAATTAAAAATTAAAAATGTAAAATAAACAATTAAGAGTGTTAAATTCGGCTGTGCCGAATCTTTGATACCCTCCACCTCGGTTTGGGTATTGATAATAAATGTAAACAAAATATTTGAAAAAGTAAACAAATTCTTTGGGTTGATCCGCTTAACAGATGATTATTGTTTATTTCTAGAGTTTGTCTATAAAGCTCTTTCACATTAGTAATTCGCTCTCCAACGAGGAAATATCGTTTTCGTGGCGTTTACTTGTTGTTCATCGTGATTTCTTAGGTTATATACCTATATGCATGCGTTTCCGGTTACATGACATAACCTCTCGTTTAATTTAGCTTAAGTTTTTACAAATTAAAAGGTAATGGCTGTGTAGGGTGGCTATACGCATTAAATCATGCTAATTGGAGATGGCTATATAGTTTCTTTTAACTGGCCAAATAATTCTTTATTGCGGCCGTATAGGTCGGATCGAGTAACAAAATAATAACCAAAAAAAAAAAAGCTCTCTCAATTTTTTTGTTAAAATATTGCCATATTTGGAAAACATAGAGAATAAATCTTTTTTACATATTAAAAGGCAGTTTTCACTATTAGATTTTGTGGTAACATAAAATAACCCAGTGACGCCAACTTTTGATTTTGAATTAAATTATGTTAATAAAATATATTCTCATTTACTGACTCCAAATACTACTACCTGGGAATTGTTATCGAATTTCAATTTTTTGGGTTTTACTTTGCGTACCATGAAGTCAAATTTTGCAGTCATCATGAACACTGGTTCAAATTAGGGGTGCTAAACGCAAAAAACCAAATGTCCCAAAAATTTTAAATAAAATAATTTGTTATCTTTATTTTCTGAAAAACTTCAAATTTTAATCCAAAAAAATTTTGAAAAATATTATATACATAAATAACATTCTCATCAAATTGCGCTTTATTAATGTAACAATTTTTATGTTCGCAATTCTTAAATATCATTTGAGGTTTTCTAAACTTCATTGAATTTAAATTAATGTTTTCTTATCCTGAAATGCTATTAATGTCTCCTGAATCGCAATATTTTTTTTAATTTCAGTTGATTTTTTAAATGTAAACATATTTGATGTTTTTGAATTTAAATCTGTGTTTAAAGAATACAATTTATATTTTAAAAATTCAATTGGTGTCTTCTAAATATCAAGTTATTATTTCCGACGTTTTAATACGATTTTCTGAAATTCAATTGATATTTTCTAATTTATAATTGGAAATCTGAATTCCAGTTTTTAGAATTGATATTTTGTTAAATTTGAATGGAAAATTTAAAAGGTGCCATTTTGTATTTATGTGAATAATAATGCTTTAGTAATTATAAACAATTTTTAAAAATTATATGTAATCGCAATCAGATATTTTGTAGGTAAAGCAGAATAATAGTTTTATATAACTATGTAGAACTGTTTTGAAAGCAAAAAACTCATTGCTTATTCTTTACTCAGCTCTGTGCATACTTCTAACATTGTTGTGTTTGATATCTAATTGAAAATGTTGGCATTCGTGTTAAAATAGAAATAACTATTGCAAAGCTAATTAGAATAAAAATTTTGGCGCCATCTACTGTGGCATAGTCACACTGAGCAAAATGAAGCGACACTATTTGTTAATGCAAAATAAATGTATTTTCCCTAAAACAAAATATTGCAGAATTTTATATAAATAAAATAATATACCGATTTATTTCTAACATGCGGTTATTATGGATATACATATTTATATAGAATATATGTATATTATTTTCTTATTTAATATATGTGACCTTCTCCGAGAAAAGGGACCTAGTGTGTGAAAATTAAGTTTTGAGAAAAAAACGTATTTAAAGTTTCTACACCCTTTTAGGTACCATAATTCACCGTTTTTGACACAACCCGTTTTTTGACACACTAGGTCCCTTTTCTCGGAGAAGGTCACATATGTATGTATGTATGTATATGTAAATATTACACACAACATCAAAAGTTATTGTTTTTTTTTTTTTTTAATAAATTCATACATAAAACTTTTTTTTGGTAAATTTACATTATTTTTTTTTTTGTATTTACAACAGGTAGTTTAGCATTAGGTCTGTTCCGCCAGAACTATATTTTTTAAAAGTCTAGCAAAACTCAACCATTGAGTAATTTCATATTTTCGCTCTTTGCTCTCATTTTCTCTTTTTCTGGTGGAACGACTTGAAGCAAAAACCATGATTCATAATTAATTTTTGTTCTGAATCACTGCTTGATTCCAATAAATTTTCATATAAAACTGATTTTTCCATTTTATTTATTTTTTTCCAAAATTTTATTCTTTTTGACACAAAACAAAAAACCAAATCAACGAATGAAAACAACTGCTTCTGTCGCTTTTCGTAAATGGTTGAGTTGTGGTGAGAAACTGCAAATGTCTCTCTTTAGCTTGACATTTTTCTGGTGGAACGCACTCGACTACTGTTCAACATAATTGAACATGCTTCAACATCGTGGGGGGAACAGAACTATTATTTGCTTTAGATGTTGGTGAATTTTTACTCCCTTTATTTTAGTGTCTGCTTGTCGACAACATTTTGCATTGATTTTTAACACCTTTCCCGTGACCCAATCGATCTGAAACTTTGCAGGCGAGCTCGTGGCGGTGACAAATATGATCTAACAAATTTTTTAGTGATGCCAAAACAATAGAAACTTTAAAATTTTTTACTTTACTTTTTATTATATTATTACCACAACGACCACAGAAACAATAAGTACAGCTATGACAACAGTACAACATTCAGAATAACAACAAGAACAATACAGAAACATATATTTTTTTCAATTTTTTACTTCTTCATTGATTTCTCGGGACCTATTAAACCGATTTTCATGATTTTTCAAACAGAAACCTTCTCATGATGTTAGTCAATCATTCTCACTAAAAACGAGCGCCCCAGTTATCCTATTGAGGGCGTGACCGTGACAAGAACAACATGACAAATCATATTTTTTCAAGACTCTTTTTACTTTTTCATTCAATCTGAAACAGCCTTATAATAACGACAACAACTGTTTCAACCAAATTTATTTTAAAAAAATCTAAAATAATTCATTCTGCTTGTTCGTTCTAACTCTCGTATGAAAAGAAAGAAAAAAAATTTCTCATGTTCTTTTCTTTCTAATGTTGAGTTAAATAGTTGATTAAGCATGAGTTGAAGCAATAGGCAGAAGGATGCTGAAGATGAACAAGTCGCTTTGTTCGAAAGTAGCTACTCCATCTAGCGCTGTCTTCAATTTTTTCCAAATTTCTCTTACATTGCATAAAGTATTATCTTTTCTAGTATTAGAAAATTATACATGATCTCGAACCGAACTATAAATAACTAATTATTATTACAACACAAGATCGACAATACATAAAAACTAACATACAAAACATACGGTCCAATGCAATTGTGATAAATCTGTTAAGATTTTCACATTGCCATTACAGTTCCCATCTATGGGACGGTTGGCAAAACAAAAAGAGCTTTTTTCACATTACGAGATTTGTAATTGATCAAAGCGATGTTAATGTAGAGAAAGCTATAAATTGGAAAAAAAAAAAAAAAAAAACTCTGCTTGTTCGTTCTAACTCTCGTATGAAAAGAAAGAAAAAACATTTCTCATGTTCTTTTCTTTCTAATGTTGAGTTAAATAGTTGATTAAGCATGAGTTGAAGCGATAGGCAGAAGGATGCTGAAGATGAACAAGTCGCTTTGTTCGAAAGTAGCTACTCCATCTAGCGCTGTCTTCAATTTTTTCCAAATTTCTCTTACATTGCATAAAGTATTATCTTTTCTAGTATTAGAAAATTATACATGATCTCGAACCGAACTATAAATAACTAATTATTATTACAACACAAGATCGACAATACATAAAAACTAACATTCATTAGCAGTTATAAAAAAATAAAAATAAAAAGATAATAATAAAAAAAATAAAAATAAAATGATAAATTTAAAAAAATATATAAAGGTAGTAATAAAAAGGTAGTAATAGATAACGAAATTTTAAAACGAAACGTAGTCATGATTGTGTTCGGTACTGTGCAAAATTTAGAAACACACATAATTGATATGAAAATAAAAATATGTGTTGGCTGCTTTAGAACACAACATTGTGTGTTTGATGTGTTTTTTTTTTTTTGAACCTTGCTACAGATAGAAAATATAAAAATATTTAGTGCATGGCACCTTAAGGTCGATCTTATTTAAAAACGTTTGTTCAGAATTAGCCTCCACTGTGACTTTAAATACTCAAAGACTTATATCATCAGTCTAAAAAAAACATAACGGATATTTTTTTTGGTCATCGTCCCTCTATCCATAATAAGCCTTGACCTTCTCAATCGATAACTACAACTTTTAATATTCTAGCTCATTGTGTATCGTAATAGCAGGGAAACTTTACACCACCGCTTTCGAACCAATATAAATGTAGTCAATTTGATAGCGAGGACAAGTAAGTAACAGTGAATGAAAGAAGAACTAAACTAAAGTATTGGTTAATATTACCAAAAACACACACAGTGGTATGACACTCGTATTTATACATTAAATAAGATAAAGAATGAATACCCGAGTAAATAATATCTTTCTTTATAGTAATATTTAAAAAAATCTTAAAAATGGTGAATCATTCATAGAACGGATTAATCTAAACGGATCAAATACTCGTATTCATCAATTTTAAAACTCCAACTTAATATTGAATGCAGTTGTGTCTGACATTATCCTTTTTATCATTGTGTGACATTATCCTTTTTATCATTGGTTTCGAAACATATCACAAAAACGTACATATGTGTTTGACTATGTATTACATTTCCGTTTCATTCCATTTTATTAAAATTTTCGGAAATACTTTTTGCGGTTGAAGTAAATTGTTTTTCATTAAATTACTTTTAAACAAATTCTTTAAGCGGTTGAGAAAAAAGTTCCATTCTGTTGAATTTAAAATTGCGTATGTTTTATACACATGAATTCTTAGATTTCTCAATACATTTGTGTTCATTACACCCCATACCACTATATGGTTTGGGTATAATGACTGTTTGTAACTACCAAAAATATTTGACCTAGAACAATCTTTTATTATACCGATCGACTCAGAATACTTTCTAAGTCGATATAGCGATGGCCGTCCGTCCATCTGTCCGTCTGTGTGTCCATTCAAGCTTTGTAATCAAACTACAGGTCGCAAATACGAATATATTTTGATGAAATTTGGTATATAAGCTTATATCGGTCATAGCATGAACGCTATTGAAATTCGGTCTATGTTCAGACCTAGTCCGCATACAAATTGCCATAAGATCCAAATTATCATATAGATCTCAGTCAAATTAGGTTTGTATGTGTTTATTATATTCATTAATCAGTAGTCCAAAAATAATCCTTATAGGACAATTCTTAGTCACAGTCCCCATATAATGCTACTTCCCGATCTTCACTTAAGTCTATCGAAAAACAAAAATATTGCACAGATTTTTCTCAAATTTGGTTTGTATACGAGTATATTTTTTCAAAATATAAGTGACTTTACGAAATATGGTCAGGATCAGTCCATTTTTCGACCTAGTCCCCATATAAATATAGCACCCGATATGAACTTTTTCATATCTGCAGGCAAACAAATTAATAACAATGCCACTCAAATTTGGCTTATGGTCATTTTCTGCATCGAATAATTTGGACCGAAGAAATAGGGCCTCTTAACCATGGTATAGGGTATCGTATAGTCGGTCTATACCGACTAGTATTTGTTCAGAAATACTTTTTTGCGGTTAAAGTAAGTTGTTTTTCATTAAATTACTTTTAAACAAATCCTTTAAGTGGTTGAGAAAAAAGTTCCATTTTGTTGAATTTAAATTGTGTATGTTTTTATACACATGAATTTTTAGATTTCTCAATACATTTCATTTCATTTCATTTTTAATTCCTTTTAATTTTTAATTTCTTTATTTTTTAATTTAAAATGACATCTGTGCATAAATTGTACATGTTATTAAAGACTGCTTGACATTATCACATAAGTAATACGATTCGTTAAAAAAACTAAGTAGAAGAGGTAGAATGGAATTGCCTACTTGTAATTTGTAATGAGTAGAAGAGCAAATATGATAACAAGGAGAAAAAATGCCGACGGAAATTTGACAAGTGACTGGCTCTCTCTTTGAAATTTTATCTCAAAATCTTAATACACACATGGGTATTTGTAATGCATTAGCTTTCGATTTGTCTTCCACCACCATTGACATTTAAAGTGTAAGAAAGTGGAATTCATCTTTATGTAATGTGTTTTTCTTATATAAGTTAGAAAGTGAGGTTATGGTTTAAGAAAAATCATAAGTTTATGTGTATCGTAATTAGAATTAAATTTTAGTGAAAAAATAGGTTAAATCTTAAAAGATGCCTTCGAAAAAATTAAAATGGAAGCTTAATTTCTTTTTTTTTTACTTAACCAACACTCACGGTGCACTTAACACCGGGTGGAAACTATGCGTCCACCGGCGCCCTCGCAGTACGATTACCAATTTAAGGCCTGCATTTGGGCATGACCTCCCCCTTGGATGAGGAGCGGAGTACTATCTAAAACTCCTACCGATCGGGTCACGGCACCCGGTTGCAATGCAACTCTACACTGAGCTTGCGCTCTCCCCGCGATTTGGGTCTAAACCACAGCCACCACGATGCTCCCAAAGGGGGCCACACCACTTCCAGGCTGGAACTAGGTTCCAGGAGCTCCTGACACCCGTGGTACCAGAATAAAGCCTCCGGTCAGGCTTCGTAGCCGAAGCTACTACCAGTTGAACTCCAGACAGTTCGGGACTGGTGGCCCTGGACGACAAACATATAGACATAAAAAGACAAGGACACAACACAACAATGAACAGCCGCATTCTGAGTGAGCATGTGCCTCCTCAGCAGCAGCACCCAAAAGGACAACAATAAAACCCGGACAAAACCCTCTTATTGTCACGTCCCTTATAAACTCGTAGGTTGTTCGCCCCTTGTCACTATCCGTCCAACGTGAACGCCATCTTGTAATAAGACGCTCGTCCAGCAGGAGTTTCACCTGCCTCAAGTCTAAATCAGCGATTTCAGTCGAAGTTAACCAGTCATGCCCTGATAGTGGCAGTCCCGTCTTAACCTTGTAAATGATACCACGACGTACCACCTCCAAGTCAAGGGGAGGTGCAGCTAACAGAACTTGAAGAGCATCTGTCGAAACTGTGTGACAAACTGGCATGCAAGCCAGCATTGCCACTTTATGACAAGACAAGATTCGTTTCTTGCCCATAGCAGACAGAGCGGTGCCGTACCGTACAGACGAGCCGAACGTTTCGCAGGCAACGAACAGATCACTATATATGGCACGAACAGCTCTCCTGCTAAGACCCCAGTCATTCCTAAGGATACGTCTGACTCCTCCCACAACTGTCGTCAATTTGTCCTTTAACGTAGAAAGATGAACTAGGGAGTTCATTCTCTCGCTCATGGTTATGCTCAAATACCTAACCTGGGTCACGTATCGGATACTGACATTGCCAGATCGAACTACAGGTGGGCGGGCCTGCGACAAACTGCCTTTTAGCAGCATCGTAACCGTCTTTTCCCGTGACACTTCAACACCGACACTGTTTCCCCACTCATTGATTTCACGCATGGCCCTCTCACCCTTCCTCTCCAGTTCAGCTCGAGACTGACCTTCGATTAAGATGAGCAAATCATCCGCGTAAGCACAGATTTGGTGGGATGCTCTTAGAGACCTTAACAAGGGATCCATCATAAGATTCCATATAAATGGACTGCAGATGGACCCTTGCGGGCAGCCCCTAACAACCTCCTCACAAACAATGTAATTAGCTCCTACCGCAAAAACTTTCCTACCACTAAAATAGCTTCTCCACAAGGAAAGCTCCCTACAACCTACCGTCCGTAGTCGTCAAGTACTCTATCCCACGAGGGGTAATCAAACGCACCTTTAAAGTCAACAAATATGCCAAGGACATACTTCTTCGGACAGTCAGTCACGCAATTTCGGACATGATGCCAAGCATCCTCAACAGATTTCCCCTCTTTAAACCCAAACTGAAACTCAGAAGGTACCTCGTTGTTGGATTCCTTCAGTTTGTTAACCATAATCCTCTCCAGTACTTTTCTAAGCACTGGAAGAAGGCTTGGGAAGGAGGAGAGAGGGAGTAGTGTGTGTGGATATTTGACTTAAATTTTATTAGATTATAACTGTCAGGAAAGATACCCTAATGTCATTGATGAGCGCCAATGCCCTCCTTTGCACACGGATTAGTAGCTCCAAAATAGACTTTGAAGCTCCTACCCATATATGGGAGTTGTATTCCATTTTCGGTCGGATGTAAGTGGTATAGATTTTAAGGAGATCAGAAGGAGTGAAGCAATTTTTACACCGTTTTAGAAAACCAAGACACTTGAACGCTTCTTTCGACACTTGAAAAACATGCTCGTTCCAACGAACATCACATTGAATTCTCATGCCTAGAACATCAAGAATCCATGGCCCTATGGGTCAACATACAACATTGAGTCTTCAGCGCATTAAAATCAAACCTATTCGCTTTACTCCACTCGGAGATTGTTAACAGGTCTTGATTGTGTCATTCATTGTCTGCCTTTTGCACCAACCTTTAAGAGGTTTGGCCTACAATTAAAGGAAAATGAATGACAAATGCTGCTGTCATCTGCGAAAGAGTATATAGAATTAAAAGTTTGACCAAGAAGGTCGTTCAGAAAGATAAGGGAAAGAGAAGGAGAAAGAACGGAACCTTGGGGTACCCCTGAATTAAGCTGAAACTCATTAGATGAGACTCCATCGATAACAACACGTATTGTTTGGTCTCTGAGAAAACTCGATATAAATCGAGAGAAGTCATTACCGACCCCAAGTGCAATAAGCTTTGATATCAATGCACCGTGCCACACACGATCGAATGCCTTGGAAATATCCAGAGCAACCACTTTACTTTCGCCAAAATTGCGAATGGATCGACTCCAGCGCTCAGAAAGTTGAGCTAAAAGGTCTACCGTGGAACGATTTCTACGGAAGCCATACTGTCGATCATTAAGAAGTTAATTGGCCTCTAAGTAGTTCACAAGATGGAAATTGGTCATGCTCTCCATCACCTTTGAGAGCGCAGAGCAGATTGCAATTGGACCGTAATTTTCAGCGTTATTAGCCGCACCCTTTTTAAGGATTGGTTGGACATTAGCAACTTTCCAGCAAGAAGGAAAGACTCCCGCATGGTACGAAAGGCTGAAAAGGTTGGCCAATGGACTGGCTAGCGTCGAAGAGCACAGTTTCAGCACCAGTGCTGGTATACCATCCGGTTCCGAAGACTTATTAGTGTTGAGATCCGAAAGAACCTTTTTAGCTGCACGTGCTCGAAAGAATATTTTAGGTACAGTACAAGATACACTTTCAAGTTCGGACAGAGGTTGATCGCTATCCGGCAAAAACGAGTTTTTTGCAAAAAGTTCAGCTTAAAGGTTAGCAGAACTAGCATTATTCTTTACCCTTTTAACAAATGACCAAAAGCTCTTACTACCCCGAAGAGCAGAGACAACTTTAGCACGAAGACGCTGATCGTAAAGAAACTTTTGGCGCCTTAGTGTTTCGGCACATTCAGTTCTCGCCTGTTTGCGTTGCAGTTCAGTGGCGGAATTTTTATTTTCACGCCAATATCTGAATGCTTCCTCTCTGGATCCGACTGCATCTCTGCAAGTCTGGTTAAACCATAATTTTTGATTAGGTTTAGCCGAAATGTGCTTTGATGGAATGAATAATCGCATACCAAGCACTATTATTTTTTCCACCATTTTCACAGCAGCAATTTAACATTTTAATCCAGGAAACAAAGTTTCCAGTTGAAATGTTTGAAAAAATTGTTGCTAAGCGCTTCATAGGTGGTGCTGAAACACTTTGAAGTACATAGTACGAAAAGGATGCGGAAATGGTGCAGTGATCCGAATTACTGGTGCAAAATATTTTCACTTCATACTTGTCAGGGTGTGAAGTTAGAAAAAAGTTGCCCTTCAATGCACGGAATGTGCGTTGGTTGATTCACTAGTTGCGCTAGTTGGTTATGAGCCCCGAAAAGCTTAACGTAACGGACTTCGGGAGTTGTTTGCCTCGAATGATGAAGTCAAGTAGAGTTATGGATATTAAAATCGCCGGCAACAACGATTTCACTATTCAGGCAACTATCTAGGATTCTAGATATGGATCCAGAAAGGGCGTCGAAGCCATTATAGGTATGCTCCCTTTCTGTATTTGGGCTTCTATATTGAAACCGGAAGTGAAAAATGTGTGACCTGATTTTGAACTTAACCCAAAGTGAGTTAAATTCTGCATCATTACAGTTCAGATGTTGCTGGTACTGGTACACAACATTGTCGCGAATGTACATAACAAGGCCCCTATGAAGAACAAAAGGGATATGAAAATCCTGTGGATCAGCATCCCCACTTACCTGGGTCTCACATAAGGCGAAAACATTCGGCCGATGATTAGAAGCTTGATAAAAAAATATTTTTTTATTAGTTTAAAGCTTAATTAGATCTACTTTAGCTTTAAAGCTAAACCAACATTGTATGGTTTAAATGAAAGTGATAATATCAAATCAAACGGTTTTTTGTCTCGGTTAACCGGTGGGACGTAAGCTTTAACTGTGGAGGTGGTGGTAAATTATACTCTTTCATACTGTTTTTGCTATTTGTTGAAATTAATATAAAAAAAAAATCAATTTTATATTGTTTAATTTAAAAATGTAGTAGCTTATTTAAAAAAAATCATGTGAGTCCGATCACAGGGGAGATGTGTAAACATCTGGTAATAAATAAAATGCAGAAAACAGCGACAAAAAGGTTATTTCATATAATAATTTTTTCAGCAAACAATCATAAGTCATACCGATTTGTCTTAATGGTCACATCTTACACGTAAGATGTGACTCTCACATGTACGCTGTTTTTGTGATTGTATTGCGAAATAGAAATTTACCCCCCTGCGCGTATAGATGTTTACACATCAAAAAATAATTTTTGATGTGTAATTAGATCTACTTTAGCTTTAAAGCTAAATTAACATTTTATGGTTTAAATGAAAGTGATAATATGATATCATAAACGGTTTTGTGCCTCGGTTAACCGGTGTGACGTAACCTTTAACTGTGGAGGTGGTGGCAAATTATACTCTTTCATACTGTTTTTGCTATTTGTTGAAATTAATATAAAAAAAATCATTTTTTTATTTTTTCATTCAAAAATGTAGTAGCTTATTGAAAAAAAAAGCAAATAATTATGAATAAATGTTTTTGATGTGTAAACATATACATATACGCGCAGGGAGTAAATTTCTATTTCACAATACAATCACAAAAACAACGTAACGTGTGAGCCGAAAGACAAATCGGTGCGACGTATTGGTGAAAAAATTCTGATATAAAATTGTTTTAGCTAGTTCAACAACCCTTTGCTGTAAAACGTTAAAAACTTCACAATATAAACGTATAACACACACATAATTCAACAACCCCACAAGTATAACCAGAGCCCCTGCAGTTGTTTGCTATAAGTGATACATAGATGACGCTTTCTGTTTAATTTTAAAAAAGTGACATAAAAAATCTTTAATTACTAGATGTGATGATTTTTTATTAATATTTTTTAGTAAAATTAAAAGGGGTAAAATTTGCCACCACGTCACTGACTATGTCCCAAAATTTCACCTCCATAGTTAAAGGTTAAAGTCACACCCTAGGCTTAGTATGATCATAAGTAAAACTTGTAGATATAATCTAATAGTTTCAGATCGGGAATGAATGTAAGACACGGGAATGAATGTAAGACACATTTTCATATTCATGAATCGAACATTTTTCATCATGTCATGTCCTAGGCAATAGTCATAATTAAAAAATACCACCAATATTTCTAAAGTGCGTTCAGCATCGTACTTAAAATGTAAAAGTTTATACTATTTTGAATAAAGAAAAACCTAAAATTCGAAATTTTTTTATTTTGTAAAAAGAATGAAGATTTATCCAGGTGCCACTGAAGAAAAAACCGAACAACATATCATCGTGTGAGCCACCAGTCATCAACTCGGCTTTAGCCAAAAAGTTTCAAAATTCGAGTTTAACTAAACTGGCATCCCAAAAACAATGTTTGAAATTGTTTCTTAGTTTAGAATTATAAAACTTTAAAATTGAAAACAGAAAGATGAATAATACAGTGAAACTTCGATATAACGAATCTGAAGGGAATCGAAAAATACTTCGTTATAGCTATTGATTCGTTATACATATGTATCAGTTAAACCTTCGTATAACGAAATTTGAAGAAATACGAAAAAAATTCGTTATAACTTTTTATCCAAATTTTATTTAACACGAATACTATACTATATAATAAAAATTCACTATTTAAGAAGTAAATAAAAAATTAAGCATGTTATATTTTTATAATTTTTTTTTAATTTAATAGATATTTATAAAATATTGTGTTATTTTTGTTTGTTTACGTAAGCTTAGAATGCAATCATCTATATTTTTTTCGACAGATGTTAAGCTGTCAAATGTATTTTGCATTGTAGAATCCTGTGCCTCCAAAATTGTTTGCAGTTTTCCGACAATTAGTTTAGCCTCTCTAGCAGTTACAACATTTTCGATTTCTGCAGCTTCGTCATCTTCCTGCTTATCATTATCTTGTGGTTTCGTTACGCTAGTAATAATGTCATCATCGGTAAGGGACCGATAGAAGTAATGTTGTCATCGAAATTTACAAAATCATCAAACCGTTCTGTTAATTTAAAATGGTTTTTTAAAATAAGCCATTCTTCGCTGTCTTGGAGGCAAACATTTTCTGTAACCAAAATATTTCGGCGCTCGGAAAAGCCACAAGTTGCAAAACAGTTTACAATTGTTAATTTTTCGACAATTTCCCACGCCTTGTGTGCCATTCTTACTGCTTGTAAAACATTTATATAGCTTTTGTGCCAGTCTTCAACATCGTTGATTAAAATTTGAAATTGTTTATTATCCCCAGATCTAGAGGTGGTGGTTTCGATGTTGCTTTGGCGGCAAAAATTGTAACTTGATGGGTTTAACTGATGGAACATTTTTATGTGCTGTGCAGTTCTCCACAAACAATAAAATCCTACGATTGGCTTTAGCCATATCGTTGTCAAATTGGTCATCCAAGCTGTTTTGTTCGCAGTGTAGTCCACTGGTAAGCTTTTTATGTTTTCAAAACATCTTGGATTAATCAATTTTCCGAATATGAGCAATTTTCTCTTCTCAGAGCCTGTACTGTTAACAGTAAATAAAATAGCTAATCGTTCTTTACTATGTTTTCCACCGTGGCATGTGTCGGATTTAAAAGCCATTGTTCGGTCTAGTGCGCATTTAAAAAATATTCCAGTTTCATCTGCATTAAAAATATTGTGCGGCTCATATTCTGCCAACAAACTTGTTAACAATGTTTTCCATTCAGAACAAACTTGATCACTTACGCTAGCACTTTCTCCACTCACTTTTCAAATCCGATATCATGGCGCTTTATAAAATTATCAAGCCAACCGTTACTAGCTTTAAAATCTTTGTGTCCCAGACGTGCTTAAAACTGTTCAGCTTTGGTTTTTACCATCGGTCCTCCTAAAGGAATGGTCTTGAATTCGACATTGCGTAAACCATTTAGATACACATTGCTCAACGTCTACATATTCTGCAAGGCGCATTCTTTTGCATTTTAAAGGTTTAGTGTTGCAAATAATCTCCCGATTTTTTAAAATTGTAGAAAGCGTACTCGGCGGTATATTAAATTTTTTTTAGCAATGTCTTGCTTAGATTTGTCACCACGATCAACGGCATCAATTATAGAAATTTTTTCTCGTATAGAAATTGATTTGCGCTTTAATGTACTCATTTTGACAAGAATCAAAAACAAGCTAACTATGTTTCTGACGCATTAAATATGCGCTTGCAAACACATTTAGATTTCGTTGTTTTGATAACAGACCGTTTTGCTTACCAATTAAATTTGCTTTATTCTGACTTCGTTATATAGGCGCTATAGGATCAACATTTCGTTATGTAGAGACTTTTAATAACGGGACTTTAACGACTTGGAAAAATGTAATATTTCTGAAGTATGATTTCGTTGTATAGAGGCTTTTGAAAAATACTTCGCTATATAGAGGCTTTATAGCTCAGAATTTCTTCGTTATACCTATAGAGCATTTTTGTATGAAAAACTATGCAATACAGAGGTTTTTTCAAGGGACTCTGCAACAAATTCGTTATATTGAGTTTTTCGTTATAACGAAGTTTGTTATATCGAAGTTTCACTGTACTAATATTCTGTACTTACCTTCGAAAAATGTATTTTAATAGCATTCCAATATGATATTTGAAAGTTATTGAATTGCAAACCAAAAGAAAAACATAAAATTTAAAAATATGAAAATATATTATTTAAATATATTCTAAACTAAATTACATAAATAGTTGTATATATTTATATATTTATATATATATAAAATACAGTCTTTTCTATTTTTTTTTTTCTTTTCTTTTTTTTTTTTTTTGTCAACTAATAATATAATACCAAAAGTTATAAAGAAAATTAAACACTACTTACAGAGTAGTTAAGTTATTGCTTTACTTTTTTGGAATTTAAAATTTTAAAATATCGCATAATATATTCGCCTAAATGTTCACTTATATAAAATGACCAATCCAGAGTTTGTTGACGTCTATAAATTCCGGATGTTCTAGAATGATCAGTTTGTAGTAAATCATAAAGTGAATCGGAAGTCATTTTTATGGATGAGTTATGCAGGAAATTCATAATACGTTCGTTGGTATAACTAACATCCTGAAAATAAAGAAAAGGAAATAATTAATATGAGAAGGTAAAAAATTTTGATTATGAAATCAACATGGCTATTTTTTTTTTTTTTTTTGAAAATATTCTTTCAATTAAAAACCTTAAGCGAACTTACCTCTTCGATATCTTCTCTTTCATGCTTTAGATGTACAAAGTAAAGAGTCTTATCCTGCGTATCGCCAGTTATTTCTACTTTATCTAACGGCAAAGCTAATTGTAATTTATCCCATTCAGCTTCGGTTATAGCAAATACTGCCGAAGTAAGGCAAATATAACCTCGTTTTAATTGTCCATCTAACACCAATGTAATTTCATGATAGAATAATATTTGATCTGATGATAATTCCACCGGCAACAATTTCCATATACGATAAGAAGAAGGCTCGACAGCTAAATTACGACAAGTCGAGGGAGAACGTTGTTTGGGCATGGCATTGAAGCCTACAGTTTGTAACATGCCTTGACCAGCCAAGGCTAAGAGTTCAGCAGCACCACTAATGGGTTTAGTAAAGGCGCCGACTAAACCTTTACTTATGCCAGTGAATACCTGTACGGGTGTACGAGCTTCTAAGGTATGATGTGCCAGTCCACCAACTGCTCCTAAAATACTTATACCCAAACCAGTCATACCTTGAGAAAAACCTTCTGTAAAGCCTTGAGGTCGAGAACGTCTGAGAGCTTCAGTTCTTTCAATATGTTCATCGTCCAAAGTTAAACGATCCAAGTTACGGGCTACAGAGGCTGCCAATTTTGATACCGAATTGACTGTGCCAGCAGTTATATTCTTTAGTAAGGAAGCCGAACCCTGTGTAACACCAACAACAAAACCCCAAGGTCCACGAAATAGTCCCTGAACTGGAAGCGAGACAAAATCTTTTAAACCCGTCGTAACTGAGCGAGCCAAACCACTGGGGCTACCTAAAATCTCCAAAGAACCAACAACCCAGCCAGCTCCAAATATAGCACCGGATAAATAATGCATACCCATTGATTGTCCAAATTTCAACGGCATTGTCAGCAAGTGAGATCTTTCATATGATGAAAACGATAAAGGCGAATGATCAAGAGCTATATAAAGTCTAACTGATGTATGAACCGACAACAAAACACTCATGGATTCTATAGAAAAAGATCTTAACTGTAATGGATCTGCTGCATAAATGGCTTGGGTTTCTACATCTCTGGGTATTGTGATTTGATTGCCGATTAACTTTCTACGTTCATATTCCAATTTGGACTTATAAGCACAATTTGAGGGACCACATTCTACCAAAGCATCTAAGAAATCCGTTATATAAGCATCTTCGATATAAGCTCGTACTGGACTAAATTTGCAATTTAAAGAATTCATTTTAAATTCATCTTCAAATAATTTCATTCTTAAATTAATCATTATAGATCTTTCCTTTAGAAATTTATAATAGCATTCTAAATAATGAGGTTCGGGTAAAATATCGGATTTCTCATACAATCCTTGGGCACACAACACAACCGGAAAATCATATTTTCCCGTAGAAAATAATTGATTATCAATTTGTAAATTTGGTATCAACACATTCAAGAAGCGATCATCACCACCATGGTCATAAGCTACAAGTAAATCATCTGCAAATATTGAAACAACATCGCGTTTCATATATTGTTTAGTAACGTTGTCGGTATGCAATCTGAAATTAACTTCTTTCACAAATAACCGTACTTTAATATCGGGCTTTACATCACATTCATTACGAAAATGTTGACAGACATCGGGGGGCACCATCATCTGTGCTCTCCCTGTAATAACATCTTGTGTTTGTGGAAGTAACGAAGCGGAAATAAAATCATTGTCTTGTTGATCATGTTGTTCGGTTATTGTTGTTGGTTCAGTTGTAGAGAGACGGGAACGTAAATCTTTAACAGAAAATTCCATTTGCTGTAAGGATCAAAAAAAAAATTGAATTCAACATTGAAATTGTAAATTGTAAAAAAATTACCTGTGATATATAAAATATACTAAGTCGTATTACACGATGTTTATCACAGATTATGACCTTAACATCACCATGACCAGGTATGTGTAAAAATTTCTTCCAACTTTTATCCAAACGTATAGGTTTTGACCATTTTATCAATTTTTTACTAGATCCAACTAAACAGAATACCTACGATTAATTACATTCTCTAGAATTCGAATTGTTTTCCTAAACTTACTCTCACATAAAGCCAAAGTAATATTGCACAATGTTGACTCCACGTCCGGGAAATGCGTATAACAATCCGGTGGAGTATAATATGATTTACTTTGTCGTTGTATGATATGATTCCATTCCAAATGTTTGCCCTCGTATTCGGGTGTGGTCGAAGAAACTTTACTATTTTCACTGGCATTCGTTTGTGCTATCAAAAATGGACAATCCGTTTGATTATTTATTAGTATGGACGGTGCCACATCTTCGAAAATGGTTAAATAGTAAAAGTGATCATGTTCGATGAGAGAAACCATTAATGCTATTGACCCTTTGCCATTTTGTATGCTAAAACATTTACGATTGAAGGGCAGTGACAAAGGGATGGGTATTGAAATATCCGAATCATCACAGAGTTTAATGACGACAAAATAAATAAATGCTGAATCCACTGAGCGTTGAGCCTTCTGGGCATTTATATCATAGAATAGATTTAAGGAAATACCAATACTATTGAGCTTGGTAGGCGCAGCTTTCAGTATAGATTTTGTCATATTGCTATCTAAGGTTTCAACATTATGCCTTGTTATGCTCTCCTTATGATCCATGGCAAAGGGCAATATACATAAGCGAGTTTTGGTATAATTGACAATGCAAAATTTTGAACTAAGTTTGAATGTCTTACGATTATTCTCCACTTTAAGAGATAAAATAAATTTAAACACTTCGTCGGCTCTTAGGATGACTACATCAGTGTATTCATTTTCTGTTGTTACATAAAAGTTTTTACTTTGCAACACTGTGCTGTTTTCCATATAAATCGGTAACGACTGTATCCAATTTGAGCCATTTGCTATGCCTATACTAAATCCTTGTGATACATTAAATAACATTTCACAGCCATTGGCATTTATGATTATTTCTTTAGGTTGTATTTCAAGTTCACATAACCGCACATTAACGCCGGTGGAATTAATAAACATACCCCAAGGCGCCACTTCTAAATTGAGGGTACAAGAAAATTCTCGTGTCACTCTCGTATTGTAGATAACATCAATTTCATGATTGTTATTTGATATTCTTTTAACTCTTAACTCTTCTTCATCCGCAAAGGGCCAACTTTTAGCAACTGGTTTTGCCAGTAAGCTCAATGTATTTTCAATAGTCCATTTTTGCTCATCATACCAAAAGAATTTTTGCCAATCTAATGACTTTAGCTTTAAAGTATAATCCTTTGCCGAGGTGGCGCCTAGTGGAAAGCCATATTTAAAATCAATACGATGTTCGGTTAGATTTGTAGCTGGTACGTCTAACACGCATCGGTTCCCAAAACCAGCCAATTGGATTTCTTGTTTTTGCGAATATTCTTGAGCTTCTATGCCACATGTCAGCATTGATGAGATTTCGAAAATAGGCCATATTGTGATCAGAATTTTTTGGGGATAAAATTTATCGGTTGTAAGATCGGGTATATCTTCTCGTAAAATTCTTATCCAAAAGCTGATAAATTCATCACTATTAATAGGTACTGAGAAATGGTAAATAATAATTATACATTAAGAAATAAATCTGAATTAATTTTCAGAGTATAAAGTTCATGTATCTGTTAAAATTATGCTAAACCCTACAATAAGTTAGAATAGCTGTTTGACTTCTTTACCTTTCACCAACCACGGAAGCTTTTTATTTGTCCTTAAAGGTATATCGCCCGTACGAGCACGAATACTCTTGTCTGCCAGTTTTAGCCTTGAATAATATTGAAACATTTAACATATTTCAATATATATGATATCAAATTTAAACTCACCTCAGTGTTATATTTGAATTTTGATCAACACTATGATAAAATGAATGTCTCGCATGTTTATCGATAATATACTCCAATGGTTTATGTGATTCTTCATACGTCTTACCCTCTTGGCGAAATTCCAGCCGTAGATTATGTGGTACCATTGACACCAATTCAATTTGTCCTTTTATCAACACAAATATTTGTGAACCGGATAATTTTCGCGATTTGACCGTTAGAACTTTATTGCCAATACGTAAGAATTTTACAATGTATTGACTGTCGAATTTAAGGGGTAAATGTAGGGATAAAGAGGTATCAACCGAATTGGTTTCTTCGTCGCATATATAGAACGTCAATTCTTGATTATGATAATCACTACGAAATGAATATAAATAACATTCCTTGGGCTTCAATTGTATACGTTCATGCGTGCCAGTTTGACCGAAGGCCATAGATGTCATGGTGCGGTTGACAACAATACATTTTGGTATCAAAGCGTGACATATTCGACGTTCATCCAAATCTAGACATTCTTCCCAATGGTTTTTCGACGATATAATCGTGTGTATGACAGACGGACCAATATTGAAATGTAAACGATCACATACCAAATTACCATTAATGGTATTCTTTCGTTTATCCACCTCCAAATAGGACTGCACAGTTATTTCCTCCATCAATGGTATCATATTCAGAAATCCATAATCTAAACATTTTATTGCAGCATTCAAAGCTAAATTTACATTGAATTTTTGCTTATTATAGACGGTAACATGGAATTTGATATTTTGTAGAAGAAATACCAAAAATGCTTGCGATATGTATGTTGTTTTGGCCAAATGGAATTTTTTCAATAACGGCGGCAAATCACCACTTACGTCGGGTTGATTGAGTAATTTAACTTGGATTAAATTACAGCTAAGTAACAGTTGGATTTTTGGCACCGCTTTCGATTGAAATGTTGTATCCACTCTCATACAGCCTACTAATACTTTGGGATGCAAGATAAAATCAGTATCTTTGCGTCCTTTACCCAATACCTCTTCGATATTCATGCTAGCTATCGAATGCAGCTCATCATCTTCTTCGCTGGTATCAAAACAATCACCATTTACCGATACCAGTGATTGGAGTATAACTACTCTCCATATAGTGGCACAGAGTTCACGTTCCGGTAGTTTGATATCTTTGGAATTAGTTTCGGATAGCCAAAAATCACAGTAATGTTGAAAGCATTCATGTACTTCGCTAAAGTATTCCATGCGGCATTTGATATGTGTTGGATTTTCAACCTGAAATTTTATGGAAATTATAATAGAATAATGCGTTTTGAAGACATTTAAGAAAGAAAAAAACACTCAGATTTTAATTAATTCGCCATATAAAAATCTCAGGGATTTCAATGAGTTTTTCCTTTAAAAAAAGTTGATTCTGAGGAAGCATTTTTGAAGTTTTAAAGTTTTTTTTTATTGCATATGCTAAAAATTGAAAAACCGTTGTCTTGAGTTACAAAACATTTTTTTTTTCTTTGATACATATCCCACTCGCATCCCACTAAGCGACCAAAAAGTTCTTAAAGGAAAAAACCTAAGCTTTCTTTTGAGCAAAAAAAAATTATTTTTTTAAAAAAAGTCAAAAAAATTTTTTTTATTTTTTTTAAATTTTTTTTTCGAAAAACTGAAGAAATAGCTATCTAAACTATTTGGGACAAATTTTGTTAAGAACAATAGGTAAAAAGTTACATGGATGAGAAAAAAGCCTGTTTGGTCAAAATGTCAAATTTTGACTCCCTCTAACTCAGAGAGTTCTGGTCCGATTTTGTTGAAAAATTGTGTCTAAAGTACTACTCAATAGGACTAACCTTGGTGCAAATAGCATCCCGATCGGAAGACATCGGTTTCAAAAGTTTGATCACTTGACATGAAACGCCCCATATATCGCACCTTAAATACAAAAGAGTCACAACTCAAAACTTTCCAAAATTGACTTTTTCCATAAATTAATTCACAGTACATATTTTTATCTACTGCAAAAATTTATTTCTCACAACAGTCTTCTTTAACAGGAAAAATACTGTTATATCTGGGGCACAACTTGAGATAATATCACTAGTCAAATGAAAAATTTCAGTCAGAGAGTCATAACTCAAAATTATATTTTATTTCCACAAATACAATATAAATTTAAAAAAAAAAGTATAGCAAAACTTTCTTCAAAATGGACATTTTTCATAATGAAACTAAATTTTTTAAATAATACAATCATTTTTACATAAACAGTTTTTTGCCTCTCCTGAAAATTTGAAAATTTTGAGTTGTGACTGTTTTGTATTTAAGGTGCGATATATTTAAGGACTTCTTATACAAAAGCAATATATTTGTTTTGACTTAGGGGGTCTTCAAGTTTAAAAATTTTTTTAGATTTTTATTTGCATATTTCTTTAGCTTAGATATTCAAAAATTGGATTTTTCAAAATTCGAAATAGTTTAGGAGATACAGCCCACAGACACATCGGTATGCTGCAAAATGCGATGAAGAACGATTAAAGCGCTCGGAAATCAAAGTGGCCACATCATCAAAAGAGGGGCGCACTGCCCGCAGGGCCCAGAAAGCCATTGATAACCCCTTTTTTGAGGTGGAGGAAGGTGCAATATATGGGCTGGAATCGCTGATTAGAAAAATGTTAATATTGCATCAAATGTTTACTTTTTATTGTGTGCTTGATAATTTAAGTCATAACTTTAAACTTCAAATATGTTCGCGCGATAACTCAAGTTTTTTGGAACCGATTTTAATGTAAGAAGCGCCAAACGACGCAGAAAGTGAAAAATCGATTTTTCATTTTCAAATGGCTGCCATTTCTACAAAAAAAATTCATTTTTTTTTCTGGAGGTTCACATGATAGAGGCGTTCATGCTAACTAATTCCCGTTTTCTTTTTTTTTCAGTTGTAGTATACTTGCGCAATCGTGCGAACATTGGAGAAGTGAAAAATCGATTATTCATTTTCAAATGGCTGCCATTTCGCACGATAAAGGCATTCATGCTAACTAATACCTCGTTTCCTTTTTTTCAGTTGTAGTATACTCGCGCAATGGTGCGAACATTGGCCATACCTTTTTTGGAGATCCTTCTTTGGAGGCCGAGAACTTATTAACCGCAGCATAAATTCACTTTTTTAAATTTTGCTTTTTTCTCAATAAATTGCACTACCAAAGAATTAAAAAATCTTTACGCGTTTTCTTTCCACGATTTAAAAAAAAAACAGGTAAAATTCGGCCGTCTAAACTAATTATAAATTAGTTTGAATAAACGATATATTGAATCGTTTATCAGCCTGGCTAACAAGAAATAATATTTTATAGCATGTTCAGACGGCAAAAAGAACCACTTGATTCGCTCTCTGAATCACGATTGCGAACCTTGGTGTTCAGACGAGTGTTCTTGTTTCATTTTGTCGTTTATAATTTTTGTGCAAATATTTGAAGACATCCTTCTACACTTTACGTTTCACTATTTCATTTCTTCCATTTTTATTTGAATATATATATATGTAAATATATACTTTTTATTTATGAAATGTTTCTATTTATTTTATTACACACATTAATTTTTTGCTTTTTTCTTTGTTTTACATTTTTGACAGCTAGTTCTGATAAACAAGCGATAATTTTTTTTATCAAAATTGGAGGTGACAGTTAATTTTTCGTAGTTCGCAGCAAGGTTCAAAATGAACCAATATGGTTCGCTCTCAAAATATTGTATGGCGAAACATGTTGATTCAATCATGATTGGGGCGCAAACCGTGAATGAGAGAGCGAATCTCGAATTTTGCTGTCCGTCTGAACATAGTATAACATTCTGTTTTTGGTCTTTAATGAAAATCGAAATTTTGGTCATTTGATTCACAAGTAAAAATTTCATATGTAGGAAATGTTTTAATAAATAAGAAGGATTCAAAAAATAAAAACCCTTATTTTCATATCGAAATCAGAATCATTGCGCTTATGTTCGGCAGATTTATTTTGCAAAAATTAACAAATTTGACAGCAAAAAGTTAGCAAAAATAGCAAGAATTTTAGATAATATTACTAACGTTTTCTTAAGTGTAAATATTCTTTGAGTGTAAACAAATTTGCAAATTTGCCAGCAAAAAATTTTTAATTTTTCAGTAGTAATAGCAAAATTTCCAGTTGATTTTTGAGTGTAAACATTAAAAAAAATCCCATTATTACAAAAAAGGCTTGTAATTATTATTAAAATCCAATTATGTATGTAATTTTTTAATAAATGAAAAAATAAAAACCAATATTTCATGCTAAAAGTTAAAAAAAAAACCATGTGAGGCCGATCACAGGGGAGATGTGTAAACATCTATTTACACATCAATTAAAATCAAATAGTAAGCGCCATCTATGTACAGCAAGTACTGCTATGGTTGTTATACTTGATGGTTGCAGTTGTTTGCTATACATTCATGGCGCTTTCTGTTGGTTGTTGAATCAGCTAAATAAATTTAAATCATAATCTTTGCACCAATACACTTACATATACCTCACACCGATTTTCCCTTACGCTGTTTTTGTGATTGTATTGTGGATTTTTACCCCCCCCCCTGAGCACTAGATGTTTACACATCAAAAATTAAAATTTAACTTTGACCTAGAATTCCTTAAAAAGTACTCAATCAATCAGAGTCCCCTACGAATTTTACAAAAATGCTCCTATGGAACTGTTAATAGAATTGTCACATTGTTTCAATCAAATTTTCGACAATATGAAATTGGACAAAGCATTTACAATGAGTATAATATACCCAATATTAAAAAAGGGTGATTCAAGCTTGGCAAACAATTATAGAGGGATATCATTTATGAACTGCGTGGCAAAAATTATGATGGAGATAATAAATGAGCGTCTGTACAAATGGACTGAAGAAAACAATATCATAACTGAATACCAAGCTGGATTTAGAAAGGGTCGCTAGACAATATTTACAACCTTGCGGCCATTGTGCATTTGAAGCTGAATCAAAAAAAATAGGTATATGGGTTTTTTGTCGACTTTAAAGCAGCTTTCGATAAAATTTGTCGTCAATCTCTTTTTTATAAACTACACACCTTAGGAGTCTCGACGAAAATGATATATTTTCTAGAAAAGATTTATTCAACCACAAACACAACAGTTTGGAATGGAACCGAGCCCTCTGAACCCTTTTCGACTATATCAGGTGTAAAACAGGGTTGTTTACTCTCACCACTCTTGTTCTCGCTATATGTTAACGATTTGCATGATCAACTTGAAGGAGGGATTTTTGTGGAAGAAATAAATATTAGATTATTACTGTATGCAGATGATATTGTGACAATAGCAGAAGAAGTAACGGGTGATTTTTTAAGAGCTTGATAACTTTTTTTAAAAAAAAAACGCATAAAATTTGCAAAATCTCATCGGTTCTTTATTTGAAACGTTAGATTGGTCCATGACATTTACTTTTTGAAGATAATTTCATTTAAATGTTGACCGCGGCTGCGTCTTAGGTGGTCCATTCGGAAAGTCCAATTTTGGGCAACTTTTTCGAGCATTTCGGCCGGAATAGCCCGAATTTCTTCGGAAATGTTGTCTTCCAAAGCTGGAATAGTTGCTGGCTTATTTCTGTAGACTTTAGACTTGACGTAGCCCCACAAAAAATAGTCTAAAGGCGTCAAATCGCATGATCTTGGTGGCCAACTTACCGGTCCATTTCTTGAGATGAATTGTTCTCCGAAGTTTTCCATCAAAATGGCCATAGAATCGCGAGCTGTGTGGCATGTAGCGCCATCTTGTTGAAACCACATGTCAACCAAGTTCAGTTCTTCCATTTTTGGCAACAAAAAGTTTGTTAGCATCGAACGATAGCGATCGCCATTCACCGTAACGTTGCGTCCAACAGCATCTTTGAAAAAATACGGTCCAATGATTCCACCAGCGTACAAACCACACCAAACAGTGCATTTTTCGGGATGCATGGGCAGTTCTTGAACGGCTTCTGGTTGCTCTTCACTCCAAATACGGCAATTTTGCTTATTTACGAAGCCATTCAACCAGAAATGAGCCTCATCGCTGAACAAAATTTGTCGATAAAAAAGCGGATTTTCTGCCAACTTTTCTAGGGCCCATTCACTGAAAATTAGACGTTGTGGCAGATCGTTCGGCTTCAGTTCTTGCACGAGCTGTATTTTATACGGTTTTACACCAAGATCTTTGCGTAAAATCTTCCATGTGGTCGAATAACACAAACCCAATTGCTGCGAACGGCGACGAATCGACATTTCACGGTCTTCAGTAACACTCTCAGAAACAGACGCAATATTCTCTTCTGTACGCACTGTACGCATTCGTGTGGTTGGTTTAATGTCCAATAAAGTAAACTGAGTGCGAAACTTGGTCACAATCGCATTAATTGTTTGCTCACTTGGTCGATTATGTAGACCATAAATCGGACGTAAAGCGCGAAACACATTTCGAACCGAACACTGATTTTGGTAATAAAATTCAATGATTTGCAAGCGTTGCTCGTTAGTAAGTCTATTCATGATGAAATGTCAAAGCATACTGAGCATCTTTCTCTTTGACACCATGTCTGAAATCCCACGTGATCTGTCAAATACTAATGCATGAAAATCCTAACCTCAAAAAAATCACCCGTTAGAAACACTACAAAAAATCCAAAATCTTGAAGTATATTGTGAATGTTGGAATTTAGAAGTAAACCTTACAAAAAACAAAAATAATGGTGTTTAGAAATGTTGGAAGAATATCCAATAGAAAAAAATGGTATTTCAAGGGAGAAGAAATTGAAATAGTAAATGAATACAATTATCTTGGAATGATTTTAACACCAAAAATGTTATTTACCAAACATATTCAAAATAGAAACAAGTCAGCAAAGAGTAACATTAATGTCAGTTGGAATACATTTCTAAAAAAGAATGAAATTACGACAGGAAAAAAATATAACTTATTCAAAGCAGTATGTCGTTCAATACAGTCGTATGGAGCGTAAGTTTGGGGACATACTCACTTCGAAGAAGTAGACAAACTACAGAGATATTTTATCAAACGCATACTAAAACTACCAAACTTTACCCCCAACTATGCTCTTATGCTAGAATCAGGTTTGGAAGACTGTCATCTCTACACACTTCAATTGAATTTGATTTACATGAGAAGAACTCTGTTTGAGTATTCTGAATCCAGACTCCCACATAAACTTAGCAAAAAAAAATTTTAGAAAAACAAATATTTTGGGCAAAAAGTTTTAATGAACTGGATGACCATATTGATTGGCAAAGAGATATACCTTTATGGGAGTGGAATAACAAACATAATTATTTATTGGAAACTCTACAAACAAAATATCATGAACAACGTTTACAAAGAGCCTTCCAAACAGAAACATTTTACAAAAACCTAAATTATACTAGAGGAAAATATTATTTTATGGATATGAACCAAACAACTGTTATGTGGATTTTTAAAGCCCGATGTGACTTAATTGAATTAAATGGCACACGGTTTTCAAGAAGTAACTCGAGAATATGCTCCCTATGTAACTGTAAGGAAATCGAAAATATTCAACATTTTGTTTGCAAATGCCCTATTTTTAATAGTTTTGCGGTTGCAACTGTTTAGATCAACCACAATATCGGAAGAAAACTTTATCAACATTTTAAATGGCGAGTTTTTTAATTGGGAAATTTTAGTCAATTATATTATAAATGCTTTACAATATCGAAGATATTTAATTAATGAATATAATCACTAAAATTTTGCCTTTAATTTATTTATGCATATTAGGCCGGGTCGATTTGTGGGGAGGCAAAAACATCGCCCATTGCTCAGTGAAAATCGTATTCTAGGGATCAAAATAAGAAACTTTGCCGAAGGAACCATACCTCTAAAACGAATTCTGATGTCCCAGAATTTGGGTCGAACTTTTGGGTAGGGGCAAATTTTGAAAAATCCCACTTTGACCCATTTAGAGTGTCCAGTCGAGTCCAAATGTATGACCGACCCCCACTAACTTTGGAAGCCCGACCCACCCATGCCAGTGGCACACCCCCTGGAACTCCCCTGTGGGGTTCCCCATATAAACATTTCGAAAAATCGCCAGTTTTTTACTTTACATGAAAAAATCAGCGAAATGTTTTTTCTTTTTGGAGTTTTTTTTTCTCTTTAGAAATTTATTTAGTCAGAACATATGTAAATGAAAAAATGAATTTAACTTAGTAATAGAAAAGAAATTAAAAAAAAAGGTATAAAAAGGCCTTTGACTTGAAAAATGGTTCACTATGCTTACCAGGCGCTGAGTACTTAGTCCCCAATTAACAAATTCCCCAATAAAATGAACTTTCTCCCCAAAAATTTGTATGGGCAGTAAATTCATTTTTTATTTCAATTAAAAATTTTTTGATTTTTTAATTTAGAAGTTTTTTTATAAGATGCTGCAGCAAAAATGCTTGAAATATAAGCTACGAAACCGCTTTAAGTTTTTATTTTCAGTTTATTTATAAACATCAAATATAACGGAATGGTTCGCAAATTAAAGGAATCAGAACTTTTAAAAATTGAATTACTTCATTCAATAAGTGATCATCATTGATCAGAGACGTCAAATTCAAGTTTCAGAAATGAAAGACTAATGCGACGTTTAATATTGTGTCGCAAGGTTTCTTTAAGCAACTGCTTATAGTATATGTGTGGCCAATTTTGATCAACAGGTAATTGTTTCACATACGTAGATAAAGTTTATCATACGACATTTCAATAAGCTGTGTTCCGCGAGCGAGTAGCGTCCGCTTCCGCGCGTTTGGCAGCCACACCCGTGCTGCCGCGCAATTGTTGTCAACTTATTTTAATCGCCAAAATATATTTTTCAGATCATTGCGATATTTTAGCTGAGCTGTGCTACGCGAGCGCGTCGCGTCCGCGCACCTCGCGCAGTTTCCTCGCAGCTACTACCCGTGCTGCCACTTAGTTCTCGTTAACTTATTTTAATTCCTAAAACATATTTTTTAGAGCATTGCGATATTTTAGTTGAGCTGTGTTCCGAGAGCGCGTCGCGTCCGCATCCGTCGCGTCCGCGCGTTTGGCAGCCATACCTGTGCTGCCGCGCAGCTGTTGTCAACTTATTTTAATTGTCAATATTTTTTTTTTTTCAGATCATTCCGATATTCTAGCTAAGCTGTATCCCCGTGCGCGTAGCTTCCGCGCAACGAAATGATGCTATTGAAAAGAATACTCATTTTAAATGCATTTATTGTAGGACATATATTGAGAGCAGTATGCAAGTATTTACAAAAATAAATATTTAACAAAATTCATTAAATAAAAATATGTAAAAATTTAAGAATGAATTTGGGGAGTAAGTTAATTTTTTATTTCGATTAAAAAAAAAATGGGGAATTTGTTCATTATTTTTGGGTACCGTACCACACAACAAAATATGAATTTAATATGAAAATTGGGCGTAAAATTAGGCGCGGTCGGTAAAAGTTTGTATAGCAATCAAATAAAGAAACAAATAAAAGGAAATAAATAAGTTTTATATACAAAGAAGTTGGCGCAAAGTAGGCGTGGCCTATAAGAAGCATATGGTGACCTTCCCTGTAATATAGAGATCGTGTAACCAAAATATACCAAAAAAATTTAAATTAATTTTGTATAAAAAGTGGGCGTTAAAGTAGGCGTGGCCGGCAAGAATCATATGGCGACCTATCTGGAGTACAGAGATCGTGTGTAGCAAATTTCAGATAAATCCGTTAAAAAAAATTGTGTAGCGAACAAATGTACCAAAAACAGAATATGAATTGTATACAAAAAGTGGGCGTAACAGTAGGCGTGAGCGGTACGAAGAATATGTCGACTTTCCTGGAGCAGAGAGATCGTGTGTACCGAATTTCAGAGAAATCGGTTGAAAAATAAAAATTTGTATAGCGAACAAATATACCAAAAAACAAAATGAATTGCATACAAAAAGTGGGCGTTAAAGTAGGCGTGGCCGTTACGAAGCATATGGCGACCTTTACTGGAGTACATAGATCGTGTGTACCAAATTTTACAGAATTCCGTTGAAAAATAAAAATTTGTATAGCGAACAAATATACCAAAAAACAGAAAACGAATTGTATACAAAAAGTGGGCATAAAAGTAGGTGTGGCCGCAAGAATCACACGGTGACCTGGCCTGGGGTACAAAGATCGTGTGTACCAAATTTCAGAGATATGCATTGAAAAATAAAAATTTGTATAGCGAACAAATATACCAAAAAACAGAAAATGAATTGTATATAAAAAGTGGGCGTAAAAATAGGCGTGGTCGACAAAAAAGTATATGGTGACCTTAGCTGGAGTACAGGAATCGTGTGTATCGAATTTCAGAGAAATCTGTTAACAAATAAAAATTTGTATAGTGAACAAATATGAATAAAACAGAAAATTGATTTTACATAAAAAGTGGGCGTAAAAGTAGGCGTGGCCAGTAAAAAGTATATGGCGACATTAGCTGGAGTACAAGGATCGTGTATACCGAATTTCAGAGATATCTCTTAACAAATAAAAATTTGTATAGTGAACAAATATGAATAAAACAGAAAAGGGATTTACATAAAAAGTGGGCGTAAAAGTAAGTGTGGCCGGTAAAAAGTATGTGGCGACCTTTCCTGAGGTATAGAGATCGTGTGTACAAAATTTCAGGAAAATCCGTTGAAAAATAAAAATTTGTATAGCGGTCAAACAAACAAACAAATAAACAAACAAACAAACAGAAAATGAATTTTATATATATAGATTAGCGTTTTTTATAACCCTTTTAAAACCAAGGCATCACTGTGATGCATTTGCATGTCGTAAACTTAGTTGTGTGGGTTTTTATGGCACCTTCTTAAGAAATGCGCATTTTTTGCAACCATTTTAAGGTATCACTGTAGTGCACCGCAACCCTTTTAAAAAATGAACGTATCACTGTGACACAATTGCAGGTCGTAAAATTGCTTGTGTGGGTTTTTAAGCCACCACAAGACACAGCAGGTAGAATTGAAATTACCATTTCATTCTTATTACCTCGTCTCGTAGACCATATATAACGCAACAGTTTTTGTGAATGCATTAAGTTGCTGTGAAGAACTCAAAGTGTGAAGTGCTAATTTCAGATAAAAAAATATTTTAAAAAAAATAATAAGTGAAGTGACCATTCCAAATCAAAAAGTTTACAATGAATCCACCATCCTCTACACCGCAAGATGAAGCAACAACAACTATCGAAAACCCAATGAGTCATATACCCAAGCATGATGTTACTGTTTTTGGTGTGTCTACTGATTTGACTGATCTTAATTTACCAACCCATCTGGATATCTTGAGATATTATTTTTACTTAAGCGAACGTGCTAAAACAGAACAAAAAAAGTTTTCATATAAATCATTCATTCACTATTCAAGTACAAGATAAGTTGATTGGAATTTGGGAAAAATTTGGTATGGAAATAATGCTGAAAAAAAGTGTATGTAATCAATTGAATAGATTGCTTGACAAATATCAAGACCAAATCAAGAGAAGAAACAAAACCCAACAATTTACAGAGTATGTAAAATCTCTGGAAACAATTTTTTACATTGGAACATGTAAATGCGATTTGAAGGCAGCTCCATGTGCATGCGGCTTGGTTCCCGCACGCCTCACGATCAACATAATCAGAGAAGACTAACAATGGATGCATTTGTGATGGAAATTGAAGAGCAAGGAGCAACGTGTATGTCATCAATGCCAACATACCAAGATCCCGATGATTCAACATACGCACCGCCACCGGTTCAAGAAGATATGGATAGAAACACAAGTTCACAATACACAGAGAGATACGATTGTTTTAACTTTGCCTTGATATGTGACAGATTTGGTGTGCCTGATAGAGTAGCATCAGCACTGGGAACCGCTCTTTTTCAAGATTTTAAAATTAAAGATAAGCATGAGAAACCTCTCATCATGGATAAATCGAAAGTTTACAGAGAAAAAAAAGAAATGCAGACAAGAAGTGCTTCGCAAACGGTTAAATGATACAAATTTGTTAGAGTTTTCATTCGATGGCAGAAAAGATGATACTTTAACGATAGATAAAATTGATGAGAAGTATCATACTAGGATGGTAAAAGAACCTCATCTTGTTATTTTGAGAGAACCCAATTCTGAATTGATTGGTTACGTAAGACTGGAACATGAAACCGCTGAATACAAAACAACCAAATTAAATGATTTTTTCAACGATAAAAACATATCACTGGATGCATTAATTGGAATATGCACTGACGGTGAGCCAACAAACACTGGCCCACACGGTGGAATTATACGACGATTCGAATTGCTGTTAAAAAGACCATTGCATTGTACATTCTCGGTGGCTCACCAAGGCCGCTAGATTATTACGATTATATGTGACAACGGAAAATCCAGATGCAAATTTAAGAATTCTGGTTGAATTCATAATTAAATGTTATGTGCCAATGTACTTCAATATCAAGTATACAGCTCTGTCGTGTACGACAGTGCATTATTTTTCAAGTTCATTGGTTGGTCACGATTTCTAGAACCTCGTTTACGCAAAATTGTCAATCAAGTAATTAAAGATAATTCATATTATGCGCATTCGGAAAATATCTTGTTATCAATGTTGTTTGATGATGGCAAGGAATAGCGCGATTGTGCTATCAAGAAAATTCTACGCTATCGAACCGATGTTGACGACCCAACGCAACTTAGAGCTTATAAAAAACCAGATATAAACTTTAATTGCACAAGTTACACGGAAATGATCAATATGAATGACATAAATAACGTATTTGAACCACCATTCACGCGAAGCATTCCGTACGATACATTGAAAGAATATTTAAATCAAGATGATCCACCAAAAATTCCATCACACATACAAGGAACGGAACGACATGTTCAATTGCTAGCTAGCGTTTCCAAACGGGTTATACCGGAAAATATAGAGGCTGTTCTGGCGACGACATTAGAGAGCCGTGCGAAATTGCCCAGACTTGAAAGTAAAAAGACTTCAAGCAATAATTTTTTTAGTTTCTTTTCTATAACTAACTTTAATTAATTTTTTCATTTACATATGTTCTGACTAAATAAATTTCTTAAGAGAAAAAATAGATATTATTATAAATAAATAAATAAAAATAAAGAAAAAAACATAGGCATTTCGCTGATTTTTTCATGTAAATTGCCAAAACTGGCGATTTTTTTAAATGTTTGTATGGGGAACCCCCCAGGGGAGTTCCAGGGGGTGTGCCACTGGCATGGGTGGGTCGGGCCTATAAAGTTAGTGGGGGTCGGTCATACATTTGGACTCGATTGGAGCACTCTAAATGGGTCAAAGTGGGATTTTTCAAAATTTGCCCCTTACCAAAAGTTCGACCCAAATTCTGGGACATCAGAATTCGTTTTAGAGGTATGGTTCCTTCGGCAAAGTTTCTTATTTTGATCCCTAGAATACGATTTTCACTGAGCGATTTTTAAATCGACCCGTCCTAATGCATATATTTAAAACAAATTTTTTATTGTTATTATCAACCGATTTTCCGGCTTACGACTCTGTCAAAGCCGTATGTTACATTCTTTATTTTAAGTATTCTATTGTAACATATTATAATATTGAATTTTTTGAAAATAAAAGAGTTACTACTATTACTACTCAATCAATTTAAATGAAATTAAAACAGACTCAAGTTCAACTAAATATCTATCGATTAGAAAAAAAATTACTAAAATAGTTTGATCGGTTCAAAAGTTACAGAATTTTGGCCAATTAAAAACGATTTTCAGCTACTGTGCGGCGTAATCTTTAGTTTTATCATTCTTGCATTAACATTGCATTTTGATTTACGGCAATTCGAACTCATTTTTTAAAACATAATAAAACTCAGTTCAAAAATATAATTTTCAAAAAAAAAAAACAACAATTTTTTGCTAGGGTTAATTTGTTAACGACAAAAAAAATCGTAATATTAGAATATGGACTTACCGCCATTGGAACCGGATATATATGAATTTTACACATTTTTCTAGGTTGAGGATAACGCCAACATATAATGCCATAATCTTTTTTTATAATTTGTATTTGATAAGGCAATGGTAGCACATTATCCGACATTAACTCAACAAATTGAAAAGCACCAGCTCTAAAAAATTTGTATGAAAATATTTAAAACGTTATGTATTTGATTTGGAAGCAGTTTGAACACAGTTATGTACCTTAAATCGTCTTGATAGAACTCTTCTCGCGTTAAACTTTTATTATTTCGTATAAAAGAATTAGCAGAGGGATATTTTACCACTTTCAAGTTTTTACGATTCTCTGAGTTTTCCGGTGCATTACCATGTAAACGCATGCGTTGAAAACGTAACCATTCTGCTTGTGCACAGCTGAGTATAGGTTTCATACTCTGAATAGCTTGGCGTAATTGTAGGATTACATAAATACCCACATCCAATTGTATAATATTAAATTTAAGTGTGGCATTTATTAAAGGCAAACGATCCCAAGGTTCACTTATAAAATCTACGGAACCCTTTAAGGCTATTGGATGCACAAAAACCTTTTTGGTTGTGCGTAAAAACATGGCAGCCAACGAGTATTTGGCGCAACATTTTTCTGGCCTTGTTAAATATTTAATATTGATTTGTAATTCATTTAACACGAGTTTACATTCTAATTCTTGATGATCGATAAGTTTAAAGGCGATATTATTGAACTTGACATTTAAACGATCGGCATTTAGAGTATTCTTCTTCATAAGCGTTAACTTCGAAGTGCGACCAATGGCACCATCTTGAGATATACTAGTACAAGATGTCATTGTACAACAAGAATAGTTGTGAAATGATTTATAAATCACCATAAGATTTCTACACAATTCAACGGTATATGTTTCACTTATGGTAACTAGCAATGGTTTAGCAAATTCAATATCAATTTCACGCAATTTTAATTTCGTTAAAACTGATTTATAAGAAAATAGTGATGGTGGAATACCCGTAGATGTTAAATCTCCCAGCATAGTATCAATTATATATTCGGGAAATAAATTTGTGGCTACACCTGTTGTGTGTTGTGTTCTATCTGTAGTTGGCAAGTTGACACTCAAATTGAATATGGAGAAATTTACAATAGAATCATAAATATTTTGTGTTATCATAAAACTTGGCTGTGATATAGTTAAAGAAACTAACGGTTTGTCCATTTCTGTAACATTAAATGCTATAAGTTCTGTTTGATATTTCGAATCGAATATTTTAAAGAGAAATATTCCCGCTACAAAGGAAAGAGTTTTTGGTATATGTCTTTGTGCCGATTGTTGCAGTGATGTTTGTGACTGTTTTGGACATGCTGACATGTGTTCGAGCAGAGTAGTTGTAGAATTCGTTGCTATTGAATAAAATGTATTCATTACTTGTACAGACTGTTTTGATGTTGCCGATTGTATACCGGAATCGGTTTTTGTTGTCGGTTGTTCGGAATCCTCATCAATAGATTCAAATTGTTTTTGTGAGCCTAGGCGACTGAAACGTCTTGATTCCGATTTTGTCAAGCTATTTACAGATTTAAATGTACGTAATGCAGATGTTGAGGCTGAACTATGTGTAGACAAATAAAGGGTGCTTTCTGATTGTGATTTTGAATGGACTAGTGGCGATTTCACTTTGCACACTTGCTTAAAGATTCTAATAAAGAGAAGAAAAAAAAATTTGTAATTTTAATAGAGTTTTTTTTCTGTTTAAGAATTTTCTCCTCCTCATTTACTAAAATTTACTTACTGTGATATTTGTTTTAGTTTCCGCAAATGACAACAAAACATATTTAGTTGATCCGTATTAATGCTGGCTATAAAATCACTAGAACAATTAAATTCAATCGCCTGGCCACATATCAAAATATTATTGTAAACAATATTGGGGGCATAAGTAGCAATTAATGTGAAATTTTTAAAGATTTCATTCAATCTCAACGATTGTTTACGTTCTGGATTATTCCATTCGACAGCTGGATTTGTATGGACATTTTGTGCTTTATTACGCATATGAGTTAGAATTTCATGCCAACTACCCGACGCAGCCGATAATTTCCTTAAAGTTAATTCATATTGACGATCTTCCACCATAGAACCGGGTATACTTAAAATACCCATAGAAGCAGCTTTGCCATAAACGTCGGGACGTAGCGGTTTACGTTGTAAGGGATTTTGTAAATTGGGTGTGACATTTATTGTATCAATTTTACATATCAACACTGTACAATGTTTCTCAGGACTTTCAAGGGGGAAATAACAGGTGATGCCTTTACTTTCGAAATGTATTAGAGGTAAATCAGAAGCTATGATAACATTTTGACTTTTATCTTTGATGGAAACATCACTTTGATTTTGCTCGATCAACTCACACAAAGGTTCTAAAAATTCGTGAATACGTTCGAAGTCCACGATAATTTCCATGGCTTGCATTACTATTAGTACTTCACTTATATTACGTCCCATTTCTCCTTTACGTTTGACACCAATACGTTTGTAAAAATCCTTTAAACCAACTTTAGTTATAATGACATTTAGGAAGGGATGTTCATTCGTTTCAGCTATCATTCGAAAACGTAGATATTCCTGTGCTACCCATTCATGTTTTTCGTTCTCTTTGTAATAGTTTAGATTGAAATTGCCAATTTTACTAGTGTATTTAGTGAAATCTTGTCCTTGATCGACCGTCGATAGAAAATCTTCAAATTCCAACAGAATTTTAGTTCTTTTCAATTTGTGTTCCTTACTCTCGATTTCGGCTACAACTTTCGCTATGGTCCATTGGCAGAAAAGGGAGATTTTATTAAGAAGAGAGATCTCTGCAAATAGGTGGAGACAAGCAATGAAAATAATCTCTTATTACAATTAATTCGATTCAATTCCGTTAATAGGGGAAAACGAGAAATAAAATTTAATCAAAATATATGAATTTAAAATAAAATTAACAGTCGCGCTGAGTTATTCAAAATAAACGGACGTATTTAGTTTACTTCTTTTGTGACTATATTTTGTTTTACAAAAACAATCAATACAAACTGCATTGTTAGTTTTTTTTATATTTTTTTTATAATTTTCCACCAGCTTCAGCTGCGTAAAGTAGTAGTGGTTTATTAAATTACAGTAAATTCTTGTCATTTTGTTGTTTCTTTTGCATTGCTTCAAACAATAGCAATTTAATACAAAATAAATAAAAGAGCGCGTAGTTACGACGATGTTATTGCCATCTCAAGGCTTACTAAAATGAGTAAAGCTGATAAACCAAGTTCGTCTCAGAGAATAAACAATCAAAATTACTTTGCTCCATTGCAAACCATTGATAATGACAATGACGAAATTGTTATCGATAATGCAGCTAAAGAAAAGGTGTCACCTGTTACTATATTAAAGTGTAAAATAGAGCAAGTACATGAAATAATGAGGATAATAAAAGTATCCGACTATTCTATAAGAAAGATGTCAATTGGCCTAAAAATCTTTTGCGCAAATAAAATCGACTATGACACAGTCTGTAAAGCTTTAGATGAAAATTTTGATTTTGAATATTTTACTTATGCTACTAAAAATGAAAAACCATATAAAGCAGTACTACTGGGCTTAGAAAAATATGATCCTATAGTTATCAAAACCAATCTTATTAAAAAAGGTTTAAAA
Organism: Cordilura impudica; assembly: GCA_963682025.1. Taxonomy (NCBI): domain Eukaryota; kingdom Metazoa; phylum Arthropoda; class Insecta; order Diptera; family Scathophagidae; genus Cordilura; species Cordilura impudica. The sequence continues at coordinate 48,340,413 of OY821517.1, forward strand.
TGTTTAGAAGTCAAAATCGTAACTAAAGTCATTGAAAATAGAGGCGAACAAGTAATATACATATATTGTATACTTCGAAAGAAAATCGATCTCAATAAAAGAATTGAGGCAAAATTATTCTGCAATTATGCATATAAAGGTTAGATGGGAGTATCAAAAACCCAACAAATCCAAACTGACACAATGTTACAACTGTCAGATATTTGGACATGGATCCAACAGATGCAAAGTTAAGACATTCTGTGCGTACTGTGCCGGGAACCATAAAACTACTGAATGTAAGACTTTTGTTTTCAAATGCGCAAACTGTAATGGATCTCATAAGGCCATTTCACCAGACTGCCCTAGCAGAGCAACATACTTTGAAATTAAGCAGCGTGTCCAGAAAAAGGGAATTTTAAGACCTGCAAATAAAAACCCATATAATAGCAGTATAAATTATGGTACAAATTTTCCAAACTCTTTAAACCAAAAAACAACGCCAATGACGAGTTGTTGGGCAAATACTCAACCAAATAATAATAATACAAATAACAATCTTTTTTCATTTGAGGAAATTAAAACCCTTACTGTTGAACTCATAACAAACTTGAGTAAATGTAAGTCACGTGCAGACCAATTTGAGGTAATTACTAGCCTCTCATGTTAATTTCTCTACCGATGAATAATAATATTATTAAAAGGCTCTTTGGAATGCTCGCGGTGTTCGCTACAAAAAGGATGAACTTTTCCAGTTCATAAATTCAAATAATATCGATATTTGCCTTATATGTGAAACTGGGCTTAACGGAGAACATTCCATTAAACAAAACAACTTTTACTGTTACAGATTTGACCGTCAGCAGAGCAGAGGAGGGGGTGTAGCTATTCTTATAAGGAAAACTATACCACATCAGATACTACCTTTAAAAAGGTACATATTGGTGTTAAAATCCTAGCGGGAACTGATTCCTTTCATTTATACTCCTGCTATTTTTCGGGCGGTGCTGGCGTAAATACATCCCGTAAACAATTTTTCATCTCCGATCTTCGGATGCTGAAAAATCCAAATAACAGATATATTTTAGCAGGTGATTTCAATTGCAGAAACCGTTATTGGGGCTGTCAAGCTAATAACAGTTGGGGAAACATACTGTACGAAAGATTACAACCAAACCAATTGGAAATAGTATATCCCCACGAACACACATACATGCCTGCAGACAACCAAGAAGACAACCCTCTACTTTAGACTTTTTTCTGACCAATATTTCACAAACATTATCATGCATAAGAGTAATAAATGACCTGAGTTCGGATCATCTCCCAGTAACGGGTATAATCAATTCAATAGTTAATGAAACATACTGCTATAATAAAGCAAATTGGTCTAAATTTGTACAACATGTCAAAAGAAACCTCCCACCTTCAACAAACTTTAGTGAAGTATCAAATAAAACTGAAATTGATGAAATGATAATATCCCTAAATAACACAATTAAAGCTGCAACCAACTGTAGTGTCCCGAAAAGAAAAGAAGTTCTAAAAAACAATGTATTGCCAAACAACATAAAAGTTATGATACAATTCAGAAATATTTATAGAAGAAATTGGAAAAGATATAGGGATATAAGCGATCATCAGCAAAAAACGCGGCTAAATAAATGTATCACAGATGAAATGCTCAAATATAGAAATAACTCATGGAACAATATGTTATCTACGTTAGATAAGTCTACTTCACCGTTCTGGAATCTGTCAAAAATATTAAGAAAGAAACATAAAAATATTCCAATACTGAAAGATAATTCATCTACTTATTGTACACCCGAAGACAAATATAATATATTAGCAAGTACTTTCGAATTGAACTACAATATCTCAAACCATCTCAGCGACAACATCACTATGTTTGAAGTAAATGATGTTGTTAACAGCATCAAACAAACTCAAATTTCTCTTATAAATCAAAATTTCTATATATCTACTGATAACACGTCAAGTCATATCAAAGCCCTTAAAAACATAAAATCCCCTGGCAAAGATGAAATTAACAATAAATGTTTGAAAAATTTACCAAAAGAGGGAATTAAATATATCACAAACCTAATTAACGCTTGCCTAAAACTGAGTTATTTTCCAGATCAGTGGAAAAATCGAAAATGATAGCTATTCCCAAACTAAACAAGCCTGCTGAATCTCCTCAGTCATATAGACCAATAAGTCTTTTACCATCGATTAATAAAATATTGGAGAAAATCATCAAAGAAAAAATACTACATTTTATCGAAACAAACAACATTTTTCCTTCACAACAATTTGGTTTTAGAAAACAAAACAACACTTCTCAACCACTTCTTAAAATCAGTAAAATAGTTCGCAATGAATTTGTAAACGGTAAATCAACGGGTATGGTTCTCCTTGATATAAAATCTGCCTTCGATTCAGTTTGGCATAACGGCCTTATTTATAAATTTAAAAAATTTAATTTCCCAATTCCAAATAATACTAAGCTTTCTAAGTGATAGATCGTTTAATGTTTATATTGGAAAAATTTATTCACGTGAAGTAAATTTAAAGTCAGGATGTCCACAAGGATCATGCCTATCACCAGTTTTATACAACATCTTTACAGCGGATATCCCGATAATTTCTGGGTGCACAACGTCAATATATGCTGATGATACCTCCATTCTAAGCTCAGATATATATTCTCCGAATATAATTAATAACTTAGAATTAGCTCTGATTGAGCTAAACAATTACTTTACCAAATGGAAAATCTCAATAAACCCGGAAAAAACAAAAGCTATATACTTTACGCGAAAATCTTTTGCATTTCAACAATTACGATATTCCATGGAAAGAAAATAATAAAGTACTTAGGCGTTGTTTTGGACACCAAATTATCCTTTAAAGACCACATTTCCTATATTGTGGATAAAATAAATAAAACTACACGAATTCTATACCCTTTAATTAACAGAAAATCGGACCTATCGATTCGCAACAAAAAATTGCTATTTTTCACCCAATCATGTTTTATTGTACCCCCGTTTGGTCGAAATCAGCAAACTGTCATACCAAACTACAGGTAGTGCAAACCAAGCTCTTAAAAATGATTTTCAAGCTGCCTTGGCACTATTCAACTTTAAGACTACACTCCCTAGCTGGATTTCCTACTGTCAATGTTAAATTAAAATATTTGACTGATAATTTTATCAGAAGATGCCAATCATCAGAATACGCTCATATTTCTGAGTTATTCGCTACTTAATCCTAACCATTTAATCTAGTCCTTAGTTGTAAGCCCAGTTTCAAAAAGGTTTTTTTTTTTCTAAATTTTCCCTCCAGTAGCCAATCTAACATAAAACACATGAAATCAATATTATTATAAAAACATTATGTTAAAGTAGAAAAGAATATTTAGTTCTAACCTCTTTAAACAAATAAGTCAAATTGTAAGCCTATGTAAGAATGTTCGAGCAAAATATAACACGTCTTGTTAGATTGATTGCATTTATTAAACTATCTTCACAAAAGGAAAGCAAAAGGGAATTCACAAACTACTAAAAATATATGGCGTTGCCAGATTAATAATAAATAAACATGTTAACATAAAAGAGTATTAAAAGAGTAATTTCAAAAATCAGATATAACGTGACAACTCGGCCCTTCCTACACCTAACTCGTCCTCGAGTTATTCGTCCACTGGGTTCCTTCAGAGTCATCTTCATAATCATCGTCTACATCTGGGTATAAGGCACACCAGGGTTTCATCTTGTCGCTACTAGCAATTGTTGAAAACTTCCTCTGATTACGCTGAGCATCATCGACATCTTCTACGACGTAACGATCAAATCTAAGGACCTTTTTTATAACGTAAGGACCTTTGTATTTCACTTCAAGTTTTCTTGACTCGCCTGTACTAGGAATAGCACATTCAAGTAAGATTAAGTCACCTTCTTCATATTTATGTGGAGTCTTGTGTTTGGAGTCGAATCTAGTCTTCCACACTTTTCTAGCATCTTTGATATTTCGGATAGCATCTTCACGTTTAGCATTAGTTACAGTTGGTTCGATATCATCCTTCACATGTTGAACTGCTGCTAAGATTTTATTACCGGTGATATCTCGAACAGGAAAATCAAAAATCAAATCAATTGGTGCATATTTTGTAGTACTATTAGTATTCATGTTCAGAGTCCATTGCAGATTTCGCATTTCGGTATCCCAATCTTTCGTGTCATTAACTGTCGACTTAAGATAAGATAGGATATTCTTGTTGACTCTTTCTGCCAATCCATTAGCTCTTGGTGTTCGGACAGCTACCTTTATATGTTGTACATTATTCTCATTACAGTAATTTTCAAAATTTGACGATGTGAATGCTGTTCCACGATCGGTGACTAACACTTTTGGCATTCCAAAATACGATGTTAACTGATTCCAAGCATCCACCACTGGTTTTGTTTTAGTTGACTTTACAGGACACAAAACAACATATCGAGTAAGAGCATCTACGATAACTAAAAGATGTTCATTACCCCGACGACTTTTCACGAATGGACCTGGATGATCCATGTGCATGACCTCAAAAGGGATTTTCGGTATATCCATACCATACAATTCACATTCCGTTCGTACTGGTTCCTTACAGAAACAACATTCGACGCAGGACTTCAAATAATTTTTCACAAAATTTCGTGCTCGTGGAAACCAAAAATGTTTCAATAACCTTTTTAACGTATTTTCCAGAGCTGGGTGGCCCACATCATCATGGCACAGTTTTACGATACGCCATCTTAAACCTTTAGGTACCACCAACAACAACGAATCACCTTCACCCTTTCGAAATAAACGGCTTTTCTTCATAACATATTCATCTGTATAATGCTTTTGTTGATCAGACTTAACAATACCACTTAGAACATTAATTATTTCTCGTAAAGTATCATCTTCGCGTTGCATCATGTATACCCAATCTTCAGTTGATGGTTTTATCATCATTATCTTTTCACAAACATCTTGAACAACATGTTCATTTTCAATAGCTTTGATTGGAGCTCGGCTCAGGGCGTCAACATGAGACATTTTACTACCCTCTCGATGAATAATACGATAATCATACTCCATCAGCTTAAGAAACCATCTTGAGACCCGTGGTATTAACGGCTTTGATAACTTTAATGTTGATATTGCTGAGCAATCGGTGACAATCAAAAATTGTTTACCAAGCAAGTACATACGAAAACGTTGACAAGCTTCAACAACAGCTAATACTTCCAACTCATACGCATGATACTTTTGTTCAGCATCATTACACAAACGACTTAAATAAGCTATAGGCTTCAACTCATTTTGTTCATCTCGCTGTAGCAAAATACCAGCTATACCAACAGAGCTTGCATCGGTATGCAATTCATGTTCCCTGATCACATCATAGATACCCAAAACAGGTTCACTTGTCAATAATTGAATTAATTTCATATAGGACTCATTACAGTCATCAGACCACACAAAATCTACGTTCTTTCTAGTCAATCGAGTTAACGGTGCAGCAATCAATGCATAATTTTGGATAAATTTATGAAAATATCCTGTTAAACCAATAAAACGTCTAACTTCTGTCACATTGGTTGGGATAGGAAAATTCTTCACTGCCAATGTTTTGAGTCTACCAGGCATCAAACCATTTTCGCCTAATTCATGACCCAAAAACGTTACACTATTCTCCAAAAATGAGCATTTCGATAAACGAAGTGTAAGGCCATGTCGTTGAATGACCTTCAAAAATGTTTCCAATTTTACCAAGCTTTCATCAACAGTATCAGATGCTACGATTACTTCATCGACATAACTAACAACTTGATCTTTAATTGGCTCCAAAACGACAGACATCATTTGCTGAAAAGTACACGGAGCATTTTTCAGCCCAAATGGCATTCGATTAAATTCGAAATGACCATTATGAGTCACAAAAGCCGTGTACTGCTTTGACTCTTCACGAATAGGAATCTGATAGTAACCAGACATCATGTCCAAAATAGTAAAATACTTCTTACCAGCTAAAGTCTGCAAAACACCTTCAACAGTTGGCATAGGCCACGGCTGCTTTTCTGTAATTGTGTTCAGCTCACGATAATCAACACATAACCGATCTTCACCGTTTGGCTTTGGTACGATAACGATTGGTGACGCGTATAACGATTCGGACGGACGAATTATTTCCGTTTGTAAAAGTTCATCAATTATTTTTTCTACCGTTTTCTGTTTCGGAATCGGAATATTATATGGTTTTCGTGCTATAGGTTTTTCAGAATTTACTTTAATGTCCATTTCAATAACATCACATTTACCAATTTCTTTTAAATTTTCCGCGAAACACCCCGAATATTTTTCTAAAAGTTCTTGTAGTTGACACTTTTCATTTTCATTAAGATTCTCATTAACGTTTAATGTTTCACCTTTTAAGGCTATTACACGACACTGACCATTTTCAATAATTACGCGATTTTCCGATAAAATGTCTCTTCCGATCACTAAATCATATTGCATTATTTCATTGTCAACTATTAAAAATTCAGCTTCAATAGATAAATTATCAATTTTTATCATCGTTAAGAGTTTTCCGCGACACACGTACTCTCCACCAGCGAAACCATATAGTTTTTCTTCACAATTTTCAATAGGACCATTACATTTTAACCATACACGTTTAGCCACTAATGATTTACCACTACCGGAATCGATGAATGCATTGTATTTGTTGTTTTCGATTTCAATTTCCTTAAAAATTTCTTTGTCCTTTACACTGTCTTTCTGTTTATCAATTAAATTTACCGACCGCGACGGACATTTATCCGTTTCATGATCATTCGCTTTACACTTTCCACATTTAATTTTCTTGGACTTATTTTTACAGTTCTTAGCGATATGTCCACGTTCGCGACAATTAAAACATATCGGACCCGTTTTTGTTTTATCACTATTGTCATTGTAATTTGTTTTATTTGTAAGATTTTTATCATTGTTTATATTTTTGTATATTTTACGCGTTTGTTCACTATGAGAATTATTTCTCATTTTATTTTCCTCAAAAACGTTTGTTAATATTGTAAATAGTTCATTACACGATTTAATATTCATTGCCGTCAATGTTTTTCTTAAATCTTCACTGTATAGTCCATTTATAATGTATTTTATAATACCAATTTACCACGACGACCCGTTGATAACATTCGATAATAGTATTCGATAACCGATTCACTTTTATTCATACGCGAATTTATCATCTCTATGTGGGCGTCAGCAGAATTTGATACACAAGGAAAATCATTTTCAAATGCAGCGACAAATTCTGTCCAGCAACTGAAAACTTTTTGGGAATCTACCCACATTTTAGCAACACCTTTTAAGTTGCTTTGTACAGCAAACAAAACTGTAGACTCGTTCCAACCATAACCATTTTTTAATTGTTCCACCCTTTCAATAAATTTTTCAGGTGATATGTTCCCCTTACATGGGTCAAACTCTGGCAACATTCTCATTATTTCGCTTATGCTTTGATCTGGTACTTTTTCTCTCACTCTTTGAGGATTAAATTCTCTTGCGTTATAATTCAAATTGTTGTTGTTGTTTTCACTACGATTCGTAGAATACAAATTTGCATCACCATAACATGATGAGTTCTGCACACTAGCATACGCCAGCGTAGCATTTGAATTTAACGACTGATAACGATCACGATTGTACATGGTTGACACTGGTACATGTTCAGAGAAATGTAAACTGTTACCACTTGACACTACATGTTGATTTAAAGCAACACTTGTTGTTACTGGCTGGTTATATGTCGTTGTAAAATTTGTTTGAACATGTCCGTACATAACAGACGTTGGCGCAACAGAAAAAGCTGTAGAATTCTGCGTAGATGTCTGTACTTCACAACTTGCCACTTCCACTGAATTCTGTTGTTTTTCCATAGAACGAATTTTATTTGTAAGCGCAGCCACTGCTTCCATGAGGCCACTCATATTCTTTTGCATTTCTATAATTTGCAAATTTTCTCTAACTTGTGCGGCATCCTCGTCAAAATCATAGCATGCTCCATCTGCATTGGAAACTTCTTCCATGAACTCAGGATTTTCTTCCTCGAACTGCTGTAACCTGGCCACTAACTCTGCCTTGTTACCCGACGTTCGCAATTCACGATATTGCAATTTCTTTTTCAGTTCCACCAATGTAAGATCCATGTTATTTATTTTCGACACTATACAAACGACGCTTCTACAAGTTTTTTTTTTCAACACTTTTGCGACACACGCTTTTCTTTTTCTTTACCACACAATCTGCGACACACGCCACGAAAATTTATTAATTTCGCGATTGTGTTTTTCCAAACAATCTGCGACACACGCCACGAATTATTAATCAATTTACCGATTGTATTTTCTTTATACAATTTGCGACACACGCACGAAATATAATTTAAAATTCGCGATTGTTTTTATTACGGAAAAACTAGGTAATCCCACTTCTGAATTTTGTAAGAATGTTCGAGCAAAATATAACACGTCTTGTTAGATTGATTGCATTTATTAAACTATCTTCACAAAAGGAAAGCAAAAGGGAATTCACAAACTACTAAAAATATATGGCGTTGCCAGATTAATAATAAATAAACATGTTAACATAAAAGAGTATTAAAAGAGTAATTTCAAAAATCAGATATAACGTGACACCTACTAATATTAAAGAAATACAAATAAATAAATAAATAATAAAAAAATAAAAGTAATAGAGAATAAATTTCATTCAGAAACTGTTTCCATTCTCAACACTTTTTCCATAAAAACTATTCAACATTCTAATTCCTAAAAGACTTTTGTTTAATAAAACTAACTACAAAGAAATACATAATAATAACTTACTCTCATTAATTGGCACAGCCGATACATCCGAGTTTGAATCCAAATCCATAAATTCTTTAATATGAGGATTTTCCTCGGACGATGTTAGAATCATAAGGGGAACCGAAGATTTTGCCGCCATAGCCCCACCTCGTTTAATTGCTGATGATGTTTGTTTATGATTTGCCATTTCCAGAATTTGCATGAAATGTTTCAAATGTAATTGTAAAATTTGTAACTTATTACCATATAAATGAATGGTGGAGGAATCCAAATGAAGATTTAAACAAATAATTTCTTCAAATTTTTCATTATTCAATGCATTGTCCGCAGTGGTAGCTTTCGTTTTTATGCTAAGTTTCGGTGAGGGTGGTGGTGCTGAACGTTCCGAACCCGAGAATATTTCCTTTAAGGAATTTGATGAAACTGATGAATTATCATGTAATTTCAAAGGTCGTTCATTAGTTGTTTTTCCTTTAGTTTTCACTTTCGGTGAAGAAGAGCGCGATTGTGATTTAAATGCATAATCTAAATCGGTGCTCATAGTAACTGGTTGTTTTCGTTTTGTGGTGGCCACGGTTAAAGTTGTCTGCCAAGGTTTTAATACTGGGTACGTGACATCTTCTACTATAGTATTGATATCCATATCTTGACAATGTATGGTCCAATTGAATGTCGTATTTTTTTTAGTCAAAGGTGGATTAATTTTTAATCGTAAACTAGATCGAGTAATATATTCAGCAAACGTTGATTTTAATAAAACTTTTGGCAAATTTATACGTGTGTACACGCTCCTCAGTGAATCTCTATCATTTTTTGTACAATTATTCGTTATATCCAATTGACTTTGGGCTATGTCCATATAGACTATAATCGCATTAAAATGTTTAAAATACTTTCGTATTTTTTCCTCATCGGTTTCGGTTGGTTGTTCATCAGCAATACTGTCGATAATTATCGGATCTGTTACGGTAAATTCTATTCTTTCATCTTTTTCTGAACTATAGTGTATAGTTTCTTCGGGTTGAGATATTTTTCGTAGTGAACTAGAATTGCGTGATGATTTTCGTCCAAAAACCTGAGGTATTGTGTTGTTCGTTGGATATATAATAGAAGTGGATGGTGCCGAACTTGTTACATGACTGGTTGCAATTGGAGGATTTTGTAAGTTTTGCGTTTGTATTTCCACTTCTGTAGAATATTCTAAATAATTTTAGTTTATTATTAATAAATTGTTGAAATAAGTTAAGGATTCAATACTATAGCAATAAATAAATAAAGTTTATAGAGGGAATCATGAATGCGCGCATTTATTTATTTAGACATTTTGAGTGATGATTTTCTTGCCCATGCACGACGGTCTTTTTCTGACAGAGTGATAAAGTGCAGACAGAAATTGTGTTCAAATTCTATTATTTTGTTAAAAAATTATAACCAATAACCTTTGTTATTGTACTAAAAACTTTATTTTACCATACTTGTATGTTAAATACAACAACAACTTTTTACTTTATTTTAAAAAAGTATAATCAAGGGGATTAGTGTTCTACTTTACTAATCCATTTCTGTTACAGCAGAATGGTTAGTGACTATGCACGAAAACGCCCCCTGGCGGCTGTTAAAAATAAAAACAAATGTGAAAAATGGATTTTCCGACCCAAAAAACCCACGGCACACACATTTTCAATCATTTTTTTTTTACATTTGAATGAGTATCATGAAAATATCTGCATCGAAATTTTGGCAGGCTCGAAAATGATTTAAGAGGTATGGTTCCTTGGGCAAATATACTTTTTATGGCCCATATTACCAGAATCGCGATGAACCCATGGAGTAAAAATAATTGACCCACCCTAATGTATAAGTATGTATATTTTTTTTGTGTCCAAAAAATTTTTCAATTCACAATGTTTTGCACAATTGTCTACAAAAGTCGTACATCGCAAAAAAATCAAATAAATTAAAGTGCTTTCCCATACTTGGGAAAATTTGATGGCAAAACTGATTTTATACAGATGTACGAAAGATTTTATCAAAAAAACGCTAACATTTGTTTTCAATTTTAAACTTACCTGTGGCATAATTTTTATCATCTTGTACAACAAAAGATAGGAATTCCAATAGATTCTTATCAGCGACTATATTAAATTTTTCTAGCCAAACTCCCAGGGCCATTTTTATACGATCTTTGTCATCCTTTTTTGAAGATTTTGTAAGATTTGTGGGTTCGTCATTTAGACTGGGGAATTGCAGTTGCAATTCCAACCACTTAGATTGATTATTATGCATTTTAGCTAACGTATTTAAAATATTATAACGTTGTACCTGTGATGTCTTCCTACCGATTACGACGTCCGTATTTAAGGAGCTCGAAGTAGCATTCCATATACCAAAAGTATGGTAATAACGTTGTTTTATCAAAATTTTTGATAGCACTGTGTTCAGTGACACCGAATCAGCCAACGTTAAATTATAATTTAAAATTTCCGCCAACTGTATAACCAGCTGTGGTTGATAAGCTATGGCAGCATTTACTAAATGTAGACAGGCTATTAGTTCACGCTTGATAAATTCCAATCGAATAACATCACATTGTAGATCCAATTTTTTAATTGCAACTTCATCATTTTTCCAATGATAGGGCTGTAATAGTGTGCCGTAACTTAATTGTAATTTGGGTATTGTTAGCAAACGTATTAGATTGTCGGTAGCTGGTGATATTAAACCCATTGAGAAATCTTTTATATTAAGTTGATAATTATTGTAACAAGCATTTAGTAATTCTTGAGGTTTATCCGGCAATTGGCAAGTTGTATGCACCAACTTATCTGGATTTAATGGAGTCGATAAAAATCCCTCAACATCTTCAAAATATAACAACATATATGGCAGGGAGTTTTTGACATTATTCGGCAGCTTTTTATGAATACGACCTGGAAGCTCCGGCTCAGTTTTAGCATATAATTCAATTCGCATTCTTTTAAGTTCAACTTTGTATTTACACAAGGGTATACCCTGCATTAAGGCATCATAATCTTCAACTAAAGGTGGATGCAATTTCGGTGAACCCTCTGATTGTAGAACATTATTTCTTTGACGTTTTTCATTAGAAATATTAGGACCTTCTTTAGCATTTTCTCCAACGCTTTCTATTCCTTCTATTCCCCCACTTCCCACTACAGCATTGATGGGCTCTGATTGCATGAGGCCTTTTTGCTGGGTTGGTTTCTTTGTAATGTTCGTCTCGGTTTTGTCTACATTTGATGAATATGCTGTTGAATCGTATGAGTCTATTATAGTTTTAATAACATTTCTAACCTGTAGAAATGTTTGATTAAAACGGAATGTAATGCCCGCTGACAGTACACGATATTGGCGATGTAAAACTGGTTGTTTTCCTTCTACTGACGATGATGAGGCTGCTACTGTTGCAGTCATTACTCCTCCGTCTTGGCTGTCCATGTGAGGAGAACAATATGTTATTACATCAAAGGCAAAAATAGGACTTCTATATAGTAAATAATCATCGGTGATGCGTGTAATATAGTCATCATAGTTCGTGACACCCCAACCCTTATCCGCAATCATACATTGATCATCGAATAAAGACTTATCAATAAAGGAACGTATGTTGGTAAACTGAAAAAAAAATATAAATAAAATATATTAATAATACATTCCATACTACCTTAATTTTAAATAAAAAAAAATTGAGCTAGAAAATCACAAATAAAATACAGGAATGACTATAGATAAATTTGCATACGTGTCTGATTTTTCAAAAGGAATGATTTTAGATTTCTTATGGTTATAGAAAAGTAGACTATTAGAGATATTTTTTGATATCGTTGGTCATTAATCTTGAATATTCTACCTGCTGGTGCATAAAATTCTGCATTTTTCCTGAAAATGATTTTTAGAGCTTTTCACAGAATTTTCCGACTCAAATTTGGATAAATTAAATGGTCACGCTGAATATACCTGTTAGCCAAATTTAAGCTCTATGCGTGTTAAGGAGATTGTGGTCTCAAAACGACGATAGTTTTTGCTAAACATCTTGTTTGTGTTACTGTTTAATGAGAAAGGAATTTACGACTGTTTCTAAACGAATATATTTTTAAATGGTATTATTTATGTCGTTGTGTTTGGGAGCCACTTATGCAATGTGTTCTTATATATTTTGTTATATAATAAGTATGAGTATTAATCTACAATACATGTAAAATTGGCATAGAAGAAAATTAAACTATAAAATCATTTTAAAGCTATAATGAAAACTTACCGGTGCCGTATCTATTATAGCATAACTATGTGTTTGATCTTCAGAGCGGTATGATCCCAGTGGTTCAACATATATACTAGATACGCCTGTTTTGATACTACTCCAATGCACTTCCTTTGACGCCACTCTCTCCCAATATAAACCACCGATTGTAAAACGTACAATGGGCGTGTAACGAATACGCTTAATGCCACCCATTATGGCGTCATTAATGAATTCTGAATTTTTTAGCGTAAAATTTAATTCTTCTATATAAATACCAATATCTTTAGTATGACCCAAAGGATCATCTACGTTGCAATCATCCTTATCGTCTGAAACAAGATTAAAACTTGGCAATAAATTCCAAGCCCAAGACAAATAAGACCCATCTTTGCCAGATGCATTATTAGAGTATAAATCTGAGGTATTGTAGTCGTTTTTTGATGTTGTTCCTGTTTCAGTATCTTGTGGTTTTTCTGGCGCTATTGTCATTATGAATTTGACGAGACGCATTAATAAAGGAATTTGCATGGATGAAATATTGAAATCAAGATTTTGTGTAAAAACGCCAATACGTGTTGTACTAGAGTCCGTCATTGTTTGGCAATTGTATTTTCTTAAAACTCGACATTCAAATGTACAACTGGAAAGATGAAAATAATGATATGAATTTAAATAAAGATTAAGAATTTCTAAAAAAAAACAAATAGTTCGAGTGTATCGAATACTGAATATAAGCCGAATAATCGTCACATTTTTCACTTATCATTTTTATTTTTAATTTTTAAATTTTAATTTTTAAATTTTAAATTTTAAATTTTAATTTTTAATTTTTAATTTTTAATTTTTAATTTTTAATTTTTAATTTTTAATTTTTAATTTTTAATTTTTAATTTTTAATTTTTAATTTTTAATTTTTAATTTTTAATTTTTAATTTTTAATTTTTAATTTTTAATTTTTAATTTTTAATTTTTAATTTTTAATTTTTAATTTTTAATTTTTAATTTTTAATTTTTAATTTTTAATTTTTAATTTTTAATTTTTAATTTTTAATTTTTAATTTTTAATTTTTAATTTTTAATTTTTAATTTTTAATTTTTAGTTTTTAGTTTTTAATTTTTAATTTTTAATTTTTAATTTTTAATTTTTAATATTTAATTTTTAATTATTAGTTTTTAATTTTAAATTTTTAATTTTTAATTTTTAATTTTTAATTTTTAACTTCTAATTTTAATTTTTAATTTTCAATTTTTAATTTTTAGTTTTTAATTTTTAATTTTTAATTCTTAATTTTTAATTTTTATTTTTATTTTTAATTTTTTATTTTTAATTTTTAATTTTTAATTTTTATCTTTTAATTTTTAATTTTTTATTTTTAATTTTTAATTTTTAATTTTTAATTTTTAATTTTTAATTTATTTTTCAACTTAGCCAATTCACAAACCAACACTTTTATGGTTTATTATTATTGTGAATGAAGATAACAGACTCATCTCATCAAAATCGGTAAATCTGCAAAACGGCTAAATAGAAATACCTTTCATATAATACACGTTTGGTCAAAATCGGGATAAAACCGTAGAACAAAACATCGGTCACAAAAAATCGCCTAGCCTATTAATATTATTGATTTATAATTTTAACAATAAAAAAAAATATGTGGTAATACTTGCTTAGGCCAATGTGACACGTGCAGTATAAATATACACACAACTACAATGACTTCAACAATAAGAAGAATTACAATATATACAATATATGTACATATAACAACAAACACACTGAAAATTGTTATTTTTCAAGAGTTTTTTCAAAGTTTCATTCGAAACTCGTGACCCTCTTAACCGAGTTTGACGGTTTTAAATAGCAACTCGTTTGGGATGTAATTTTATACAAAAACGAACTTCTAGCTTAGATATTGAGAGCGTGATCGTGATTTCCACAGACAGACGGACAGACGGTCATCGCTAAATAAACTTCCCTTGTTATAAGGATCAAGAAAATATGTTTTGTGGTCTCCGGAATTTATTTCGATGCGTTACAAACGGAATGACAAACCTATATATACCCTCTCCATAGTGGTGTGGAGGGTATAAAAAGCATCATTATTTAACGCAGTCGGCGTTATAATACCCAAAGTTTGATCCCTATTATAATGTTTTGAGACCTTAGAAGTTATGCGGTAATTCTAAAAAAATATTCAACTGATTCTTGGCCAAAAATAATTAATATTAAAAATAAGTAAATTTTAAAACATTTTTTATCTGAATTAGCTAGTAATATGTTAATATAAGGATACATTTAATACAAAAAAAAAAGAATAAAAACAGATATGAAATTAAAGATAAAAATTAAAACTTTTAATATATAATTTTTATGTAATTCTAAATTTTTAATTTTTAACTTTTAATTTAAAATTTTAAATATTAAATTTAATAAAGTTTTCTTAAAAATTTAAAATTTAAAATTTTAATAAAATTTTCATAAAATTTTTAATATTTAATATTTAATAATTAATTTTTAACTTTTAATTTTTAATTTTTCAATTTTCATTTATCTTTTTTCATCTTTCTATTTCATTTTTCATTTTCCATTTTTCATTTTTCACTTTTCATTTTTAATTTTTCATTTTTAATTTTTCATTTTTAATTTTTCATTTTTAATTTTTCATTTTTCACTTTTCACTTTTCATTTTTTATTATTCATTTTTTATTTTTCAGTTTTCATTTTTATTTTTCATTTTTTATTTTTCATTTTTTATTTTTCATTTTTCATTTTTTATTTTTCATTTTTCATATTTAATTTTCAAACAAATACCCAGCTCTCAAAATTGAAGTTTCAATATTTACAATTTGCACGTCATCACCAATATATTTCACAAAATTAATGGAATAACAAACTATTCCAACTGCAATTTTGTAAAATTCAACAGCAAGTGCCATCTATGTATCACTTATAGCAAACAACTGCAGGGACTGTGGTTATACTTGTGGCGTTGTTGAATTATGTATATGTTATACGATTATATTCTGAAATTTTTAACGTTTTACAGCAAAGGGTTGTTGAGCTAGCTGAAACAATTTTATATCATATTTTTTCACCAATACAATCGTAAGTCACACCGATTTTGTCTTACGGCTCACATGTTACGCTGTTTTTGTAATTGTATTGTGAAATAGAAATTTACCCCCCTGCGTGTATAGATGTGTACACATCAAAAATCAAAGCATTATCCTAAAATAAAGATAAAAAAATAATATTACTTAAAACAAACTTACCGATACATAACCGGCTCTTGACAAACGTCTATTTGACCAGCATCATTTCGTTTGTCCAAGCATATAGTCAAATCGGATACATTTATAAGTTTTCTCATTAGCACCTTACTTGGATTAATGTCCACCATAGACAATTGCCACTGTTCGTTGGCTGGACCAAAACTAAGATTTTGAACATTCATGGAGACCACAATATCTTCTTCGATATATTTTAAAATTATATTTTGACATTGTACATTAATGTTATTGAGAATTTTGGTGGCCAAACTGGAACCCTTCGAAGAAGTATCTTCCCTGTCATCTCTTTTATTATTAACGATTTGTTCTTCAGACGACTGATGTTGTGGCGAGCTACTACCCGTTGGTGATTTTGAATCATTATCATCCACTCGAAGCGATTTCAAAACAAATTCTATGGTATTTATGTATATGCGTATCGGTTCCGATGTAATTTTAGTCCAAGGTACAAAAATGACTAGTTCGTGGATGTGTCCCGACAGAAATTGAAACGGCAAATTTAATTCCTGTTGCAAAACATCTAAACGTAAATCTAGGTTATGGAATGTAACTTCACCTTCCCATAGGGAAACTTGGAAATCCTGAGGTCTGATATTTTTCACATATTTAGTCAAATAGTTCAAAATAAGAGGCGTAATATACGATTCAATTTTAAACATTTTTCGTTTTCCGATTGATTTCCACGAAACTTTTTTTTTTAGCAAATATCTTGCAATACTTAAAACATTTTTTATAATTTATTTTAATTAATTAATATTTGATTTGTATAATTTATTAATTTTTATTCTACGAAAATTTTTTGTATTTTGAAAATTTTTTCCGGAATAAAAATTTTCACACGTCATGTCCATCAGCTGTTTATAAAATACGTTAGTGTTATCAATTCCGTCCTTTTTTATATGTGTAGCGCTTTCAGATATGAATTTGTTCGGTATATTGAAAATATCTTCAAAATACCTCCTTTAACTTTTAAAGTAATCGCCGGATAGATGCAAAATGTGTGGAGTGATTTGCAAAGATGGCTTTTCGGTTATTTCATTTGTCGACACTTTCTTGAAAAATAGGCAACCCAACTTTTTATTGACTCAAACTGGTGATTTTTTTAATTATGCGTTATGACATCACTTGAGTCATTCGTAAGAACTGTTTAAAATTATGATGCCACATGGTGCAAATTAATGTAAACAAATAACAGCTGTTCCAAACTTTAAAAACAAATATGTAAACAAAAACATAAGTTAGTCCAAGGATGCCACATATATCAAATATATGAAATATATTGAACATGTGTTGCAAGGGCAGAGATGTTATAACTTAAGATAACCTCTCTCAAACAGCTGTTTATTATAAGTTTGCGTGTCAATTGCAAAAATTTGTAAATAAATTTTAAAAATGCCTTTGTCGCCACAAAGCAATAAAGAATTTGGTAAATTAAATGTAATTACTAAATTTCATTGTTAATAAAGTTGATCATTTTAGATGTGGTAAAATATTTTCTTAAACTCCTTGACGATGATAAGGATCTTTCGTTGGGTATAGCAGCCATTAAGACGCTACTGATGATTTTGGAAAAGAAACAGTGTAAGTAAAATCCTTATTGCAACAGGGAAATTTATTTTATTTCATTACTTTTTAGTTGGCACTATACACATTCTACAAAATACCATGCAGGAAGCTATGGCTGCCATGCGTAACACAGATCTCTCCATAGCTTGTGTCGTCTCTGGTGGTGAATTGTTTTGCCGTTTTATTACCTTAAGTATAGATGATCGCGGCATGGAAGAGTGTCGTGAAATTATGTTACATCGTGGAAAGATATTTTTAACAAAGCTATTAAATTCACGTAATGTTATAGCTCGGCAGGCCCAAAAATTTATAACCGACGGCTGTAGGGTTTTGGCTCATTCAAGATCACGTGTGGTTTTAAAAGCTTTACTAACTGCCGCAAAGGCAAATAGACAATTTCATGTATTTGTTACTCAAGGAGGACCAGATAATTTAGGGTACTCGTTTTTTTTTCATACTAAATCATTTGTTTGAATTTATACTTTCTTGTAGAGAACAAATGGTATCTGATTTGGAACGGGCTGGTATCGACTGTACACTTATTCTTGATTCCGCCATAGGCTATGTTATGGAATCAGTAGATTTTGTAATGGTAGGAGCTGAAGCAGTTGTTGAAAGTGGCGGCATTATAAACCGAATTGGTAGTTTCACCATGGGTGTATGTGCTCGAGAAATGAAGAAACCTTTCTATGTGTTGGCAGAAAGTTTTAAATTTACAAGACTCTATCCACTTAACCAAAGAGATTTGCCCGATGAATATAAGGTAAATTAGAGGATAATAATTGAATTAGCTGGCTTAAAACTAAATATTTTTTCTTGTTTTTTTAAGTACTCCCGCAAACATTTAAGTGATGTTTCGAAAATTCATCCTTTGGTTGATTATACACCACCGGCTTATATAACTTTATTATTCACAGATTTAGGTATTCTAACACCCTCAGCTGTAAGTGATGAATTAATTAAACTTTATATGTAAATTCAATATAAAACACGTTTCATAATTGCTGCAAATAAAATTATTTTCTCAAATGGATTACTGTAACAGAAAAATGTTTACTCTCCAATTTCAAATTAATCAATTAAACAAGGAAAGCAAATATATTTCTATATAAACTGTCTTAGAAAAAGAAGAAAAAGAAGACGAATTAGAATTTATTTATTGCCATGAATTAGCATCGTCTTCATCATCAGCATCAGTACTCGAATCTGTTGTATATTCATCATAATTATATTCTACATAATCTTCGTTATTATCGATATACTCGTCGTCGTGGTCAATGCGGTTTAATTCAGCTGCAGCCTAAATAAATAAATTTAAATATATTGAAATTAAGACAGGCTTATTAAGATTATTAAGATTTCAATCATACCACTTGTCCTGATTCTATATTTATTTCAATTTGTAATCGTATATCCATAATAAGAAAAGCTGTTGTTACCAATACTGGTATGGTTATGCGACTCTTCCAAGCCAAATTGGTTAGAAACATGAACATTTCACCAAAAGCAGAATTCATGGTGGAAATTTGTTTTGTTTTCAGTTAAGTATTTTTTTTTTTGTCTCAATTTAACGACTTGCGGGTAAATCGTCCTCCTCAGCTTGTTCTTGCTCTAAACGTTGTTCTTCCAATTGATCGTATTTAACGATATGCACCGTTTCTCCAACGGTAACAGGTTGTATGGGTTGTATTTGCCTATATAAGTTTAACACGGCAGAATCAGAATTTGTGAGACTTGCTTCTAATTCCAATAACAAATCATTATTACATCCGATATTGTTCAAATTGTCCTGCAGCATAGAGCGCATACAATCGTGCCGTTTTTCAGATAAAGCGTCTACCAATTTGGAGCTCTTTTTCAATTTTTCAAGTTTCCGTTCTGGCAAATAATGAAAATGTTATAGTATTTTTTATTTGTGTAAAAAATAATTAAATCTATGAATACGTCATTACGAATCCGTTATTTTATTACTTGAAAAATTATTTAATCAAACCTCATAAATGGCATACTGTGAGTTAGTTGCCTTTCTCAAACACACCCCCAAATTTTATCACTTACCTAAACCCTTCAAGTAAGTTTCCGAATCGGGTAGAGGTTTATGTTCACAATTGAGATTTGCTTCGGATATATCTTCTGCAGCAGTGTCGTCCAACAAATTAAAATTTGTATTCTGTATAAAACTATCCTCAAACCCAAAAGTTTGGGAATCTTTTGGATTTAGTAATGTGTCAATTTCTTCTTGCCCGTTTATTGAATTTTCTGTGGTAATATCGTTTCTTGTACAATGGACCGACCAAGGATCCGTCATGTTTCAAAATGATTTAGATTAAATTATTTTTCCTGTGTATTTGTATTAAGTTAATAAGTTACTTTGTTTATAGGCATTAATTTTATAAATACAATACTAAAGATGCAAAAAATATATTATACTAGCCAAAGTAACCGGTATTTTATTGGTTCCTGAACTAGCAACTCTACAAATTTGTTTTCAAGCGTTAATTCACAGTGAATGGTACGTTGACTAATTAAAACACATTTATTTATCAAATAAACTTATTTGCTTTTGGCTGTAACGAAAAATGGTTACAAAATTAATCGATGACTTAGATTCTATGGAAGATGTTAAAATACGTTCTATGAATGGTGAGCTTAATCCTTTAACCAGGACTGATGGTTCGGCCTTATTTGCACAAGGTGGCACATGTGTTTTGGCTTCTATTTTGGGTCCGGTAGAAGTAAAATTGCAAAATTTAAAAATCGACAAGGCGTATGTTGAATGCATATATAGACCCAAAGCGGGTTTGCCCACGGTAAGAGATAAAATGCGTGAAGCCGTCATAAGAGACACCTGCGAGGCTGCATTATTATCAGCATTACACCCTAGAACCATGATATCAGTTCAACTCCAAGAATTGGATGATAGAGGTGGAGTAAGTATGAAATATTGAAATTCAAACGTTAACATACATTCCGTTTCACTTGCATAGCACACTTGGCAAGGTGCATTTCGTTTCACGATAGCTTTTAAACAAATGAAAGTAAAGAATAATTATTGGCTTGAATTTATAGCTAAAGTATATAAAGGGTGATCCATTTCGAGGTTCCCAACTTTTTTAAAGAAAAAAAAAAAAAACAGAAAGTTCAAATTTAATGGGGAATGTTTATCATTTTAAAGAATATTCTTTGGCATTTATTTTTTGAAGATTATAATAATAATAGAAATAAATCCACCGCATATGCTAGAGGTTACTCATCCCTGGTATGAACCACGGGATAAGCTCTGTTGCAGCATAAGCTGTATGAACTATGTTTTTGGAATTATTTATTAATTTTATTTATCAGTATTTTTAATACTTTTAATGTTCACAATGTTTAATATTTAATAAAAAGTTTAATTTTCAATTTTAGCTCTATAAAAACACATTATTTCTTATAAATTTTACACATTCTCTTCTAAAGACACATTCATTTCTCTCATTTTTTATATTATTTGGAATTAAGTTACATAATTTAAGTCCTTTGTAGAAAAGTGATCGCTGCATTGCCGTTGTGGAGACTCGTTGTATTCTAAAATTATCGAGATTTCTTAGTCTATACGGCTGTACATCTCCTACATAATTTAGTTGCTCGCTTAAATATTCTGGCGCATTACCATTTCATATTTTTTGTATAAACATTAAAGGATTTAATTCCAATCTTTGCTTTATACTCATCCACTTGAGTGCATCTAACATTATAGCTATTGGTGTATACCTGTTGCATCTTTGAATTGTCCGCATTGCCTTATTTTGCAATTTTTGTAGTCTGTCCAGTTGTGCTGCTCTACAACATGTATATATAATTGTCGAACCATATTCCAAGTGTGGTTTTATCATGGTATTATATATATTTATTGCTGTCATTGGTGATATTTTATTCCTAATTCTTTTGAAACAACCAATTTTTTTTTTACCGATTTTCTTACAAATATACTCTATGTGATCGTTGAATTTTAGTTCTTTATCAATAATGAAACCAAGGTATTTTATTTGTCTCACTTTTTCTATTATTTCACCATTTATTATAAAGTTTGCATTGGTAGTCATATTTATTTCTATTATTTTTGTTTTCTGTTCATTTAGTTTCAGTTTATTCATTTTTAACCATATATTAATATTCTTTATATCCTGCGTCATATTGTTTTGGCATTGGTTCTCGTTATCTCCTTCCGTGTATATGAGAGTATCATCCGCATATAAAATAATTTCACATTTTTTAATATGTTGGGCATATCATTTATATACATATATGGGGAGGTTTCATGTCAAGTGCACCAACTTTTGAAACCGATGTCTTCCGATCGGGATGAAATTTGCCCAAAGGTTAGTCCTATTGGATAGTAGTTTAGACACAATTTTTCAATAAGATCGGTCCAGATCTCTCTGAGTTAGAGGGGATCAAAATTTGACATTTTGGCCAAACAGGTGTTTTTTCTCATCCGTGTAACTTATTACCTATTGTTCTTAGAAAATTTCCTCCCAAATAGTTTAGATAGCTATTTCTTCAATATTTCGGAAAAAAATACTTAAAAAAAAAAAAAAATTTGTAGACTTTTTTTTTTTGCTAAATTAAAGAATTTTTTGCCTTTATTTTCAAAAAGGGCATTTTTTTTTTTTTTATAAGAAAGCTTAGGATTTTCCCTTTAAGAGCTTTTTGGTCGCTTAGTGGAACGGGAGTGGGATGTCTATCAAAATAAATGTTTTGTAACTCAAGACAACTGTTTTTCAAATTTTCACAGATGTACTATTTTGAATTTTTTCCTATTTGTGTTAAAAATCTTACAAATAAAACTTATACTGAGAAACTAGACAAATTAACCTTTCCGAAGGTATGTAACATACCTTCATAACATAACAGAAGAGAATGGTTATCTGTAACCTGAAAGAGTTATTTGCAACATTTCAATCTGAACACGAGGATGTTAGAATTGGCTTCACGAAATTAACCCAAATGAGGCCAAAAAATTGCGTTTAGGCAGAAAGCAGCGGAACTCACACAGTATGCGTTTGCATTTACCATGAAAATGTTAAACTGATGTTGAAGGAAATCAACTTAAAGTATTTAACAGATGATTCGGCAGAAGATTTACACGATTACCGCGATTGCCTTAAATTGACTATGTGTCCTAATGCAACAACTTCTTGCCACTTAGGTGAATGTACCAATTGCCCGAAAACCACATTCATCAAAGAAAATTTAATCAACTCTTTAGATCAAGAATATATAGAGGAGGTCAAATTTGATTCTTGGATTCAGACTGACAGATACACATTGAAAACAATCATTTTAAATGTGGATGATTTTGTGGAAGAAATGTGTACAGGATTGCTAAACTTGAGAAACCATGACTTTCAAGGATATGAACATAAATTTGAAGTCTGGTGAATTCGTTATTTCATATGATTTCGCAGAAAACTATAAATATGTTCTTCAGGATGCCATACAAGCATTCCACTTCAATAACGACCAAGCAACTATATTCACAGTAGTTATTTACTACATGAAAGATGAAAAACTGGAACACAAAAGTATGGCAATCATATCCGACGATTTAAAACATGATAGCGTTGCAGTTTTTGAGTACCAGAAGATAATACGAAAATATCTAAAATCTAAATTTACAGTAAAGAAGGTATACTACGTTTCGGACGGAGCTCGTCAACATTTTAAAAACAAAAGTAGCTTGGCAAATCTTATGGCCCATGAAAAAGATTTTGGAATGCCAGCTGAGTGGCATTTTCATCCTACTGCTCATGGTAAACGAGCATGTGATGGTATTGCAGCAAACTTTAAAAGAAATGCAGCGAAGTATAGCCTCCAGTGCTCTCATCAAGATCGCATCTTAGATGCGACTACTTTATTCCATTGGGCAAAGAGTTATTGTAAAGAAACTAAAATAGTTTTTAGTAGCAAAGAGGATCATCAGGAAACATTGAAAACACTGAAGAGCAGATTCGATGCTGCGGTAACAATCGATCGCAACGCTCAATACCATGCTTTTATACCGCTTGTCGATGGAAGACTCAAGTTGAAAAAGTTTTCTGCCTCTAAACCAGCAGCGAATCAACAGCTGAACCTAGTAACGCCAAGAAAGGATTGACAAAAAAACGCAGTAAATAAAGGCGACAAAAAAGCTGGATGAAAGACTGGGTATTTAAAAATTTACAAGACTTAAGTACTTCATCAGCTACAATAAATTAAGTATAAAAATAGTTATGATATAAATGGATCTAATGCAATTAAGATTAAATTTTAATAAATTATTTATCTTTTTATTTTTAATATTATTATTATTATACATTAATTTAATTATTATTAAAAATAAATAAAAAATAATAATTTTTCAACATTTCTATAGAAAAAAAGCGATTTTTTTCATGAAGTTAACATATTCTGGGTATTACAGTATCGAGGGTATAAAATTTTAGTTAGGTATGTTATATACCTTCGGAAAGTTTAGTTTGTCTAGTTTCTCAGTATAAGTTTTATTTGTAAGGTTTTACACACAAATAGGAAAAAATTCAAAATAGTGCATTTGTGAAAAATTGAAAAACCGTTGTCTTGAGTTACAAACCATTTATTTTGATAGATATCCCACTCCCATCCCACTAAGCGACCAAAAAGCTCTTAAAGGAAAAATCCTAAGCTTTCTTATGAAAAAAAAAAAAATGCCCTTTTTGAAAATAAAGGCAAAAAATGCTTTAATTTAGCAAAAAAAAAAAAAGTCTACAAATTTTTTTTTTTTTTTTAAAGTATTTTTTTCCGAAATATTGAAGAAATAGCTATCTAAACTATTTGGGAGAAAATTTTCTAAGAACAATAGGTAATAAGTTACATGGATGAGAAAAAACACCTGTTTGGCCAAAATGTCAAATTTTGATCCCCTCTAACTCAGAGAGATCTGGACCGATCTTGTTGAAAAATTGTGTCTAAACTACTATCCAATAGGACTAACCTTGGTTCAAATTTCATCCCGATCGGAAGACATCGGTTTCAAAAGTTGGTGCACTTGACATGAAACCATATACTAAATAATAGTGCACCCAATATTGATCCCTGCGGAACACCGAACTCATTTTCAATTGAAATGGATTTTATACCATTAACCTTTGCAATTTGTTTCCTATTCGTTAAATATGATTTAAACCATTTTAGCTCGGTGTTCTGTACTCCGTACATGTAAAGTTTCTTTAACGTTATTTCCCTGTCTATGATCTCAAATGCTCTTTTAAAGTCCAATAAAAATTGCTATTATTTTATTATGTTTTTCTATTTTCTTCTACCGATTTATCACATAATTAACTGCGGTTGCACACGAAAATTTTCTTCTGAACCCAGATTGATATTTTGATAACAACGAGTATTTCTCAATATAATTTTCTAATTGTATTTTTACCACTTTTTCTAAAATCTTTTCACACGTTTTTAATGTATTTATCGGACGATATTCTTCACATTTCTTTGTGTTTGCTATCTTCTCAATTGGTGTTATCATTGTTTCCTTCCAATTTTCCGGAAACTCTCCATATTTTAAAGAATTATTTATTATACTTAACAAAATATTTCCCGTAATGTTCCAATTATCAATTATAATTTTTCTCGATATTTTGTTATAGTCTGGTTAATAATTTAGTTGCATCATTATGGACCTAAGTTCTAAATTCGTTATTGCGCCAAATTTGAATTTGTGTTATTGGTTTTATGTTGTTAACGTATTGCACTTTCTCAATCGATTCTCTTATTGATCTAATACTACTGACAAAATAATTGTTAAAATGCCTAGGTATTTGATTGTTATCATTATATTCTATATGGTTAAATATCACATTTTTTATGCCTATCAAATGTTGGCCGCGGCTACGTCTCAAATGGTCCATCCGTTGAGTCCAATTTTCGATGAATCGTTCGAACATTTCGACTGGTAACTGGCGAATGACACGCGTGATGTTTTGCTCCAAGGCCTGAATCGAAGCAGGATTGTCCGCATAAACTTTAGACTTTACATATCCCCACAGGAAAAAGCCTAACGGTGTGATATCACATGATCTTGGTGGCCAATAGACCGACCCAAAACGTGAAATTATCTGCTCACCGAAGTGTTCTCTCAATAAATCCATCGATTGATGCGCTGTGTGGGAAGTGGCGCCCGTCTTTTTGAAACCAAATGTAGCCGAGATCGCGAGCTTCAATTTCAGGCATCAAATAGTCGGTTATCTTGGCAAGATAACGGTCGCCATTGACGGTTCGTTCTCGTGTACACTCAGCTACGGCCGCTATATTTTCTTCACTGCGTGCTGTACGTGGTCGGTCGAATAGTACGCTCAGTAGGCCGATTATGTTGACCATAAGTTGAGCGAAGTGGACGAAACACATTCTTCACAGAACGTGAATTTTCGTAATAAAGTTGAACGATTTTTAAACGTTGTTCAGGCGTAAGTCTTTTCATGATGAAATACCAAACAATACTAAACAAAAATAACATGACAGCATGACATGACTCACACGTGATCTGTTAAAAAAGGTTACTGAAAAAAGTATCTCTAATTGGATCACCCGTTAGTTTGTAATAGCAATAAACAAAACCAAAATTTCTTGAGTATTTTTCAAGTTACGGGGCTTAAAAATTAAATAACCTACATTTGATTTCATTTCAATAGCACACTTTGTTCTAAACTATATTAAATATTATTTAATTAATTTTAAACAATTTGTTTTGGGTTAATTATATAAATTATTAATTTATAAATCTAATTTAATAATGGGTAGAACCTCCTTTGTTTAGAATAACTTAATAAATGCTATTTGGTAAGGAATCATAAAGCTTTTTCATATATTCAAGGGAAATTGGAGCCCATGCTTCCCGAATAGCCTGAATTAGCTCAGCTTTGGTAGAGAACTGTCTCCCTGACTTATAAACTTTTCTGGCCAACCCACCCCCAAACATTTTCGATAATGTTAAGGTCCGGCCAGTTTAAGAGATTCACATTTTTTGACTCGATCCATGATTTGACAACACGGGCTGTATGAATTGGGGCATTGTCCTGTTGGAGAGTCCATGACAAAATCCCAAAAAGACTTTCTAGTGGGGGAAAAGCCTTTTCCAAAACTCCTTTGTACCAAAATGCTATGGCTTCCCAGACCATAACCCCGCCGACTCTGTTGTGTAGACGCTCCAATTGATGGGTCTCATTTCTTAAATCATGGAACTAATAGTTATACCCGTCAGGGCACTCGAAATTAAATTTTTTTTCTCATCAGAGAATACAACGCGCTGGCACTCTGTCTTCCATGCCATGAAGTTTCTACAGAAACTAAGCCGAGCTTATTTACGTAGAGGGCTAAGTGGTGGCTTGTCTTCAATTTTAGGTGCTTCAGATGTTTAGCTTTAGAAATCAGCCGCCACACAGTAGTTTTACTTGCGTTAACTTGAGTTGAGTCTCTGCTGACTGGGCTGACTTGGATCATTTAACAGTTTTATACTATTCTTTTAAACTTGCTTCATATAAGATTTTGTCTGGGGAGCCAATTAGAGGTGTAATGTATTGGTTAGTTAAGTAGCTCAGGTTTTATTTATTTGCTGTGTAATATATATTTTTTGGCCTGGATGGCTTTTTATATTACGAAACTAATTTGAAATAAATAAATAAACTCCAGCTTTTGCTCTTATTTGGTCGAGTCATGCGAATTGGAAGCCTCGCGCAGTATATGTAGATCACTTATCTGCATTGGAAAGTACACTATTTACACGACCTTTCATATTTTTTCCATTATTTGAGCCATTCTGAATAAAATTATGTATACGACTTTTCTACTTCCAATTTTTTTTTTTTTGTTTTTTTTTTTTGTTATTCATACACAGAGCGGTCACATTCCTGATAAGTTTTTATTTTAATTGGTTCCTCGTTCGTTAAAGTTGTAACACGACCCATTATTATTGAATATTATTAAAATATGTTTAGCATAGTCAAAATAATGGTTTACTTTATCTTGCCGATGATATGCGCACGACGTAAATCAAACTTAAATGCAATTGTACTATTCAAGTGAAACAGAAAATGCATTGGAATTTGAAGCAAACGAAAATGAAATGAACAGAAAAATGTAACGGTAAATTCATGAGCTTCAATTTTGTCGCAGAGAATGTAGATAGGAAGACGAACAAAATAGTACAACAACAAGTACAGTTCAATCAATGAATATTGGTAGACAAGCAAATAGAAACAAAAAATTGGTGTATGCTATTCAAGTGAAACGGAGTGTATATTCATTCAAAATTTTAAGTAGAATTACATACAATCATACTGCATACTGTGAAAATAATAATTGTGATTTGCTAAAATGTTTTTTTTTTATACATTTAGTTGGATGCTTGCGCTATAAATGCTGCCTGCATGGCTTTGCTTATTGGTGGAGTACCCATGAAATTTACTGTTGCCGGAGTACATTGTATTATTGACAAGGATGGTCAACTAGTTTTGGATCCCGATCAGTGTCAGGCCAAAGATAGCCTAGCAAACTTTACCTTTGTTTTCGATTCTTTGGAACGTGATTTAGTGACAGTACATAGTATAGGGTGTTTCAAAATAGCCCAATTTAATGATGCGTATTTAATGTGTCGTGCAGCCAGTAGTTTAGTGTTTGATTTTTATCGTAAAATTATGACTAAATTTCATAACAAAACAAATATAACCGCCAAGGATTTAACAAATTCTAATAATGATAATGTACAACCGATGGAAGACTAATAAAAGTTTATATTTTGAAAGTATTAACATGAAACAACTTTATTTTTTTGTCATCATTTTGCGGCTTTAGTGCACTCTAGCATAAAAATCTTGTATCGATGAAATGTGCAGCGGTCGTCCTTTCAGAACTTGTGAGTTAGATTCTTCTATTTGAGCTATTACAAAATCTCCAGCGGAGATTTCTTTGGTTTCTTGTTTAACGTCATTTAATTGCAATTTCTGGATCGGTACTATAACTTTAATGTTGGCATCATTTCTGCCAAATACACAGTCATCTGATCGTTTACTTTTTCCTTCGATGAGTATAAGTTCTTTACGTCCCTCATATTGTTTATGTAGTTCCGTAGCTCCTTGCCGGAAAGCCTTAACCATTCTTTGTAGTCTTTCGGTTTTAATATTAAGTGGTACATCGTCTTTATACCTACGATGAGCTGTGGTCTTCGCCCTCATACTGTAAGCAAATAGAAAAGCCACATTGTAACGTACTTGTTCTATTAGGGTAATCGTTTCTTGGAATTCTTCTTCAGTTTCTCCACAGAAACCGCAAATAAAATCACTAGAGAGTCCTACATTTGGTAGATAAGAACGTATTGTGTCTACCAATTGCAAATACGACTCTCTGGTGTAACCTCTACGCATACGCTCCAGTACTTGGTTGTTGCCAGATTGTGCCGGTAAATGTAGATTTTTACAAATGTTATGATGATCTCTTATTACTCTTAAAACATCTTCAGAAAAATCCTTAGGATGGGGAGAAGTAAAGCGTATCCGTATGTCTGGCACAGCTTCTGCAACTTCTTGTAGTAAAACGGAAAAGGGTAAGCCTCCTTTTTTCGGTTTGTAGACCGTTTTAAATCCAGGAACAGTAGCTACATTTGTAGAACTCTCTTTAGAAGTGTCTCTATAACTGTTGACATTTTGTCCCAGCAAAGTAACTTCTTTTACACCACTACCCCTTAGAGTAAGTACTTCGTACTTAATTGATTCTAAATCCCTTGATCTTTCTCTTCCTCGCGTAAATGGCACTATACAATATGAACACATATTATCACAACCTCTCATAATGGACACAAAAGCCGTGGGAGAATCCGTATTCAATCTAACCGGCATAACATCACCGTAAGTTTCGTCCAAACTTAACAGAACATTAATAGCAGATTGTTGATAGTATCTAGAAATTGCCAGCAATCTTGGCAGATCTTTATAACTATCTGGTCCGGCAACTACATCGACAGATTTTTCTATTTGCAATAATTTCTGTTTTAGTCTTTCGGCCATACATCCTAAAACTGTTATTTGTAATGGTCCCCTCTTGACGGATCTTTTGTCTTTCATGGCCTTTAAGTGATTTAAACGATTCCAGATCTTAGTCTCCGCTCCTTCCCTAACAGCACATGTAACCACCATTATAACATCAGCATCCTTGATAGTTTCCGACTTTTTATAACCATTTGTTTGTAATATGGACCACACAACTTCGGTATCATTGGTATTCATTTGGCATCCATATACTTCAAAATATACCTTACGTCCTTGTCCATTATAACTATCCTTTGGTAAGTAGGGTATGAATTCTTCCACTTCAGTAATTTGATTAATACGCTTGTTTATTTTTGGTTTAACATTAAAAAATTCATTTAAACCTGGGCCTGTCGAAACACGTTCAAAAAAAGTGTCTCTCGTTGAAGGCTTTGAGGAAGTTGTGTAATTTTTACTGGTTTTTATAACACGTCGTCTTACGTAGGACCTCCCATATAGTGGTAGCAATCTTTGAAGTTTCATTTTACTAATTTCTGCTTGTAAATTTAATTTTTTTTTTTTTTCGCAAATTATACAATATTGAACTAAATAGATTCTTATAAGAATTAAAGCTATCAATTTACAGTAAATGTCAATTTAACCTTTACGATACCAGGGGGGGCCTCGAAGAACCCAAGCGAAACAAATTTGTTACATTGTATATATCAAAATAAAGTTGAAGGTCTGTGATTATTTGTATATAACTATTCGATATAAAAAAAAATAATTTAACCCTTTAATGACATTTGTTTCTTATAAGCAACATTGTCTTTTTTCAATTATAGTTCCTGGAATTTTTGTAATTTTTGAAATTATTGATAACGGTTTTTTTCCGTTGTTTTTATTGTGTTTAAGCATTCGTTCGCGAACTTTTATTGTTCTGGCTTAACAAGTGTTTATTTACTAGTTGATTGAATTTGTGCTCAGCAGTGTGAAAAAAGACGCAAGAAATTGATCTTCCAAAATTTAAATAAAAACTGAACACGGATCAATTTTTTTATAAAAAGCGAATTTTATTATAAATAAAATGTAAGAAAATGAAATTGAATTAGAAAAACTTAAAAAAAAAAGTTTTATTGTTGATATATTTTATGAAAAACTTTTTTCGTTTATGGATGTATGTATTCCTAAACGTGTAACCTGCAAACAATCTGGACCTCCGTGCAGATCAAAACAATTATCTAAACTGAAAAACTTGAAAAATAAATGGTTCAAAAAGTACAAAAAATCTGGAACCAGCTCAGATTACGGTAAATATTCTGTTGCACTGGCTGAATATAATCTGATGAACAAATTTTTATATGATAACTACCTGATCAAGATAAAAAATAATTTTAAGTACAACCCAAAATCTTTCTATGATTTTGTCAACTGTAAACGAAAATCTGTGGGTTTTCCAGCCGAAATAAAATTTCTGGACCGAAAGTCTAGTGATATTTATGAAATTGCTGATATTTTTGCTGATTTTTTTGCCGCCACATACTCTGATGCCGAGTCGAGTTTCTCAAACTATCCTTTTCCACTGGATTCAACTTTACCATTCTCTTTTCCGCCTATCTTAACTTCTGACATAATTTCAAGCTCTAGAAAACTAAAATTCACTTACAAGAATGGACCTGATGGAACACCTTCCTGCATCTTAATTCGCTGCGCGTACGGATTATCCTTGCCATTAAATCTGCTTTTTAACACCTCTATTAAATATGGCTATTTTTCAAAATCCTGGAAAGAATCCTTCATCATCCCATTACATAAATCTGGTAGCAAAGCCGATGTAAAAAACTACAGAGGTATTGCCAAATTAAGTGCAATCCCGAAACTATTCGAAAAATTTATTACTGATGCTATCTGCTTTGCTTCCATAAGCGTGATGTCTGCGCTAAAACAAAACGGCATTTTAGCGGCAGCAACAATTAGAAGCAATAGAATAAAAAACTGTTGTCTTACCAGTGAAAAAGATCTTATGAAAAAAGGCCGTGGATCCTATGATTTTAAATATGAGACAACGTATAATTTAGTTGCCTGCCGCTGGTTTGACAACAAGAGCGTTCAACTCAACAGTTTGTTGCAACCCCCCAAAAAAACTGTTTTGTTTCATATCACACATGAAATATATTGAAAATGAATAAAGATAATATATAAAATCATAAAATCATATAAATTGATATCAGTTCATATTCAAGGCTCAACTAATAACCTTGTGTCCTCAAAATATTTTTAACCACGCCCACTTTAATTATGACATTAATTGGTGGCGCCTAAAAAGTGAGAACTTTAGTTCGATTCAAAATGTTCTTATAGTATTTGATTAGAACCGTATTTACATGTGTTAGTATATATATTAGGTCTGTCTGCGTACTTTTCCAGTAGCAAATACTCAGTAACTTTTTTTGGGAGAGTAAGAACAATTTTACTCTCTCGGTTGAAAATATCTCAAAAAGTATGCAGACAGCATCCAGTGAAATCTTGCAAGAAAACAGCTGATCGGTGTGTAAACAATTGAAATAACAAAGCAAAAGAATTTTAGCATATGTGTACCCAAAAGTGAATCCATTTTTTTATTTTTTTAAACGTTTCCCAGTTTGAAAACCGATCGCATAGGTTTTCAAACAGTTGCATCGATATCCGGAAATGTTTTCCAAAGTCCTCTTCGCTGTAGTTGGGCACTATTTCTCCCATATACAGCTTTACAGAATTTCTTTCTTTAGGCTTCATAAGAAAAGGCTTTAGACGGGAATATATATCATTGCCTCTGTATCCATTTAGTAGTATACTTAAAATTGTCTCGGACGACGAAGAATCCAGCACCATCATTGCAGTAACTATTATGTGCTTCCTCATGTCACTGTTTCCATGACGAACGCACTGTTTCTTTGGAGGATTCAAGCATCGAAAATAAAGTACTGTTAATAATACTTTGATTACACTAACATATAACACAATTCCAAATACTCGCCTCTTCAATTGCAAAGTTTGTCCCACAAAGTTCTGCTGGTTCTATCGGTTCTGCCATCTCCAATCCACTTGCATCACGGTCACACTGTATATTTGCACGTTTCGGAACAAGTCTAGTTTAGGGGCGATGCCCCGATATTTTAGTTTTTTTTGGGGGGGATAGGGGCTTTAGGGGTGATTCCAGGGAAATATTTTTTTTTTTGTCGATCGAGCCTATTTTCCGAGTTATGGATCCCCAAAGTTTTGATATTGACTAGTGTATAACTTTGTTATTTAGCATCGGATTTCGACAATATATATATCGTTGGAAAGCTTATTTGAGCGCCTTCTATTTGGTAATTTGAAATCCATTAACCCATTGTGAACCTATTGAAAATTTTGCATTTTTGTGAGAGAGTTTTTTTTTTTAATATGGGATTATCTCATAAATAGACGTATATCATATATGGTTTTATATTAACTGAATAAAAGGTAGGTCCATAAGTTTTATTTTGATGTATCTCATGACCACTTAACCCTTTCAGAACCGGACATATTTGGTATTTTATCTACATTTTTATGCTTTTTGAAAAATATATTGATATTTTATGGATTTTTGATATTTTTTTATTTTATTTGTGTATTTATTTTATATATTTAGTCATATTTGTAATGCTTTTTGGAAAATATATTTGTATTTCGAAAGTAGTTAAAATTTATATTATTTTTTTAAATTGTGGCAACTTTATTGATTTAAAAAAATTTTCATAATAGGACTGATAAAGAATTTTGTTGTGTTGTTTTAAAAAATATAAACAATTGTCTAATTTTAAACCGCCGCAGGCGAAAATTTTTTAGAAAAAATCGCGCGATTTGTTCTAAAAAATTTTCATAATAGGACGGATAAAGAATTTTGTTGTGTTGTTTTAAAAAATATAAACAATTAGTTGTCGCCGCAGGCGCTTTAATTGTTTTAAAGCGCTGCAGGCTAGAATTAGGAATAAATTTTTCAAAAAGCCTTAAAAATGAAGATAAAATACCAAATATATCCGGTTCTGAAAGGGTTAAGTTGCCATGAGATACATCAAAATAAAGCTTGTGGACCTACCTTTTATTCAGTTAATATAAAACCATACATGACATACGTCTATTTATGAGATAATCCCATATTAAAAAAAATACTCTCTCACAGAAATGCAAAATTTGCAATAGGTTCATAATGGCTTAATGTATTTCAAATTTTAAAATACCACATAGAAGGCGCTCAAATAAGCTTTCCAACGATATATATATATTGTCGAAATCCGATACTAAATAACAAAGTTATACACTAGTCAATATCAAAACTTTGGGGGTCCATAACTAGGAAAATAGGCTCGACCGACAAAAAAAAATATTTCCCTGAAATCACATTAAAAAGTTTTATATGTGGTAAAAATTTTGAACCGATCGGGGCATCGCCCCTAAACTAGACTTAAGCCCACGTTTCTAGCATGAAGTAAAATGTTTTGGTTATTATAATTTATTATAAACGTTAAAAATCAACACAATTCTAACTACTTACCTCTGCCATTGTTAAATTTCAATTTTTATTTTCATTTCACAAAAATTATTTCATTCAAACAGTAAATAAAAACAGCTGTTCAAACTAGTTGCAAAATCTTGCAACCAGAAATTTCTCCAGCAACATTTTGCAAGTTCTCTAACTTCCAACTGTCAAAAAATGATCTTTTTGGCTCTCTCTTGCATAAAATGATGCAAAATATGTGTACGCAGACAGACCTATTGTCAGCCATTGTAACAAATTTTGTATTTTGACAATATTTATTCCTCATTATTAGCTTTATGCTAGCTACACACCAGGCAACGGTTGTTTCAACACAGCCATGTTCGAGTGCACTTTCTAGGCAGCTTTATTTTCCAACTTAGCCAATTCACAAACCAACACTTTTATGGTTAATAATAATTGTGAATGAAGATAACAAACTCATTAACAAATTTAATAATACACACATAGCATATGTATAATTTTATATATGTGTTAAGGTGCTATTACATGATGTGTTTTTTACATATGTACTGTCAAATTTTCCCACAACAAAAGTTGTACACATCGTGTGATACATATGAAACATTGTTTATGTACAATACATGAGGAAGTCACATGTACATTTTTCAATTAGAACAGGTTCTATTTTTGCATGTCAAACATATGAAAATACAACACTGCTTGTGGCGAAAGAAAAACACAGTAAATTATAGAGATTAATATTGAAAGAAAAATAAATTGTTTAATATTAATTAACAATTAAAAAATATATTACTTTTTTTTAACAATAAATTTTTGTAAATTCACAAATTAAATTAGCTGTTGTTTACATTTAGAGGTTATGTCATACGGAAATATATATGCACGTGTGATAGCAAAAATTATGAATCGTATGTAAAAGCCAGTTTTGACAGACATGAGGAATTTCATATGGATAAAAAAAGTGACAGTACATATGTAAAAAACACATCATGTAATAGCACCTTTAGTAGCAATTTTAGTACAATTTACTCAAAATAAAAGAAAAAATGTAAAAATATGTAAATCTGCAAAACGGCTAAAAAGAAATACCTTTCAAATAATATACGTTTGGTCAAAATCGGGATAAAACGGTGAACAAAACATCGGTCACAAGAAATCGCCTAGCCTATTAATATTGTAGATATAATAACATTTGGGGAAGACAATTCTTTTGATCTTGTGAGTGAATTTCCCTATTATTTAAAGGAAAATGTAAAGCAAAACTACATTTTGGATTTTTGATTTAAAAATATTTTTGTATATTTTAAAGAAAATATTTAAAATTAATTATTCCAGTATTGAACATTGATTTCAAAATATTCTGATTTCAAAATATTCCGAATTCTTTGGCTAAAATGGGATTATTATTTAGCCAGTTAAGGTTCATAATATTTAAATAACATTCTTGGAAAGATTATTTATAATTAAAAAAACGTAATTGCTTTGATGCAATAATATAGGCTGAGTTTTTTGTATGTCAATTAAAAATCACGAGTTTAACTAAACTAAGTTTAATTAACATCCCAAAAACTCGGTCGTATTTTACTAAATTGTTAATGGTCCTTTAATTTTTAACCTAGAATCAATTTTTGTGGTGTTTTTAATACTTTCGTCAGAAAGTTTTAAAATTATCTAAATTTTCCGAAACCAAGTTTAATTGCCATCATAAAAACTAGGCCGATGTACAAAAGGTACTGGACAATGATTTGATCTCTTAGTTCCAAACGTCTTATGAAATCTGCTGTTGATAACATTCACAGCCTAAAAAATTATTTTTTCACATGATGCTCCACACCTTTTGAAAACTGTATCTTGGAAAGATCTAATTTTATAAGATAGAATCGCAGAATTCAATGAAATGTGTTTATAAGTTAACTAATGACCGCATTTATCCCAATAGCATAATAAATTCTGTTTCTATATTTCTGGAAAATGTGATCATTTTGAAGCTCCCACAATTCATAAAACTGCCGAATATTTTTAATGATCTTTTCGATACACTAAACTACCGAACAGTACACACTAGTTTTACATGCTCTCCTGATCAAATTGAGATTCTCAAGGAAGTCTCAAGAAAATTAAAAGAAATTTGTGCTCTCGACGCTATTAAGGTGGATGTTTCCAATACATATCGCTACATAAAAGTTTGGTGCCTTAATTATGCATCTTTAATTGGTCTTTCTAATTTTTTTAAACAAAAAAGGTTTGAGAGCATTCAAACTCGCAGGCACTTTTTTGGAGAAATCCGTAAGGGTCAGGTAACACGTTCGCATAACGCCCAAAAACTTTTCAAGCTCTTTTGATAAGAGCTGGGGCTTACATTACATAAAGGTAGTGAGTAAAGGCAATTGCGAAGAGGTTCTTTAACGGATCATATGTTAGATTTTACAATCGCAGAAGCTGCGTTCGATGTTGACATTTTAAATCAACAATGGGGATGATTTTCAATCCAATCCCAAGCCAACTCTTTCTAATTCAATTTTTTCTCACGACATTTCTGAAGGTCAATTTGAAGCTCCATTACCACAATTCGATGATGAACTAATTTCAAATTAGTTTCTTTTCATCTTTGACAAGCATTTTGACAAATATCACTTTGTCAAACCTCCTCAAGACTTTTTAAGTTCATTAGAAGAACAATTTGAGAGTTTTTTCAATAAATATTGCCATCGGAAAGAAATAAGTCAAATTATTAAATTATCAAATTCACTAAGATTGAAGATTACCTTTACTGCGGTAACATCAAGCAGGAAATATGTATATTCGTGTGTGTATTTTTTTTATTCGTGCTTTTAATACGAAACATACAAGTCAAAAATTACAGCGATAAAAATCTGTGTATATCACAGAAGTAAATATTTTCCAAAAAAGTGATTTTAAAAGGTGATCTTGTTATGTCTGTAACAATAATTTTATTTTGAACTGTCCGCCCGTTCTGATACCAAAAATGTCCCTGTGATGACTTTGAGAATATGTAGTTAAAACTATTATATCGTCCGTATTTCGTATGGTAGCTTATATCTATAATATTAATAGGCTAGGCGATTTCTTGTGACCGATGTTTTGTTCTACCATTTTATCCCGATTTTGACCAAACAGATTTTTTCCTCTATTTTGAGTAAATTGCATTTAAAGTTGCTACTAACGTATACATATTGCGTTTGTTCATAAGTTCGTTATCTTCATTCACAATAATAACAAACCATAAAAGTGTTGGTTTTTGAATTGGCTAAGTTGAAAAATAAAACTGTCTAGAAATTGCACTTGAATTCGAGCGCTGGAATCTACTAGTTTGATTTATTAGGATTTAAACTTTACGTCAGCATAATTTTTAATTGTATACTAACAAACGCACTTAAATATTAACACAAACTGTACAATACCGGTTCACTCTTTACACCACAATTAATGATTTAAATCTGAAAATCACACACAATATTTCTATATACTAATACGTGAAGGAAACTATTTCATCCCTTTTTAACGGAGGAGTACGAAAATTGGCATAGTTATAGTTCATATGGGGAAAGCAGAATTTTTATATTTATGTATTTATTAAATTAAATAAAATAACAAATAAATAAATAATTTTTTAAGAGCCTAAAGGTATCCTAATAAATTTTAGCCAATTCACAATTAATCGAATTTCATTATAATTGTACATATATCACACGCCCTGTGTTGAATTGTGAATTGCATAAAATTGATTAGCATACCTTTAGGCTCTTATACAATTATTTAATTTCAGATTTTTAAATTTTTTTAGAGTAAACTGCATTTAAAGTTGCTACTAACATAAAATTATACAATGCTATGTGTGTGTTTATTAATTTTGTTAATGTGTTTGTAATAAAAACGAGTTTGTTTTTTGTGTTGATTTGTGAATTGGCTATAATTGATTAGCATACCTTTAGGGTCTTTATTTAATGAAAAATTAAAATTTCCTAGAATTTGCACTCGAATTTCGAGGGCTGGAATCTGCTAGTTGTTATAAATATTATTTCAGTTAGCTTTTTAATTTTTTCTTGGTTTTTTGTTAGTAATTTTAATTTTATGATTTTTTTTTATGTTGGGGATGGAGCGATAAACGTTTTAGGAC
This sequence comes from Cordilura impudica, assembly GCA_963682025.1. NCBI lineage: Eukaryota > Metazoa > Arthropoda > Insecta > Diptera > Scathophagidae > Cordilura > Cordilura impudica. Next base: position 48,379,117 of record OY821517.1, read on the forward strand.
AGTCAGAGTCACGACTATTGATTTTAATTTAATTATAAAACAATAAACTGTATTGTCATTCGCTGTAATCCATGGGTAAGTGTAGCGCGAGACATAGTGTAATACAATGCACCTATGCATTTGAAACACCTTGCTTGTCCTTACCAAAGACCGTCAAGCGAGGTTTTGTAGAGAATGTTGATAAAAAAAATTAATTAGTATAATAAATGAAATTAAATTTTTCATATATGTTTCCTTCTCCGAGAAAAGGGACCTAGTGTGTGAAAATTAAGTTTTGAGAAAAATCGCATTTAAAGTTTCTACACCCTTTTAGGTACCAGAATCCACCGTTTTTGACACAACCCGTTTTTTGAAACGGTCCCTTTTCTCGGAGAAGGTCACATATAACAAACCTTTTTTATGTTAAATGTCAATATAGTGTTTCTTTATTAAATTTGAATGGTACTGTGGTAAGTAAAAATAACAAAATGATTTTTATTTATAACCTTCATCAACACATCCTAAAAAAATTAAATTTTGGGCTCATTCTATAAGTCGTTCCATTACGTTTAATTTTATAGAAAATTTATCTCAGAAGAATTTTTTACACTTATTTTAAACTTAACTTCCAAAATCTTTCGGATTTTTTTTCCCCGTCGCGAAAATTTTGAGTTTTTCCAATCACCGAGATTTTGAAAATTCCTTTTTTACATCAACTAGAAATTTTTTTAATTTAATTCAAGAGTCCAGCCTATTTATAGTGTGTTGGGAATCGTCTCGACCGGTAATTGTGGAAGCAATATATTGGGCCTCCACAAATTGGGGAGGAGCTAAAACGAAAGGAAAATATATTTTAATATATTTTTGTTTTATATATATGTATATGTATGTATTTTATACACTTTCAGCAAATCCTGGTTACGGTTGTGACATAAAGTACACCTTTACCGGGAGATTGCAGCTACTTTGTCTTATGAAAACATGAACAATTTTTGGGGTTTAGCATTCACCTAAAGGTACAATTATGGAACCTTCACTTATTCAATTTACTATTGTACTTATTGTAAAAAATTAGTTTGCTGTTGTTACGGTTGTGACACAATTGGTGACACATATTTTTTCTCTTGATGATCATTTCACGTTTTGTGCCCCCTTGAGAAAAAATATAGAAATGAAAAAAATTTAATTGTCACAACAGATATATATTTAACTATTTAGAGTTGTATTCAAAAATTTTTCTCTCGGTCTCTTAGAAAAAATATATTAAAAAGCTGTTACGCTTGTGATATAGTGCGGAAATAAATAGAAATTCAGAATTTATCACAGAGTTCATGTAACCCACAAGCGAGAAACTTTCAAGCAAGAAAAAAAAACAAATGAATTGGCAGTAGTTTTATTACAAACAATTTCCATTACAACGAAAATCTCGTTATTATGAAACATTTTAGTGGTCCCTTGGAGTTAGTTGTAACTGTATACTGTATAGCTATTACAATACTGATATTAAAATGTTATGAATACACAAAATTTAAAAACTTATCTTTGAAATATAATTTCCCTCGAACATCTTTAGGAATAGGCAAATAACATTTAATCTGTTCTATTCCAACATCACTGTAAAATCATCATTAGTAGGAAAAACATAATACGGCATGAGTTTTATTTATACATCGTGTGATTTACATTGTGTCTGATTGTTCTTTTTCCACGTGTGTGTTGTGTATATGTTCCTTATAATGGAAACTATCTTTTACCCTATATTTATAGTGTGTAAATAACAGCAACAAAAATAACATGTCACAACCGAAACATTTTGTGTCACAACCGTAACACCATGTTTGTCACAACCGTAACACTAATTAAAAATAGTTATAACTGGGCAAAATAACATTTTTGTTTATACTAAGCTTGCACACATGATGGCCAGTGTTACTTTTGGTATATTGCACATGTTACAAGGAGTACAGAATCCGTTTTATTCTAACTGAGAGGATACTTTTTGTTACGGTAGTGACATGTTAATTAAGGTGCTATTACACAGTGGTGATATTCAGCCGGTACGGGGCGGTACGCTCGTACCGGTTGTTAACATTTTTAAAATTTTCCGTACCGGTTGTTGTAATTAAAAAAAAGTATGTTTTTAAGTAAAAGTATGTAACCACTAAGCTTGAAAGGGTTAACGGAAAATTCTGTAAAAAAAAAATATTTTTCTTTTAATAAAAAGGGAATTTCCCTTTTTGAATACATTTTTATTTTGATATATTTACTCTAAATAAAAAGTTTAGTAGTATAAATATTTTTATGGTGAATGGTTATCCCTTACTTTTAATCTCTATTAAATTCAGTTTTAACGTGCAAGTATGAAGTTTTTAAATTAATTTAAATTTCTAATTAATTATTAATTAATTATTAAATATTTTCTTTGTTTCAACCTAAGAATGAAAAAGCAAGGTAATTTGGATGACTTTTTTTTAGCAAATCTATAAAAATAACCAAAAACCCTGAACAGCAAGCTGAGAATATTACTAAAAATGATACTTCTGAAGTTCAACACCAATCGGAAAAAGTTGGAACGTCTCGTGATGCTGCGTTATTACATTTTTGGAATGATAAACAACTAAATTATTTTAAAACTAAATACGAGTGGCTTATTGTTGTTAGCGATGAAAATGTGGGATGTCAGTGGTGTTCGAAAGTAGAATCGTTAAATTTAGAAACTGCTAAACATTTACACATTTCTGTGGAGTGGAAATCATGTTCTGTCAAAGCTCATGGCTCGAACAAAGAAAATTTACAATCATCAATGAGAAAAAAATTGAAGGAACACAATGAATCAGCTTCACATAAAAAAGCTGGGGAAATAATAAAAATTGGTGAAACAAATATAATTTCCAAATCTTTCGATGTGGCTAATGAAAAGTATTTAAACAGCACAGTAAACATTTTTAATACTATCTATTTCATAATTAAAAACAATTACCCATTCAGTGATTTTAAAAAATTAATTGATTTACAGAAAAAAAATAATGTAGATTTTGGATTTTCATTACATTCCAGATTTATAGTTCCACTTGTCGCAAAGCTTATATCTACAGAAATAAGAAGAATTATTTTTGGAAAACTGATAAATACAGGTTGTAAAATTTCAATTATTATTGATGAAGCCTCAATTGTTTCACACAAAAGCGTTTTAGTAGTTTATTTGAAATCTGAAATTCAAGATTCCGATGATAGTGTAACAGTTTTTATTGATCTTGTCGAATTAGAAGGAACAACATCAGAAATAATTTTTAAAACCTTAATATCAGTTCTTGAAAAACATGGTTTTAATGAAAAATATTTACATGAAAATCTTATTGGATTTTGCTCAGACGGTGCTAGTGTAATGTTAAGAAAAAGGCTGGAGTTTCTGCAAGAATTTTAGAACATTTTCCAGGTATTAGCATCTGTCACTGTTTAGCTCATCGTATTCAGTTAACTCTAGATGATGTTATCAAAGAAGTAAATGAAGTAAATAACTTTAGATATTTTCTCGATAAACTTTATTCGTATTATCATACTTCAAATAAACATCAACGAGAATTAAATAATGTTTCTAAAGAACTTGGCACTGAAGTACACAAAATAGGTAGAATATTTGGTCCTCGATGGGCAGCCTGTAGCGCTAGGACCGCCAAAGCAGTTTGGAAATCATATCAGGCCTTATATATTCACTTTAGTCAAAATAAAGAAATTGGAATAATGTCATATTTCAAAAATGAAAACTTTTTAAAAGATTTAGGTTTAATAAACGACATATTAGAAGAAATTTCGGTACTGTCTACAGCTTTACAAGAAAGAGATATTTCATTAATTAGAGCTGATAGATTGATAAGGCGAACGATAAATCTATTCCAACATTTAAAATTAACTAAAGGAACATATGAAAAAGAAGCAGATGATATTATTAAAACGAAAAAATACAATATTCCATTTGAAATTAATAGAAAAAAAACATCAATTGTTGTTTCGAGAGATAAATTTTTTGATTGTTTAGAAAAACATATGAAAACGCGTTTGCTATTAGACGATAAAAATGAAAACTATAATAATCTTTTAAATTGCTTTAATTTATTAAATCCAGAAACATGGCCGGGTGATATTTTTGAAGCACCATGGATTGAAGGTGAAAATAGGTTAGAGCAGTTAAATAAAATAATCAAATACATCATTCCAGTAAATGATTTTCGAGATTTTGTTGATGTGCGAGATAGAGAATCTTAAAATATTAATACTATTTTGAGAGCAAAAAGAATTTTAAATGTAATTGCTGCTAATTCCGCAGAAGCTGAAAGAGGATTCAGCACAATGAACAATATCATTTATGATAAGAGAAATTCGTTGTTAATTGAAACAACAAGTCATTTAGTGACAATAAATTTAATGGGAAAATCGATTGAGGATTTTGATGCAACACCATATGTTAAATTATGGTTGCGAGAAGGGCATCATATGGCAAGTGACAAACGTGTCAAAGCAGCCGCACCTAATTTGCCGTCCCAAAACCAAAATTTAATTTGGAAATTATTTAATTAATTTTATATACTATTTTTTATACTATTATATATAATATATGTATTTCTTATGTAAATATGTAAATAAATAACTATTATGAAGTAAATATAACCTACAATAGATTTTTTTCCATGCGTACCGGTTGTTAAAAAATTCGAATATCACCACTGCTATTACATGATGTGTTTTTTACATATGTACTGTCAAATTTCGTCACAACAAAAGTTGTACACATCGTGTGATACATATGAAACATTGTTTATGTACAATACATGAGGAAAGTCACAAGTACATTTTTCAATTAGAGCATGTTCTATTTTTGCATGACAAACATATGAAAATACAACACTGCTTGTGGCGAAAGAAAAACAGAGTAAATTATAAAGATTAATATTGAAAGAAAAATAGTTTAATATTAATTAACAATTAAAATATATATAACTTTTTTTAACAATAAATTTTTGAAAATTCACAAATTAAATCAGCTGTTGTTTACATTTAGAGGTTATGTCATACGGAAATACATATGCACGTGTGATAGCAAAAATTATGAATCGTATGTAAAAGACAATTTTGACAGACAAAAGTAATTTCATATGGATAAAAAAAGTGACAGTACATATGTAAAAAACACATCGTGTAATAGCACCTTTAGTTTTCTAAAAACAATATTATTTACCTTGAAACTTGACGCTTTACAATTCCTTTGATAAAAAACCCACCACTGATGTCTCCAACCAACTTATAGCATGTTAAGACGGCAAAATGAACCACTTGATTCGGTCTCTGAATCGCGATTGCGAGCGAATCTTGGTGTTCAGATGAGTGTTCTTGTTTCATTTTAACGTTTATATATTTTGTGCAAATATTTGAAGACATCCTCTCATTTGAATATATGTATGTATTTAAATATATACTTTTTATTTGTTAAATGTTTCTATAAATTTTATTGCACACATTAATTTTTTGTTTTTTCTTATATATATTTTTGACAGCTAGTTCAGATAAACTAGCGATAATTTTTTATAATTGGAGATGACACTTAATTTTTGTAGGTCCACAACTAGGTTCAAAATGAACCAAGTAGGTTCGCTCTCAAAATTTTGTATGGCGAATTATGTAGATTCAATCATGATTCGAGCGCGAACCGTGAATGAGAGAGCGAACTGCGAATCTTGCTAACCGTGTGAACATAGCATTAGAGCATCAAGTCAGCCATTTTGGATTGCATCGCTTGGAGAAAAACATGTTACCAGATTTCAACTAATATGATAATTTAAAAATGTTGAGAAAAATCATCACAGATATGGATATAGTAGTACCATTTCTTAAAATAATTAAATTATTTTGTTAGATTATTGAAGTAGAGATCTTATGCTTTAATTTGATATATGACATGTGCATATTAAATTACATTTTTTTTTTGCTTGATGTTCACCACTTCTCAGGATTTGGTGCTTTATAAAATTTATTCTTAGGCCGTAAAACCGGAAGTCTTCACAATTTCTGTTTTCATTATACCAACAATTCCCAGATAATAAAATGTGCATAATTCAAATTAAAGATGATAATGTTTCCACCTTACGTATATTAGGATATATTTGAATACCACATTATCGGCCACATTCCAACTTAGAGCACCGTCCTGAACTAGCTTGAACTCCTCTGCTGTGTAGGTGCCATTGAAGGATCATATTTTTGTTGCTATGATGACGAACTGGTACATCATCTGTATACGAAGCTGGCGGTTTAAATGAAACCAACGGTATAAAGCCCAATGTGATGGGAATATTACCCGAAAATTACAATAATACCACAATTATCGAGGTTAGTTGGAGGAAGCTTCATGTTCAACTTCGTGACTGCCTTATTTCCCTTATTTCGTGTTACCACGATCACAAGCTGTGGATTTCAAAACAGAAAATACGATTTTATTAATGTTTTTTAATGTTTTTGTTAGCAAGTACTCACCATTTTTTCCATTATTATTTTTTTTATGCTGTCATTGGTTGAAAACATGTTGTTCGCTTGCACACATTATATTTTGTATATTTAATTTTTAATCTCTTTCGCACTTTTCTACAAAACAAAAGGAAATAAAAGTAAACAAAACCATATGGTTTGAGATTACGTTTTTGACAGCTCTCATTAGTGATAAATCTGAGAACATTGTTGAAAATTGATTTTGCTAAAACACAACATTTGGGCTTAATTGCGAAAAAAAAATGAAAAAATTCTAAATCGAATTGGTCGCCTTTTAACCACAGAGTCTCTCCTAGAATACGTAATCTCAAACAAATAAATTTACTTTTAAATAATAGCGTTTTAAACAATTTATCCATAATGTTAAGAATAAGAAGACGATTCACCTTAATGCTTTGTGCCGTTTTCGTGGCAATTTTCTTGACGATGTACTTCATTATTAATTATGCGGCACCGGCTGAAGATAAAAAACCAAATTTTATGAATTTGGGAACTAAATTTGAAGCACTTAAACAAAAATTTGCTAAGCCTGACGTTGGCGAAACGCATAATTTGGAAAATAATGTTGGAGAAAAGCCACAAAGGCAGTCTAATAATATTGCAAATAGTGTCGTAGTAGATGTTCCGAAAAGATTTATAAAGGATGTCAAATCCATCAATGAAATAAAAATCGAGGATAATTTGATTAACGGCAAGGATGAGACTTGTGAATTCGATCCACAACAAGTACCACAACCAAATATACAGGTATTTATGACAATTACTTGAAATATATGTGATAAATTTTTAAGAAACTGCCAAAAGGAAAGTTTAATAGCTACAGAAATTTGCTATGTATTTCGTTTTTATTGCAAGTTAAAAAATTATAGAAAATATTACAAATAAGGATTTAAAACTTTGCTTATTAATTTTTTGCATTTAATTTGAATTGCATTTTACTGATAATTAATTTTGTCATTTGAACTTGAAAACATTTCTTTAAGATGCTGGACATGTATAACAGAATTACATTTGACAATATTGACGGTGGTGTCTGGAAACAAGGTTGGAATATAAAATACGATCCCTTGAAATACAATGACCATCATAAACTGCAAGTATTTGTTGTACCTCATTCGCACAATGATCCGGGCTGGATAAAAACGTTCGATGACTATTACAATCATGAAACAAAACACATACTATCAAATGCCTTACGCCATTTACGGGAAAATCCTGAAATGAAATTTATATGGGCAGAAATTTCTTATTTTTCTCGATTCTACGAAGATCTCGGAGATTCTTATAAAGAAGATATAAGAAAGTATGTTTTTATAAAACGTAAACGTTCAAATTAGGATTGATATTATACTTTTTTGCAGATTAGTAAAAAATGGTCAACTAGAATTTGTTAGCGGTGGTTGGGTAATGCCTGATGAGGCTAATTCTCATTGGCATAATATTCTATTACAATTAACCGAAGGACAACATTGGCTTAAAAAATATCTAAATATTACACCTACGTCTTCATGGTCTATAGATCCTTTTGGTCATAGTCCTTCTATGCCATATATTTTGAAAAAATCTGGATTTCAAAATGCCCTTATACAAAGGACACATTATTCAGTAAAAAAAGAATTGGCTTTGAAACGTAATTTAGAATTCTATTGGAGACAACTTTGGGGTAAGTATTACTAATTTACTAAATAGTATTAAAACTTTTCTTTTAGAATAATTTATTGTTTCTATCGGTTTCAGATGATACTGGTAGCACAGATTTATTCACGCACATGATGCCATTTTATTCATATGACATTCCGCATTCTTGTGGTCCGGATCCCAAAATATGCTGTCAATTTGATTTTAAGCGCGTACCCGGTTTTGGTCTGATGTGTCCATGGAGAGTACCACCCCAAACTATAGGAGACCATAATGTGGCTCAAAGGTATATAGCATAGATTTAACATACAAAATCGATTCATTAAATGTTATACTATAATTGCTCCATTAGAGTAACTCTTCGTAGAAAAGAGAATATGTATGTGAAAATACATATCTGTCGTCACAAACAATAAGTCGAAATCATGCTTTCGAGAAAATAGCTTTTTATATAAATGTAATGTGGCTTTATTACGACTTAGGTCAGAGTATTTGTATTAATATCTTTTTAAAAAACAGTGTTGGAAAAATAGGGATTTCACGTAAATATAAAGCTTTTTTAGTAGAATATGATAGCATACATAACTAAAATCGGCAAAAATAATTCTTTCGACAAAAATAACTGTTTATATAAATGTAAAATGTAAATATAAATGTTTTCATTAATAACTTTTTAAAACATAGTGTTAGAAAAATGGGGATTTCACGTAAATATAAAGAATTTTTAGTAGAATATGATAGCGTACATAACTCAAATCGTTCTTAAGTCGACTTAGGCCATTATAGCTTGTGACCACAGATATATTCTTAATGACACAATAAATTTTTTATCAATGCAGTTGCAAAAATATTATCTAAAAGAAAAGTGAAGTTCGGCAAATAATTTGAACAAAAAAGTTCTGATACACACATCTTTTAAACTGTTCCATATCATTCACCCATATTCTGTAAGTCCTCGTCGCCACTTTGAGTCGACGTCAACATCACCTCCTCGACGCTTAATTTATATTTGCTAAAAGTATTAATACAACCCTTCTAGATAATATCAATGTAGCGTCAAGGTGATGTCGACATCTACTCAATGTGATGACTTCAAAGTGGCGACGACGACGACAACGACTTACAGAATATGGGCGATAATTCATTCCTCTATTAAGTTTTTAGACTTTTATTTATTCTTTTATTTATTTATTTGTTCATAACTTAATATAAAAGCCACATAGGCCAATAAACTATATTACAATGCAATATTCCTGAATAAAAACAAGTAAGAAAATTATAGTCGGTCTAGACCGACTATATGATACGCTATACCATGCGTTTAGAGACCCTATCTCATAGGCCCAACTAAGTGGATATAGAAAATAAGCATAAGCCAAATTTGAGTGGGATTTTTATTAATTTTTTTTGACTATAGATATGAAAAAGTTCATATCGGATGCTATATCCCTATGGGAACTAGGCCCAAAAATGGACCGATCCTGACTATGTTTGCTAAAGTCTCTTGTATTTTGCAAAAATATATGCAAACAAAATTTGAGAAGAATCAGTGCAATATTTTTGTTTTTTGATAGATTTAAGTGAAGATCGGGAAGCAACTCTATATGGGGCCTATGACTAAGAGTTGTCCCATAGGATCATTTTTGGACTACTCATTAATGGATGTAATAAATGCATACAAACCCAATTTGAGTAAGATCTATATGACAATTTGGATCTTATGGCAATTTATGTCGATTTCATAGGGGTCATTTGTATGGGGGCTAGGTCTGAACATGGACCGATTCGCACCAATTCCAATAGCGTTCATCCTATGGCAGATAAAAGCTTATATACGAAATTTCATCAAAATATATTCATATTTGCGACCTGCAGTTTGATTACAAGGTTTACATGGACACACAGACGGACGGACGGATAGGCTAATCCTGCGTTGCGAGAGTTATATTCTTAAGTACTTTGGTCTTTGAGGTACTTTGGTCTTTGAGAGTTCGTTCAAATAGCAGTTACAAATATTTTCTGAATTTTATCAGTTACGATATAATTGTACTTAAATTGCCGTTGTGGACGTTACACAATACAGAAGTCGTTGTGGAGATCAAGGCACATTTTTATAAATATTAGCGAATTTTACAGTATAAACAAAAAAAACTCCAAATACATTAAAGAAAGAGAAATGTTTAAGCATATTAAACCCACTTTCAGGGCAAAAAAATAATTGTTAGTTTATTAACAATTTTGTCTTACATTTGTTGCGGACGTTACATTTGGGACCATTGTCCTACACTCATATAAATAAAATAATATTTTTGGGTTTGTTTTCAAAAAATATAAATTTTATTTCAGTCTTGCTTAGGCAATCGCAACGTAAAGTCGTTTTTGCTAGTTGTGTTAATATCGGATAACGGTTTTCTCATTTTGTCTTTGATAAACAACAACGCGTTGTTTTTTACATTTTAATATATAATAATAACAACAATAATAATAATAATAATATTTTAAAAATTTTTCACCATCTAAGGATAGAGCCGCCTAAATATGGATGGCTCGGAATCCCTGAACCATAATCGGTTCAGGGAACTTGGTTCCATCAAGGACATTTCCAACAAAAATAAACGTTTTCGTAACGATGACTTTATTCCTCTCCCAGAATTTAGACAATGTGATGATCACATTCCACGTTTCATAATCGTATCAGCAAGAAGCACAAAGAGGGATGAAACACCCAAACCAATCGGTTCATACAATGTTTTTTATACCCTATACCACTATGTGGTTTGGGTATAATGACTGTGCTGCTGTTTGTAACAACAAAAAATATTTGACCTAGACCCATCTTTAATTATACCGATCGAATCAGAATCACTTTCTGAGTTGATTTAACAATGTCCGTCCGTCCGTCCGTCCGTCTGTGTGTCCATGTAAAGCTTGTAATCAAACTGCAGGTCGCAAATATGAATATATTTTGATGAAATTTGGTATATAAGCTTTTATCGGCCATGGGATGAACGCTATTGAAATTGGTGAGAATAGGTCCATGTTCAGACCTAGCCCCCATACAAATTACCCATATGAAATCGACATAAATTGCCATAAGATCCAAATTGTCATATAGATCTTACTCAAATTGGGTTTGTATGCGTTCATTACATCCACTAATGAGTAGTCCAAAAATGATCCCTTTGACCCCATATAGAGCTGCTTCCCGATCTTCACTTAAATCTATTAAAAAACAAAAATATTGCACTGATTCTTCTCAAATTTTGTTTGTACATATTTTTGCAAAATACAAGAGACTTTACCAAACATGATCAGGATCGGTCCATTTTTGGACCTAGTCCCTTTATAGATATAGCATCCGATATGAACTTTTTCATATCTGCAGCCAAAAAAATTAATAAAAATCCCACTCAAATTTGGTTTTTGCTTATTTTCTATGTCCAGTTAGTTGGGCCTAAGAGATAGGGTTTCTAAACGCATGGTATAGGGTATCGTATAGTCGGTCTGGACCGACTATAATTTTCTTACTTGTTTCAAATTGAACAGGGTTTAAATTTCATATCTAAAGATTACTCAGACGTTGTCGAATTGAGATCAGGTGATCTGATGTTAAAAACGCATAACCTAAAAATTGCCCAAAAGTTTATAAAGGCTAATTACATCGATAATATTCCGGGTCATAGTTAACGAATATGTACCAAATCCAATGCGTTGTGCAACTTGCCAAAAACTGGGACACACTAAAAACCGCTGTAGAAATGCAGAAATATGTAAAGAATGTGGTGAATTAGTACCCCATAACACCTGCGAAACGAAATACTGTGTCAACTGTGGCGTAGAAACACATGCCTTTAATGAAAGCACATGCACCTCGTTCCTAAAGCATAAAGCAGTTTTAAAAATAAAAATAAACAGACGGTGCACCATAAGAGAGGTCTGGAAAACATATAACGACAATCCCGAAGCACATAAAATTTATTCAAAAAGTAACCCTAAACCCACTTTTGCTAACATCACAAAAAAATCAACCAGCGCATCAACTGAAAAAGTTTCAATACAACCACAACACAACAAACAACTGAAAAATAGTCAAAAAAAAAAAAAAAAACAATATAACTGTTGAAGAAACTGAAATGCAAATAACTCAAAAAGACAATTCACTCAAAACATTAAAAAAACCTACTACTACAAGTAATACAACATCAAAAATAAATACAACAACAAAAACATTAACTACAGCATCGAAATTTACAGAAACAGAAATACTAGAAACACAACAAACGAAAACATCACTTAATAAACAGTACATCCTCTCGAAAATACTAATAATGCAATGGATATTGACAGCGAATCTAAATCAGGTTTCGATACTCCAAAAGAAAAAAAGAAGATATCAATTGAAGAATCTCCAGGAGCATCACTTACCCCATACTCGCGTGCAATGACTGGCGACACTACAAACAATGGGCAAAATAAAAAATGAGATCATAAAAACAAACCACAACAATTTATTTTTTTTTTAATTTATTTTTTTTTACCACTAATTATGAATTTAGGACTGAATTTATCCATTATTCAATGGAACATTCAAGGTTTCCTCAACTACAAATTTGCCTTAGAAATATTAATAAATAAACACAAACCAAACATAATCCTTCAAGAAACCCACATTATACAAAAAACCAAAAAACTGCTGCACATGCCAAACTATAAAATTTTTCACCATAACAAAGAATACTCTTATGCTAAATCAGGAATCGCAATAATGATAAAAAATTCGCTTAATGTTACACAACATTCAACATCTGAAGGGGATCTCCTTCATCAAACTATCACTCTTCGCGGAGCTAGTAACCTTCATATAACTAACATATATAAGGAGTCGGAAATATCAATAAATAAAGAATTATTACATGCTATACCGAGCTTTAATTCTGATCATCATCTTATATGTGGTGACCTAAACACACAAAATAAATTATGGGGATCTCAATATACATCTAGAACTGGCCACCTATGGGAATTTTTTACAAATGAACGAAATCTAACGTTTTTAATGATGGCTCTCCAACTCTGCTGAGTACAAGAAATTCTTTAACAGCGATTGACGTTTCAATGGCCACAAGCGATTTTGTAACCTCTCTAAACTGGCAATGCTATAGTCATGAAATGAGTAATCATTTCCCAATTTTTATCCACAACAACTTTAATAACAATTACAAAAAATATGTAAAAAAATTTAACGATAAACTAGCCGACTGGGGTGCATTCTCGCAGAAGACTTGCGAATTATCGAATTTAATGCCTTTTTCTGAATATATTAATAAAGAAGCTTCCACAATAGGTAAAATAATCAGAACCGCCGCTAACAAAACAATGCCTGTAAGCCAAGGCCCAAAACACGGGAAACAAAACAACAGCCCTGTATGGTTTAACACAGAAATTGATCAACTAATCAAGAAAAAAACGACGCATGGAATCGTTTCAGAAAAAGAAGAAATGTATTAGATACAGTAAATTACAGAAAATTATGCGGGCAAGTAAGAAAAGCATGTAAAGAAGCGAAACGTAAAACTTGGACAAATTTTTTAAATTCTGTTAACCCTTTAGCAGATGCTAGGACTTTGTGGAATAAAGTAAAAAAAATAACAAGCTCTAGGTCAATTAGCTTTCCAACAATATTCCTGGAAAATGAAATTCTGTCTCATCCTCAACAGATTGGAGACGCTTTTGCAAGAACATGGTGCTCAGTTGGATCAGATAATTCATTTCATCCCTACATAATCAACAAAAAAAATCAACTAAATATTGATCAATTGGTAAACCACCCAAAGGAAATAATAAGATTCAACAACCCAATATCATTAGATGATCTTCAAAAAGCCTTAAAAAATTGTAAAGGCACGACACCAGGATGGGATAAAGTAACATATCCAATGATCAAGAACTCATCAGTCACCCTTAAAAGTAGATTATGCAAGCTTTACACAACAATCTTTTCTAAGGGAATTTATCCGCACGCTTGGAAACAAGCGATTTTATCTCCAATACCAAAACCAGGAAACAACCCAAACAGCACGGAAGGATACAGACCAATATCATTGCTTCCGGTTATATCTAAAGTACTGGACAGAATTGTTTCCCAAAGGCTGTGGAAACACTGTAAAATAAACTTTGTCAACCAACAACATGCATACTTGCCGAATAGAGGAGTTTTTACATTATGCCACCAAATTGAGACCCAAATTAAAGAAAATATCAGGAAAAAAAGGCACTCCGTAGTCTTATCAGAAGATTTAGAGAAAGCCTTCGATAAAGTTGTAGATTTTGCAATAATAGAAGAATTATACAAATGGGGTGTACCAAAAAATATTTTGAAGCTTATAAAATCATTTGTATCAAATAGAAGAATAACAGTAAGAGTTGACGGTTTCCTCTCCAATACATGCAACCTGGATAATGGAGTACCACAGGGCTCTCCACTGTCTGTAGTATTGTACGCAGCATATATCAATTCATTGCTCAATAAGCTTGCACAAGTCAATGGAATTGACCACGTATCCATCTATGCAGACAACATATTCGTGATAGTCTCTGGATCACATGAAGAAATGACTTCAAAACTAAATTCCTGTGACTCAATCATAAACGAATGGACCAACGATGTAGGTGCGGTTATTTCAATAAACAAATGCGAAGCTCTTCATGTTTGCAAAAAATACAAATGCAACTTGTCGCCCATATGTATACAAGAATTTTCTGTCCCAATAAGAAAACGAGAATTCTTGGAATCACATTTACAAAAAATATCCTCTGGAATGATCAAACTAAAAACACTATTGATAAATTAAAAAAGTAAATAATCTCCTGAAAATAATTTGTACAAAACGCAAAGGCCCCCATATGGAAACAGCTATTTCAATCTGCCGTGCACTAGTAGAAGGATCAATACAACACTGTATAACAATGTATGGTTGGACAACACAAACAAACATCAGAAAAATAAACGCAGGCATAAACAGGTGTTTTCGCACGGCGACGGGCATACTTCAGGCAACTCGCATCGAGGCACTAGCAGTGGAAGCAAAAATAAATCAATTTGGGTTTTTATTAAACAAACAATCCATCAAAATGCTCTCTAAGGGGTTGACCAATTTTGACCATGTACTTCACAGACAACTTTGGCAATTAATGAACCAACCCGACTTACCTTACCCTTGTGGTCTCCAAAATATAATAAAATACGCCAATGAAATTAAGATACCTCTGCCAATCCACAAGGACACAACAACAACTAGTACCTCACCAGAAACAAACTTAATCATTAATACCTCACTGAATTTGGTAAAAAAAAAAAAGAAGGAACGAGCCCACACGTTTTCCAACAACTTTTCTTACAAGAAAGAGATAACTATGCATCACAAAAACAACAAAAAGCGCTAATTTGCACCGACAGTCTCAGCGCAGTAAAATCGTTAAAGCGGGATGGTGAAACAAGAAAATATATCCTTAATGATATTCAACTGCTGAAAGAAGTTATGATTCTCTGGATTCCAGGACATCTTGGTATCTTAGGGAATGAACACGCTGATTCAGCAGCAAAAACAGCAATTAATCGCCCCCTAATAATTGAGGTTCCACCACTTTCGCAAGTAGTAACCAACATCCATAAACATTATCAGCAAGCTCAACTGCAACAATTATGGAATAATTCAGATAGTTTCCTAAGAACGCACAATAAGAGCATAACTAGACCGCCTTACAATATGAATTTCAGTCGAAAAGACTGTATAACCTTTGCTAGACTTGGAACCACGAGATTCAGTACTCAGCATTTCTACGAACAATCACATCCAAGGCAATGCGAACACTGCTTGGAAGACCTCACAATCTACCACATCTTCAAAGAATGCTCAGTAACCTCAACAGATGAACCGCTAGAAGAAATCTTTAACTGCAACAATAAAGATTCATTGAAAAAAATTAAGTACATTCTAAACTCTGCCAATGTATTAAATGAAATTTAAATTCAACATACATAGTGTCATGGCCCAATAGCCCACACTATTTTCCTATAAGTATTTTATAAATTAATCTTTGTAAAATATCTTTTAAATAAATAAATAAAATAAATAAATTTTATTTTTCTTCAGTGCGATAAAATTTTCATTGAGCGAAGAAAAGTGATGATGAGATTTTACGCCAGTAATATTTTTTATATTTAGCCATTTCTCACCTAGATATTGAGTTGTGGTTTTTATATCGTTTGTTGTAACGCATATTAGTTTAACCCCATCGATATTACGTTTAGACAGTCTGTAAAAATCGTGTGCATCCTTCAAAATAAGATTTTGAGCGCTTACTAACTGCCCAACTTTACGTTTCACGATAGCGTCTACTCCGTATACTTCACCTTTGCCATGAGAAGTAGCAAAGAAATTCCACTCAAAATGGTTAACACCAAATTCATTCTAAAATTGTGGAATGTAACGTAAAATAAATTTGTTTTTAAACTGACTACCGCATCCATCGGAAAACACACTGATTTTTAATTATTGATTTGTGTAAACAAAACAACTTTTAGAAGAACTTAATTTTAGAAGAGATCGATACCGTTGCGGACGTTATAATATTTGATATTAAAAAATTAAACATAATTTTGTATATTTTAGAATTTTTTTTTTCCTACTTTAAAGAATAGTTTTAGTTTTGTTTGGAATGTTAATGTGGTGTCAAAAAAATTTTTAGAGTCTTCTTTATGTATGAAAACCCCTATTTACGGTTGCGAACGTTACAAAGCGTGGACGTAACTTTACTCAGTTTTATTTAATATGTTTCAATAGAGCATTTAAAGCGTTTCTTTCACAAAGTTGCAGAAAATTAATAGAAAAAAAACTTTTTCGAAGATGGAGCAGCCGTGTTTTGGATAAGCAGCCAAAAACATGCATATTTTGGTCAAATATTAAAGATGTAAGGTTGCTGAAGTTTAATAATAATATGGACTGCCAGAAAAATACTTTATGATGATACTTATAAGAGTACAAATATAGTCTATTATTCTATATAATCAAGAACAATTTTTGATCAACTTTAAAAATTTTTTCTTGGTTGACATTTTTTCGGATATGCCCATATAACTATAACTTTAATCAAAAATAATTCCTATTGGCTCCCCAGCCGTAACGAAAACACATAATTAACAGTCGACAAAAAAAAAAAAACATGTCTCATCAACAACAACTCGATGTTTATACATATTGTATGTATACATATATAACCACTTAATTGAAAGTCAGTGCTAAATAATTTAAAAAATTTAAAAATATGTTTCACACCACTCCACAAAAGTGATTCCATTCCGAAGTTTCAAACGAAAAACATTGTTGGAGTGCGAAAAAATGCGTAAATAATGTGGTAAACAATTCCAGCAGCGGGCAACTCTCACAAGAAATTATCTTTCAAACAATGAAATAGTAATTCTATGAATAAAAATTTGAGGATTCCTTTTAGAATGAGTAAACTTAAACATATTACGCAAAGGTGCAGGTACCCCTGTCTTCATTACATTATAAACAAGTAAGAAAATTATAGTCGGTCTAGACCGACTATACGATACCCTATACCATGCCCTATCACTTAGGCCCAACTAACTGGACATAGAAAATAAGCAAAAACCGAATTTGAGTCTGATTTTTATTAATTTTTTTGGCTGAAGATATGAAAAAGTTCATATCGGATGCTATATCTATATGGGGACTAGGTCCAAAAATGGACCAATCCTGATTATGTTTACTAAAGTCTCTTGTATTTTGCAAAAATATATACAAACAAAATCTGAGAAGAATCAGTGCAATATTTTTGTTTTTTAATAGATTTAAGTGAAGATCGGGAAGCAGCTCTATATGGGGCCAAAGAGATCATTTTTGGACTACTCATTAATGGACGTAATGAACGCATACAAAACCCAATTTGAATAAGATCTATATGACAATTTGGATCTTATGGCAATTTATGTCGATTTCATATGGGTAATTTGTATGGGGGCTAGGTCTGAACATGGACCGATTCTCACCAATTTCAATAGCGTTCATCCCATGGCAGATAAAAGCTTATATACCAAATTTTATCAAAATATATTCATATTTGCGACCTGCAGTTTGATTACAAGCTTTACATGGACACACAGACGGACGGACGGACATTGTTAAATCAACTCAGAAAGTGATTCTGATTCGATCGGTATAATTAAAGATGGGTCTAGGTCAAATATTTTTGGTTGTTACAAACAGCAGCACAAAGTCATTATACCCAAACCACATAGTGGTATAGGGTATAAAAAGAAGAGTATTACGATACTGTACAAAATATCTAAATGAAGAACCAAGAAAGCCTTTAACAAATTCCGATATATGATCTCGTCGCCGAACATTATGTACAAAACGTACAATTGTATTAATTTTATTACGGTTAACAGAAACTGACCCAGACGTAACTTCAAGTCCATATAAAACTTGCGGCATTAAGAGGGCATGACCCAGCCTATGCCTAACACTACCGGTTAAATATATATTTGTCGAATAGAACTTACGCAATGAAGCCGATACTTTACAACTCATATGATCAATATGAGACTCAAAAGAAATTTTGCTATCAACGAGAATACCTAAACATCTATGTTGATTCACAAATTCACCAGATAACCACCAGCAAAAATATTACAATTATACAAAAAACGACTAGATGCTCCAAACTAATTTTTAACATATTTTAAAAATAAATATTCTTTTCATATAATGTGTTATTATATTTTCTATTTTATTTACAGAGCTGAACTCCTTATCGACCAATGGAAGAAAAAAGCTGAACTTTATCGTACTAATGTTGTCATTTTTCCTCTGGGTGATGATTTTCGCTTCAGTCAAAGCACCGAATGGGAAGTGCAAAGAGTTAATTATGAAAATCTCTTTACGCACATCAATTCA
The DNA here is from genome assembly GCA_963682025.1 of Cordilura impudica. Taxonomy (NCBI): domain Eukaryota; kingdom Metazoa; phylum Arthropoda; class Insecta; order Diptera; family Scathophagidae; genus Cordilura; species Cordilura impudica. Next base: position 48,398,253 of record OY821517.1, read on the forward strand.
GAACATAAGTATTTTGTTGAAGCTAAATTTGGTACACTACAAGAATATTTTGATGCAGTGCATCGAGAACAATCGCAGAAGCAACGTGAGTTTCCCACATTAAGTGGTGATTTTTTTACTTATGCCGATCGTAATGATAACTATTGGAGTGGTTATTACACCTCACGTCCCTATCACAAACGTATGGATAGAGTATTAACGCACTACATTAGATCAGCCGAGATTTTAAGTTCTTGGCATAATTGGGATGTCACTACAAAATTTGATGAAATGCTGCAGGATGCTAGAAGACAATTGTCACTGTTTCAACACCATGATGGTATAACGGGTACTGCAAAAAATCATGTGGTTGAGGACTATAATAGACGCATGTTGGAAGCGATTAAGTCGTGCAGAGTTGTAATGCAACAATCAGTTTATAAATTGTTGACCAAGCCAACGGTTAGAAAAGCTTATTTTTCTCGAATAGTTTTTATATATTTGTTAATAATTGTTGTTCATATGTTTCATAGATTTATAATGCCGACAACAATTTCAGCTATTTCTACATGGATGATTCGCGTTGGCCAGGTCCTGATGATAGTCGTACTACTATTATTTTGGGTGATAAGTTGCCGCAAAAACATTTAGTTTTTCACAATTCTTTACCTCAATGGCGTGAGGATGTTGTCGATTTTTATATAGCTTCACCTTATGTCAGTGTTGTTGATTTTAATAATAATCCTGTTGATATACAAGTAAGTCCGGTATGGACTTGGCATAAACATACAGTCACCAACACTATTACACCCCAAGCCTCTACTACGAAATATAGACTTATATTCAAAGCTAAAGTACCCCCGCTTGGCCTTTCAACTTATATTGTGGAAATCGAAACACCAGAAACTATAAAATCAAAGTAAGAGCCCACTTAGTTAAACTGATAATGATTATGCATGAGAAAAAGTTAGTTTTCAATAACCAAATATCCTTCTACTCTCAATACAAAATCTAGCAATTTCAAACTTTTTTGAGAGAAAAAGTAGATGGATCATTTACAATAGACATTTTCAATATTAACAAGTAAGAAAATTATAGTCGGTCTAGACCGACTATACGATACCCTATACCATGCGTTTAGAAACCCTATCTCTTAGGCCCAACTAACTGGACATAGAAAATAAGCAAAAACCAAATTTGAGTGGGATTTTTATTAATTTTTTTGGCTGCAGATATGAAAAAGTTAATATCGGATGCTATATCTATATGGGGACTAGGTCCAAAAATGGACCGATCCTGATCATGTTTGGAAAAGTCTCTTGTATTTTGGAAAAATATATACAAACCAAATCTGAGAAGAATCAGTGCAATATTTTTGTTTTTTAATAGATTTAAGTGAAGATCGGGAAGCAGCCCTATATGGGGCCAAAGGGATCATTTTTGGACTACTCATTAATGGATGTAATGAACGCATATAAACCCAATTTGAGTAAGATCTATATGACAATTTGGATCTTATGGCAATTTATGTCGATTTCATAGGGGTAATTTGTATGGGGGCTAGGTCTGAACATGGACCGATTCTCACCAATTTCAATAGCGTTCATCCCATGGCCGATAAAAGCTTATATACCAAATTTCATCAAAATATATTCATATTTGCGACCTGCAGTTTGATTACAAGCTTTACATGGACACACAGACGGGCGGACGGACGGACGGACGGACATTGTTAAATCAACTCAAAAAATGATTCTGATTCGATCGGTATAATTAAAGATGGGTCTAGGTCAAATATTTTTGGTTGTTACAAACAGCAGCACAAAGTCATTATACCCAAACCACATAGTGGTGTAGGGTATAAAAATACTTTTTGATGTGTAAACATCTATACGTGCAGGGGGGTAAAAATGTATTGAAAATACATTCACAAAAACAACGTAAGACGTACGTCTTACGTAAGACAAAACCGGTGTGACTTATGATTGTATTGGTGAAAAATTATGATATGTAATAACCTTTTTGAAAATGAAAAATGAAAATAAAAAATGAAAAATGAAAAATAAAAATGAAAAATAAAAAATGAAAAATAAAAAATCAAAAATAAAAAATGAAAATGAAAAATATAAAAAATTAACAATAAAAAATGAAAAATAAAAAATGAAAAATTAAAAACGAAAAATAAAAAATTTAAAATTAAAAAAAAAAATGAAAAATGAAAATGATAAATGAAAAATAAACAAGTAAGAGTGTTAAATTCGGCTGTGCCGAATTTTTTGATACCCTCCACCTGAGTCTTTAATTTTTAATTTTTAATTCACCAATTTTTAATTTTTAATTTAAATTTTTATTTTTTAAGCTTTAATTATTAATTTTTAATTTTTCGTTATTGATTATTCATTTTTCATCTTTCATTACTCATTTTTCAATCTTAATTTTTCATGTTCCATTTTTCAATTTTCAATTTTCATTTTACACTTTCCATATTCCATTTTTCATATTTCAGTTTCCATTTTCCATTTTAAATTTTTAATTTTTTTAATTTTTCATCTTTAATTTTTTAATTTTCGTTATTCATTTTCCACTTTCCATTTTTAATTTTTCAATTTCCATTTGCCATTTTTCATTTTTCAATTTTCGTTTTCCATTTTCTATTTTTCATTTTTAAAGTTTCATTTTCCATTTTTAACTTTTCATTTTTCAATTTTCATTTTCCATTTTTCATTTTTCAATTTTCATTTTCCATTTTTAATTTTTCAGTTTTCGTTTTCCATTTTCCACTTTCCATTTTTCATTTTTCATTTTCCGTTTTTCATTTTTCAATTTTCATTGTCCATTTTCCATTTTTCATTTTCCATTTTTCATTTTCAATTTCCCATTTTTCATTTTTCCATTTCCATTTTCCATTTTGCGTTTTCCATTTTTCATTTTTATTTTTTAATATTCATTTTTCAATTTTCATTTTTCATTCTTCAATTTTCATTTTCCATTTTTCAATTTTCATTTTCCATTTTCCATTTCCATTTTTCATATTTCAGTTTTCGTTTCCATTTTCCACTTTCCATTTTTCGATTTTCATTTTCCATTTTTCAATTTTCATTTTCCATTTTTCTATTTCATTTTCCATTTTGCATTTTCCATTTTTCATTTTTCAATTTTCTTTTTTCATTTTCCATTTTTCATTTTCCATTCTCCATTTTTATACCCTATACCACTATGTGGTTTGGGTATAACGACTTTGTGCTGCTGTTTGTAACAACCAAAAACCATCTTTAATTATACCGATCGAATCAGAATCACTTTCTGAGTTGATTTAACAATGTCCGTCCGTCCGTCCGTCTGTGTGTCCATGTAAACCTTGTAATCAAACTGCAGGTCGCAAATATGAATATATTTTGATGAAATTTGGTATGTAAGCTTTTATCGGCCATGGGATGAACGCTATTGAAATTGGTGAGAATCGGTCCATGTTCAGACCTAGCCCCCATACAAATTACCCCTATGAAATCGACATAAATTGCCATAAGATCCAAATTGTCATATAGATCTTACTCAAATTGGGTTTGTATGCGTTCATTACATCCATTAATGAGTAGTCCAAAAATGATCCCTTTGGCCCCATATAGAGCTGCTTCCCGATCTTCACTTAAATCTATTAAAAACAAAAATATTGCACTGATTCTTCTCAAATTTTGTTTGTATATATTTTTGCAAAATAAAAGAGACTTTACTAAACATGATCAGGATCGGTCCATTTTTGGACCTAGTCCCCATATAGATATATCATCCGATATTAACTTTTTCATATCTGCAGCCAAAAAAAATTAATAAAAATCCCACTCAAATTTGGTTTTTGCTTATTTTCTATGTCCAGTTAGTTGGGCCTAAGAGATAGAGTTTCTAAACGCATGGTATAGGGTATCGTATAGTCGGTCTAGACCGACTATAATTTTCTTACTTGTTCATATTCCATTTTACATTTTTCATTTTCCGTTTTTCATTTTCCATTTTCCATTCTCAATTTTCTATTTTCCATTTTTCAATTTTCTTTTTTCATTTTCCATTTTTCATTTTCGATTTTCTATTCTCTATTTTTCATTTTCTATTTTACATTTTCCATTTTCCGTTTTCCATTTTTCATTCTCCATTTTCATTATCCATGGGAAAATTTCCATTTTTCGTTTTCATTTTTTCTTTCATATTGGCGATTTTTTTTTTTATTATAACGTGATAACGATAAAAAAAAATATGTGGCAATACTACTAACATGAGCTATGTTCTGTGTCCTTGGATTGTTAATATATATGCATATTATTTTTGTGGCATTTTTTTATGTTGTTGTACAATTATTATGTTCAACCACTAAACTGTTACAACAAACACACTGGGTTTTATGTTTTTTTTTAGAGATATCTACATATTTTTGCTCGTATCTAATCACAATGATGCCCGATGTAGCCCATTTTCAATACCAACCTGCTGGGAATTATGGCAAATGATATTTTTGTAACCTTATCCAGTGAGATGGCTTTTTTGTGAATGAGCGTGATTTCAACAGAAAGACGGACATCGCTATATCGACTCGAGCTGTGATAAGGATCAAGAATATATATACTTTATGGGGTCGGAAATTAGTTTTTCGATGCGTTACAAACGGAATGACAAACCTATATATACCCTCTGCCACTGACGTGTGGAGGGTATAAAAATTAAAAATAAGAAATGAAAAATTAAAAACTAAATAAAAACTAAAAATAAAAAATGAGAAATAAAAAATGAAAAATGAAAAATAAAAAATGAAAAATTAAAAACGAAAAATGAAAAATTAAAAAATTAAAAATAAAAAATGAAAACGGAAAAACGAAAAATTAAAATTAACCGGTTGAAATAATAAATACTAAATATTTTTATATTAGCAGAGTCCCTGCATTTGATTGCTTTAAAGGTGCTATTACACGATGTGTTTTTTACATATGTACTGTCACTTTTTTTATCCATATTAAATTCCTCATGTCTGTCAAAATTGTCTTTTACATACGATTCATAATTTTTGCTATCACACGTGCATATGTATTTCCGTATGACATAACCTCTAAATGTAAACAACAGCTGATTTAATTTGTGAAAAAAATTATATATTTATTAATTGTTAATTAATATTAAACAATTTATTTTTCTTTCAATATTAATCTTTATAATTTACTCTGTTTTTCTTTCGCCACAAGCAGTGTTGTATTTTCATATGTTTGTCATGCAAAAATAGAACCTATTCTAATTGAAAAATGTACATGTGACTTTCCTCATGTATTGTACATAAACAATGTTTCATATGTATCACACGATGTGCACAACTTGTGTTGTGGGAAAATTTGACAGTACATATGTAAACAAGTAAGAAAATTATAGTCGGTCTAGACCGACTATACGATACCCTATACCATGCGTTTAGTGACCCTATCTCTCAGGCCCAACTAACTGGATATAAAAAATAAGCATAAACCAAATTTGAGTGGGATTTTTATTAATTTTTTTTGGCTGCAGATATGAAAAAGTTCATATCGGATGTTATATCCTTATGGGGACTAGGCCCAAAAATGGACCGATCCTAACCATGTTTGGTAAAGTCTCTTGTATTTTGCAAAAATATATACAAACAAAATTTGAGAAGAATCAGTGCAATATTTTTGTTTTTTGATAGATTAAGTGAAGATCGGGAAGCAGCTCTATATGGGGCCTATGACTAAGAGTTATCCAATAGGTATTATTTTTGGACTACTGATTAATGGATGTAATATATACATACAAACCCAATTTGACTAAGATGTGTATGATAATTTGGATCTTATGGCAATATATGTTGATTTCATAAGGGTCATTTGTATGGGGGCTAGGTCTGAACATGGACCGATTCTCACCAATTTCAATAGCGTTCATCCCATGGCCGATAAAAGATCGAATACCAAATTTCATCAAAATATATTCATATTTGCGACCTGCAGTTTGATTACAAGCTTTACATGGACACACAGACGGACGGACGGACGGACATCGTTAAATCGAATCAGATAGTGATTCTGATTCGATCGGTATAATTAAAGATGGGTGTAGGTCAAATATTTTTGGTTGTTACAAACAGCAGCACAAAGTCATTATACCCAAACCACATAGTGGTATAGGGTATAAAAACACATCATGTAATAGCACCTTAAGTGATACATAGATGACGCTTTCTGTTTGATTTTAAAAAAGTGCCATAAAAAATTCTTTAATTACTAGATGTTTACACATCTCCCCTGTGATCGGACTCACATGAATTTTATTTTTATCAGCTATTAAGCACCAAAAAAAAATTTATAATTCTAATTCAATTTAACACAGTTTTTTTTTCTATTTTAGTTACATCACATTTGCCTCTAACCTTGTATTAACGAAAAATCCTATTACAACACAACTGGGGGATTATCCTAAAGAAGTTAAATTTGGTGAACATAGAGAAGTTTCGTTGAAAGTAGGTTCTGGACCAACTGTCGCATTTAGTACCGAAGGAATGATGAAATCTATACAAATTAAAGACTCCGAACCTCATATACCCGTAAGGGTGCAATTTTTCAAGTATAACACACGATTAAATGGTGATCGTTCTGGAGCCTATCTATTTCTGCCGAATGGCCCGGCCTCGCTAATAGAAAATTCTCAACCTCCTGTAGTTTTGGTTACCAAAGGTCCTTTAGAATCCAGTGTTACTGTGGGTCTATCATTCGCTGTCCATTACACCATTTTAAGGGATGGCGAAGCTCCAGAAATACGCAATAATATTGATATTGTAGATATGGATGACACCGAGGTTGTTATGCGATTTCAAACGCGAATTCGTAATGGAGATACTTTTTATACCGATCTCAATGGGTTGCAACTAATTAAACGGCAACACTTTTCAAAGATACCATTACAAGCAAATTATTTTCCAATACCTTCTGCAATTTATATAGAAGATGGTTTGTTGCGTTTAACAGTCGTGACAGCTCAACCTTTAGGTGGCTCTTCACTGGCTGATGGCGAAGTGGAAATTATGCAAGATCGTCGTTTAACAAACGATGATGAACGTGGCCTAGGACAAGGTGTTTTAGATAACCAACCCGTGTTGCATATATTCCGTATTATATTGGAAAAAATTGATAGTTGTGAAAAACTGGCAGATAATCATCCCGCTGGTATTTTGACATTGCCAGGCTATCGCAATTCCAAATCTTTATTAAATCCTTTAGATAAATTTATATTTACCGAAAATGATTGGCTGGGTGTATTGCCAGAATTTGGTAGTACACATTCAGCTTTGGGAGAAGATATGGAAATTGTTATAATGAGAAATTTACCAGCCACTACGACTATAGTGGCAGTAGCTAAAGATCGTAAACCGCATTTGCAACAAAACACAGGTCTCATAGTCCATCGTACAAATCTATTACAATGTTCGGGCTTAGAAGCACAAAATACCGGAGAGGTAGGCTACAAAATCATAACTAAATAAAACGTGCATAAAATTTTTTTTTTCTTTTTACTATTTTAGATAAATTTACATCATCTATTACAATGGAATTCCCATAATATCACCTCAGTGTATAAAACGACTTTAACTTTCCTGCAACGTTTATCAGCCCAAAAAATTGACGAGGATATATCGTTATGTCCTATGGATACATTAGCATTTACTTTACAAAGACATACATAGTTTATTTGTTAACATAAAAATTGTTCTGTTTTTGTGAACTGACTGACTTTATATGTTTTAAGTTTTTATTATTTTATACCAAAAAAGAAAAAAAAGAAAAAGTGAATTTTAGCCCCACGATCTTTTTAAGTTTAATTGTTTAAGATTGTTAATTGTTTAGAACTTGATTTTTTTTTTTATTTGTCTAAATTTATTTCGAGTGAATTTATTGTTTTTAATAGCACGTATAACTGTTTATTGTATTTAATAAATTAATAAAGAATCTCACTCTTGGTAGTAAAAAAAAACTCTAGCACATCTTGTAGTCAAAGTCAAGTAAACCGACAAAAAATTTATTCCACTATCTAGAAGAATTGCAAGGGCCGTTTCCTTCCAAGTGTGAAAACTCTTAAAATATAAATGATTGATATTATAACAAATAATATATAAAATAAATTTTATAATAGGTTTTGTCTCAATACAATTGTATATACTGGATTTAAATATATCGTGTTATACTTTCTAAATAAATTAGTGACATTATCTAATAGATAGTTAAGCCTATGGAACAATACAGTTTGTTTGGTTAGGAATTGGATGACTTTCATGACACATACGTATTATTTAAATTACCGTTCATACCAGAAGAATTAAAGTGATAAACTACTGTAAGAGAATAATAAGGTATCAATGCTAATGGAAATAATTGTGACCACTAAACACAGCACTGCTATAAGCATTCTGGTAACAACATCCCTACAAGAACAGTGACGGTCATTTGACCGGTGATATGACCGTCATTACTGACTGAAGTGTCGGTCATCGCGTAGAACAAAGTTTCTATCATTTTATTAAGGCAAATATGCCAAAACTGACCGAAAATTTTGTGTACATGTGATTTTGCATCTTACTCTAACCTATGAAAGTATGTAAACCATATAATATATATCTGAACTGCTCACTCTACCGCTGTTTAGTGGTCAACGATGATAGATATATATATCATCGTTGACCGGTCACATTTGATGGATATATACATCATCGTTGACCGGTCATACTTGATTATAATGAAACACGACTTATTTTTTATTTATTTATTTATTTATTGTATTAAAAATCAAATTAAAAATAAACATTAAATATTAAAAACACATATCACTAATTCCGAAACGTGGTGATAACTTTGAGATAATGTTGAAACAGGACAATGGGCTTAACTTAAAACAGATATTTAAACAACTTTGCTGACTTTTCACTCGAAACATCCTTAAACTCAATAGAAATTTCCGGTAATGGGCCTTAGTGCAATCAGTAGTATCTTAAAGTAAACAATTTATTATAACACTTACATATATATCAACAATTTATATTAAAGCTTACCTTTTCAGTGTTGTGAATTAACAATTTCGGCCAAACCTGATACAATTCATTTGGAAAATTGATGAGTAAATGATATATCCATTCAAATACTGCTACCTTTGTTTGTACAGAACGGTGTGTGAGATATTGTGATAATACCTCCATAAATCAATTTGTTCAGTATTCTGACATCTTTGTTCTTTTGAAGAAACTAATTTCATTTCATATTATCAACATCATATTCCAGACACTGTATTCCAGAATGGCATAAATTAAAACATTCAAATATTAAAACAAACTCCCATATCCATGTTATGGCAACAGACTGAAAGATAGATATAAGGATTAGTGTAAAATGCTGCAAGGAAGATTTACTTTGTTTCTAGCTACAATTTTTAATAAAATGTCAGTGCATTACCTTAATAAGTTCATTTGGTGATTGCGCATGTATTAACAATATATTTATAATGTCTTCCATGCGCACTTAACTGGATTCATTACGAATCGATTTAATAAACTGTGTCAGCGTTGTTTCACACAATTATATTTCTTGTGTATTATCTTCCAGCATCATAAAAAGTCCATCAATAATATCAAATAGATAACCATATTATTTTCTGGTACAGCATTCACAATCGAAATCCAGGATATAACATATTGTCGCACAATATAATTCTTTACACAAATGCGTTTCCTAAGAGGTATAAAAGATCTAGATTGAAAGTTTGTGAAGATTCTACAGCAATATCTTTAATTTAACGATCCAACAGGAATAGGCCACAAGCGAGCAAAAAATAAATTGTGGAAGAGTATAATGGAGGGACGTGCCACCACAATTGAGAATGGCACTAACGAATTCACTGACATATTTTGAAGAATCCTAAAGAAACAACAAAAATTAACTTGAACTTTTAAATTAATTAATTACTTACCTTTCCTAAACTTTAACAAAAACAACTCTACAACAGCAACAATGACAGTCATATGTTTTTAAATAGAAAAAAACTGCAAGTGTGTTAGTACAAAAATTGTTTATGTGTTAGTTTCAGTCATTCATTTCTTGTAGGGATGGGAAAAAATATAGACATACGTTTACCCACCAATCTCACATCACACTGCAAGTTCGAAAAACTCAATACACTCACATTTTTTTTACTAATACACACACATTTTCCGCAGTGGTCACACTAATGGCACCAAATTTTTTGTGCGAGTAGTGGCAGACACTAACGATGATTAATGTTACCCTGTTATAAATTTAATGCAAATTTACTGGATTCTGTAAAATAGTAATTAAAGTTTTAACTTGTTAAATCTATTATAATGATTTATTTTTTGAAATGCGCATAAAAAAACGCAAGTTTGTTAATTATAGAGCATAAATATTATTAACTATTATTAAAATAATACTAATAATAATAAATGTAAACATTTTCCCTCAAACATGTGCCTGTATAATAAACTCGGTAACTCTACTTAAAATTTTAAAAATGAGATTGCAGTCAGATGTGTGAGCATAAAATTTAATGGCGATGGATTCGACTAATTCGAACAATTTTTCGTTGATAATACGTACACAACGATTTTACAATTTCAGTGTGATGTGAGATTGGTGGGTTACTTGACCCGCCTTCTACACAGGCCACTGCCACTCAGTTGTGTACGTATTATCAATGAAAATACGTTTAACATTTATTATTACTAGTATTATTTTAATAGCGGTATTCACTCTTGGTGTTAAATTTAACAGGATCTATTTACAACGATTTTATACTACAAAGCGTGAACGTCTTTTGTGTTGTGTATTGTAAACTAATGAATCAGCTGTTTCTTGTTTTGTTTTTTTTTTTTTATCAGTTTGAAAACTTAAAATATCAACAAGAATTTGCAGATAAGAAAGATTCCCAAAATTACAAAAAAAAGAAAAAATTATTAATTTTTTTAGTACAAAATGCAGTTGACGAAATTGAATTTATAGAGATTCTGGATTCTGAAGGTACGGTATTACTTGCAATAATAAAAACAATACAAATATATAACTACTTTCCTTTTGTAGATATGTGCATGTGAACATTATGCAATTGACCTCATTTTAGATGAATTAGTTGATGACATTATTTTAGTTAAAGTGTACCGCCGCTGAGCTTGGAATTCGGTTCCGAATTCAATGAAGTGGTCACTAAATGCCTTAACACAATTAGATGACAACAGATTTTTGCAAATGCTGAGGGTTAGTCGAATTGAGTTTCATACACTGGTGTCTATGCTTTTCAATATTTTGATACATATTTTTTATTATTTTGATCCATTTACCACAAAATGAAAAATAAAAAATAAACAATTGTTTTGGAAGCTCAACAATCAGCTGTTTCAGTCTTGTAAATGTTTAGTCTTTGAGATGTACTATAGCTTTTACCCTTGTACTTTAAACACAGCGTAGTAAATTTCAAATTCATACATTTTGTTGTTGTGGTGTTGTAAATAGTAGTACTTTTACTATATCTACAACATTTCCAAGGGTTACAAGGGTACTTTACTACCAAGAGTGAAAGCCCTTAATGATATTTATGCTCTATAATTAACAAACTTGCTTTTTTATATGCGCATTTCAAGAAATAAATCGTAATAATACATTTAACAAATTAAAACTTAAATTACAATTTTGTAATACAGTAAATTTGTATTAAATTTTTAACAGGGTAACATTAATCATCGTTGTTTTTCAATTATATATTCTTCCTTCATTTTTGCATATTTTAACAATTTTGATATTTACATATGTATCAGATCTTATCTTTACATACATATGTACCTATAGATATTGCAACAAATAATATATAGGATCTAAAGATATTAAATAGTTTTTATTTTATTTTATTATGATTTTTAAAGGAAATTGGGAGGAAAAAACCTTTATATTATTTAATAGATTCAAATACTATCTGAAAATATTTATATGCTTATAGGAGGTTTATTAGGCCTCTATAAGCATATAATTTTTAATTTGGTGATTTCTTTTTAATTTTACGTTATTTCTCTACATTCTCTTAACAGCGGGTAATAGGAATTTTTAATTTTAGCAAAGTAATTTTTATAAATTTTTGTTATGAAATCGATAATTTTTTCATAACCTGTTTCTTCATGAAGAAGATTAGTAGGATACCTCCAGGGCTTTCTATTTATCATATTAAGACTTTTGTTTTGTATAATTTGTAAGCGTTTTAGGTGGCAGTTGGCAGCGTCACTCCAAATAGGACGCGTTTATGTTAATATTGGCCTTATAACACTTTTGAAGAGTAGATTTTTGTTTTTGGGGTTTAGAAATGGCCTTCTATTTAGTAGAGGTCATAATGCTTTAAATGATTTTATTGCTTTTTTGCATGTAGCCATAATATGTTGTTTAGAAGTAAGCTTTTTGTCCAAGACAACTCCGAGATATTTGACATCGTTAAGTACATTTATGGTATTACTTCCAATAAGAAGATGCCGTCTTGACAGTCTTTTGGGAGATTTGTTGAATGGAAAAATTATTGCTTGGGTCTTGTTTGGATTAATTTTGATTTTCCAATTGTGAAAATATTTACTGCAATTTACAAGTCCCTTTTCCATTTTCTTCAGGAGTGCACTTGTAAGTTTGTTCGAAGAAATTAACGCAGTGTCATCTGCGTAATAAGCAATTTTCATATATTTCGGGACTTTATATATCGAGTATAGCAATGGCGACAAAACAGATCCTTGAGGTAACCCTGCGGTAATGGTTTTTGGAGATGATGATTCATTTCGCAAGTTTAAAGCTTCTGCCGTGAATGAAATCTGAAATAAGTTTGAATAAATATTTTGGTATATTTGCATCAAGAAGTTTAAATACTAGGCCATTATGCCAAACGGTGTCAAACGCTTTTTCAATATCTAACAATATTAGACCCGTTGAACGTTTATTGTTTTTATTGGTGATTTGATTTGATTTTTAATTCTGTTTATTTGGTGAGTAGTGCTATGCTCTTTTTTAAATCCAAATTGTTCTTTAGCAACAATAGAATTGGTCATTACAAATTCACTAAGACGAGAATGTAGTATTTTTTCAAATATTTTACCTAAGTTACTTAATAGACTAATAGGTCTGTAGCTGTTTGGGTTATTTTTTGGATTACTAGGTTTGTTTATGGCTATAACCTTAGCATTTTTGAAATGGTTTGGGAAATAGTTGAGTTTGATGCAGCTGTTAAATATTATAACCAGTAATTTTAGAGCTTTGAGTGGTAGTTTCTTTAAGAGCAGGTTCGGAACATTGTCAAAACCAGGGGATTTTGAGGGTTTTATTGATGAGGCAATATTCGTTACTTCTTCAAGAGATGTATAAATTGCTGACTCAGAACTAGGATTTTCTTTCTTAAAATTTTTTACTGTTGTATTTATTAATGTATCCGCTGAGTGGTTGTAGTTCGAAGTGAGCTTATTGGCTTGGACAAATGTATTTGCCAAATTTCAGCCTTGTCCTTATCAGATGTTCTATCATTCTTGGTGGTTCATAGTAAAAATCAAAATAACTTTACGATTAATAAGTTGTTATTAAAAAAGTGATTTCGCACCAAAGAATGAATGATGATAATAATTGACATCATTTCTTATTGCGTTCCGAATTAATACTTTTATCTATCATGTTACTTAGAAACTTAGTACATTGATTATAAAAAGTTTGCTCGGCTATATTTGAAGATCGTTGGATTTTTCTTGACTTTTTCGAACTGGCTGTGGCGGGTTAGTCAGTATGTCTATAGGTATGAATAGGCATGGATGTTAAAATTTTAATGTTATGTATGTATTATTAATTGAAATATGGACTTAATTAAATTTATACGGGTTAAAAGAAGATGCAAATCATTTTATGAATTTTAAGCGAGAAGAGATAAGAAGGGTGTATTCTATCATTCTTGGTGGTTCGTAGTAAAAATCAAAACAACTTGACGATTAATAAGTGGTTATTAAAAAAGTGATTTCGCACCAAAGAATGGATGATGTAAAAAACAAAATTCATTTATTTCTAATCTCAGTCAAAGTTTGTTTAAAAATCACTAGTAGATATTTAAAAAAAAAACTATGAAGTAATATACAATTTTAAATGAGTTACAAAGTTGGGATCAAAGTTGGGATTTTAACTTTGGATTTTGAAGAGCATTATGAAACGAGAATAATAGGATAAATTTAATAAAATTTCCCCCTGTTTATGGAATAATTTTGTTTTGGTATCGGAAAAAAATAATTCCAAATTTTATAATTAAAGACCTAGTTACCCACACGTTGTTAAAATGTAACCGTATCGTATCGTTACGTTGGCATTAAATCCAATTATAGAACGTAAAAATCGTACCAGCATGTTGCTGTGTAAAATTAACCAAACTTTATCAGCTGTTCACAAATGTCACGTACAAACGTAGCAAAAATCTAAAATCAACAGAAGCTAACGATACGATACGTTAGTTGGGTAAGCACTTGTACGTTTTTCGTAAGGCAGTTTGAATCAACTGATTTGCGCCGATACCGTTACGCGTGGGTAACTAGGCCTTAAGTAGTACATATTTTTTTTCGAAATTAATAGAAATAAGGTAAAAGTTTTTTGGCAACACTGCTCTCAAATATATGTTATGTTAAAAGCTCTCTCTCACAGCTCAACATACAGAGCGATTTTAAGTATCATTCCATAAATTGAATGTGGTCACAACGATTGCTGCCAGATTGACATTTAGATGGTTTTATGTCCAAAGAGTTTACAAATTTAATATTGCAAACAATTTTGCATCAACTATTAATTTATAAATCATTAAACGAAAATTTTGATGAAAAATTCAAACCCTATTTTTTTTTTTGGAAAATATTCATTAATATACAATATGTATTTTGTTCTTATAAAAGTCCAGTTATTTTTAAATTTTGTTCTTTCCTATTAATGAAATTTGTTATTCATTCAATCTATCTGGCAACAACGGTCGCACCACAAAAAAATAAATCTGTGCCTTTTTCTTATAGCCTGTTTGCGTTTGAGCAAGTAAAAGAATTATCACTTTCGAGCCATTACTTGAAGCGATTCGTTCGTTTTTAATGTATACACACCTTTAAGAAAAACCAGTTTCAAAATATTCATTCATTACAATAAGACAAAAAAAACACTCATCTCTTTGCTCGGTGTTACCTAATAATAATAAAGTGAGAAAATTTATGATAAAAATATTGAAAATAAAATTGCTGATTATTTTAACGTATTAGTTAATTGTAAGTTATTTTAAGATTTTTTTTTTTTGAAAGTGTGCGTGTGTATGTGTGAACATTATAAAAGTAACTAATAAATACAAAAACGAACCATAACGATTTTTCCCTATTTCAATGCCAAATATGTATCTAAATGGCGAACTAAAACTATGAATTTCCTGTTAAATGTGATTGTGATTACTTGCAAGTTACTTAAAACTTCTAAAAAACAATAAAATTAATGAACCAACAAAATTTGTTTTGTGAACAAATACTATAATTAGCAGTCATTATTTTTTACTGCAAAAATAAAAGTGAATAAAATCGAAATTCTATTTTTAATTATATACATATTTATTTACATGTATAAATGTCCCAAAGAAATGGTCAAATGTCATATTTTGTTTAAAATTATTTGTATGTATCAGTTTAAAGGAAAAAAAAAACTTAATTATAACGACGTCATTCAAAAGTGTGTCAAAGCAGCGCCATCTTCAGTAGTAAAAAAAAAAACAAGAACATTAAAAATTCGATACAAAACCACTGACTTATGCCTATATATACACCAACAACAAATATTCTATGTACATAAAACAATACATATCTTTAATATTATCCAATTTAAAAGCTTATAGACATAGAGAATGAGGGTTTCTCTTATTTCGCTCTGAGATAAATTATAATCAGAGATGCCAACTTGGTTCTTTTCACCCCTACTAGGGTGAAATGGTAATGGAAAGAACTCCCATGAAAAAAAATTCGTCGATAAAGTTTCTCATTGCCTTAGGGGGGTCCGACGGGGTCATTTTGATGCCATGAAATTTCAGTTTGCTGTTTCCAATAATTCCAATAATTATTATCTTTGCTTTTTGATATGTCAAACCGCGCATATTTTCGAACTAAGAAAAAAGGACAACAAATTGGTACTTAAAAAAATTTGTTTATTTTTATAAAAGAAAAGTTTGCTCTTTTAAAAAAACTCCAAAAAGTTTCTCTTTAGTGAGAATATATATTCAATAACATCAGCATACAACAAAAAAACATATTTTGACTCGCAGTTTTTATTAATTGTGTAATGAGAACACTTATACAGAACTTCAATGTTTAGGGAGGGAATTTGGAACGTTTAAGAGTTTGTATTTATGCAAAACCCGGTTCACACGAAGCAACTTTTGAATTTGTTGGAGAGTGGGGAAAGAAGAGCGGTATTTGGTACGGAAACTCGTTTTTTTTGTTTCATTCGTAATTGTAAACACGAATTTAGCTGCAGGTTATTATTTGACATTTCTCTTAATTCTTTGCTTCGATGTGAAAAATTATTATTCCATTTATTTTATCATTTTTATACCCTATATCACTATGTGGTTTGGGTATAATGACTTTGTGCTGCTGCTTGTAACTACCAAAAATATTTGTCCTAGACCCATCTTTTATTATACCGATCGACTCAGAATCACTTTCTAAGTCGATTTAGCGATGTCCGTCCGTCCGTCTGTGTGTCCATGTAAACCTTGTAATCAAACTACAGGTCACAAATATGAATATATTTTGATGAAATTTGGTATATAAGATTTTATCGGCCATAGAATGAAATTGGTGAAATTCGGTCCATGTTCAGACCTAGTCCCCTTACAAATGACCCCTATGAAATAGACATAAATTGCCATAAGATCCAAATTATCATATAGATCTCAGTCAAATTTGGTTGTTATGTGTTTATTATATCCATTAAGCAGTAGTCTAAAAATAATCCCTATAGGACAATTCTTATTCATAGGCCCCATATAGAGCTACTTCCCGATCTTCACTAAAATCTAGCAAAAAACAAAAATATTGCACAGATTTTTCTCAAATTTGGTTTGTATATATTTTTTCAAAATATAAGTAACTCCGAAATATGGTCAGGATCGGTCCATTTTTCGACCTAGTCCCCATATACATGGTATCCGATATGAACTTTTTCCTATCTGCAGCCAAAAAGTATTAATAACAATGCCACTCAAATTTTTCTATATCTAATTAGTTGGACCTATACGCATGGTATAGAGTATCGTATAGTCGGTCTAGACCCACTATAATTTTCTTACTTGTTTTATTATTTAATTTTTCACTTTGAACCAATAATAAAATCTTTTTCACAAACTAGATAAAACGAACTGTCATAAATGTAAGAATTTGATAGCAAAAGAAAATTGCTTAAAACAAATTTCTCTGTGTGAACATTAAGGCAACTTTAAAAAGCAGTTGAGCAACAAAAATTGCCTCGTGTGAACCGGGGAATATATGTTAATTCCGTTTTATGTATAAGGTATGGACTACGACGGGCCAATGATTCAATAAAACTCTCTTGAGAAAACAATAACTGATTTAAATTTGTTCTAGAAAAAAATATTACATATGTATGTATAAAAATATGAATTGGGTATTCAGATGTTCTTTTTAGAAGTAAAAAATTGGCAACTTCTTTTCCTCTTCACTACATTTTACGCATTTTTATACCCTATACCACTATGTGGTTTGGGTATAATGACTTTGTGCTGCTGTTTGTAACAACCAAAAATATTTGACCTAGACCCATCTTTAATTATACCGATCGAATCAGAATCACTTTCTGAGTTGATTTAACAATGTCCGTCCGTCCGTCCGTCCGTCCGTCCGTCCGTCCGTCCGTCTGTGTGTCCATGTAAAGCTTGTAATCAAACTGCAGGTCGCAAATATGAATATATTTTGATGAAATTTGGTATATAAGCTTTTATCGGCCATGGGATGAACGCTATTGAAATTGGTGAGAATCGGTCCATGTTCAGACCTAGCCCCCATACAAATTACCCATATGAAATCGACATAAATTGCCATAAGATCCAAATTTTCATATAGATCTTACTCAAATTGGGTTTGTATGCGTTCATTACATCCACTAATGAGTAGTCCAAAAATGATCCCTTTGACCCCATATAGAACTGCTTCCCGATTTTCACTTAAATCTGTTAAAAAACAAAAATATTGCACTGATTCTTCTCAAATTTTGTTTGTACATATTTTTGCAAAATACAAGAGACTTTACCAAACATGATCAGGATCGGTCCATTTTGGGACCTAGTCCCTTTATAGATATAGCATCCGATATGAACTTTTTCATATCTGCAGCCAAAAAAATTAATAAAAATCCCACTCAAATTTGGTTTTTGCTTATTTTCAATGTCCAGTTAGTTGGGCCTAAGAGATAGGGTTTCTAAACGCATGGTATAGGGTATCGTATAGTCGGTCTAGACCGAATATAATTTTCTTACTTGTTTATTTATTTTTTTTTCATTATTAACGCCTCTCTCTCTCTCTCTTGTCATTTCATTCGTACGAATATTTTATTTTTATTAGAACAACACAAAAAGCTTAAATGCTTGTTTTCTACTACTGTTTTCTATTTTTTTTAGTACACCAGGTATTTTATCAGTTCATTTTTTTTTTGTAACTTTTTGCAGCGATGGTAAATTCAAGTTTCAAACAAAATGGTACTGAAATCAACTAGATATATAAGCCCCTGATAGTTATAAGCTGGTTATATGTATATTATCATGTTTTAAATTTGTTGAGAATAATCCAAAATTAAAAAATGCTCGGTAAAAAAACATGAAGTACTGATATTGATTTTTTTATTACCACCCTTTATGCTTAAAAAATGTAGGTACCAAAATACACTCTCTTCATTTGCATAGAAGTAATTACTACTTCCGCTCTTAATTTTGATATGGCAACAGCTACAAAGTCGAACTCTTAAAACTTTTTCTTTCCTGTCTAAACATGTGAGTACCAGTTATTACCTCCTACTTACACTACCATCGTTGTACCTACATATTAGAGATAAGCATAAAAAAAAAACGCACATGAAAAGCTTTTCTTCTTAGCATACTAAATGTGTAACATATAAAAACATATACACATGCACATAGAGGAAGATAGATGTGTTGTAAGTATGTATAAATATATGAGTCGGGAAAAACCTAGTGCCCCAATAACAGAAAAATGCCAGCTACGTGCCTATGTATGCACATATCTACTTTCACACAAACTCATAATAAATGATAACAAAAAACACTATTGTTTATACATTATGCACAAGTACACTTTTAGAATATACACACGAAATAGAAAATTAATACAGGGAATATTTTTTAAATAGAATAGGGCATTAGCTTTTAGAGATTAGAAATTCACATCAGAAAAATTGTAAACAAAATTTTAAGGAAATGCTGTTACAATGTCTTGTAACCCCTGGGCCTTGAAGCGAAGCTCGAAGCTCCGGTGTTTAGTCCCGGATTTCTTGAAGCTGCAAGCTAATTTAAAAGAGATTTAAAAAAAAAATACAGTTCTATTTAAATTAAATTGAGAGAGCTTTTTTTTCAAAAAATTATTTTAAAACAGGGTTGGTAAATGAACTGTGTTATCTTGTACTGAGTTGCTTTTTAAAAATAAACTTTTATAGTTAGTACAAATAAAACCCTGGAATTTTCGGTATATAAAGTTTTTTTTTTTAAATTTCCGATGTAAGCCACGAAGCTTTTTTTTCACTTGAATATATGTATTTTTATAAACTTAAAAGGTTTTTAAAAGCCCTCTTATATAAAAATAATATATCTTAGGTAAGGTTAAAGAAAAAAAAACCCATTTTGACTGAGAAAGTCACAACAGAATTTCCGATGGAGAATTTGAATCTAATAGTAGTACTAACAACTTATTGTTGAGTTTTTTTTTTATTAACTAAGATTATAGTTCTACAGATTTTATAAAAAGCTTGGACATATGTATATCTTAAAATATTCTAATTACCTACCCGCTGTTTCATCCCTAATTTTGGGAGTACAAATTCTCTCTTCCGCTTTAGGCCTTACACTCATAATCAGTGAAAGTTTATTTAAACTATGTAAAATTCTTTTAAAATTTCATAATTTAAATTATTTATTACATATTTTTTTTTTTAAATTAATTTTACCTTCTTCACATCCTTTGCAAGGCATTTTGTATGGTTTTGCTTTTCTGCTTAAAACATGTTGCTGAATCGAATCAATCAATTGAACGAAAATTGTTTGTCATGATATTTGCGCATGTCAGAACATGAGAAGTTGTAATGATTTGAAAAGAAAAAGACAGCACCATAAATGTAGATGACTTGAGTATTATATGTACATACTTTTTATTTATATTATAAGTACGTTTTAAACTTTGGCACTGAATGGTCGTCATACTGCACGTTCTTTTTAAATTTAACCAAATTTAAAGAAAATCCTTAAGGTATTGAAAGAAAAAATACAAATCTGATTCTAGTTATAAAAAAGAATACACATAATAAAACAACAAAAAATTAAATAAATTTTTATCTTAATACAAACAACTAAGAAGTGTAAATTACAAACAATTTGTATAACAATAAGCTACAATAACAACAAAATAGGTATGTAGAAAATTTTCAATCTTCCCTTAAATTCAGGCTTTTTCTAGCACTCGGAAATAATACAATTAATTTCATCATACATTGAAAACAACTACGGTGTATTTATTTACTTGAGTGTGTGTTTATCAACAATAAAAAAAAAAATATATATGTATATATAACAACTGCAAGCTAATTTAAAATAAAAAAATCAAACAATTTATAAATAAAAACAACGGGCATCATCATCATAATCGTCAACGACAAAAGTAATTGCATCGTTGTTAAAAATATACGATTCAAATAAATTAAATTCAGTGTTATTTTTATCTACAACTGCAAAGTCTAGTGCAAACTAATAAAACAATAAAAATTTGTCTAACAGATTCTTTTATGTTAATTTTGATAACAGGTGAATATATAAAATATAAATTTTTATAATTATTAAATAATTTTACCAATAGTTGTACAATTAAATAAAATATTTGATCTACGAGTACTAAAATATAGATGGGGGTTTTCACAGTTCTTATAAACTACTAAACACTTCAAACAGTCCCTTTAGAACATAAAATAAATACTTTTAAAGTATTTTAACATACTTTTTCATATTTATATTAAATACAGATGTAACTCATTGTTTAGGGAGAAATAAATTTAGGTGCAAGTCTAACTAATTCCATTCTAATTCATTACATAAGAACTTTGTAAAACTATATCAGAACCTATGCTTTTCAGAAATTATACCTTTGAATTTTATTGAAAAATGGGTAAAACTATATCAGAACCTATGCTTTTCAGAAATTATACCTTGGAATTTTATTGAAAAATGGGTAAAACTATATCAGAACCTATGCTTTTCAGAAATTATAACTTGGAATTTTATTGAAAAATTGGTAAAACTATATCAGAACCTATGCTTTTCAGAAATTATACCTTGGAATTTTATTCAAAAATGGGTCAACCGTATTATTTCATAAATGAATCCTTTTAAAATCCCAAAAGATTTCAATTAAATACATATTTAAACGAATATTTTCCCCCCATGCGTTTAAACCAAAACAAGAACGAAATTCAGTAGTTCTGTTTGTCGTTAACCAGCTAGATAATACACACAAATTAGATATATTTCACTTAAAATTAGTAAATGGTTTGTGGGCTTGGAGATAGAAGCCGTTGGCCCAATAGTTCTACCCTTTTCTTTGAATAGAAATTTTGATAAAAAAAAATATGTTCCACACTTCCTCTCATATCAGGGCGGAACAAATAAAATACGATCGATTGTTCGAATGATGAATAAATAATTTAGCTAAATTTAAGAAAAAACACAAAAATAAATAAATTTTTTGACACGGATACTTTAACAAAGAAACTAAAAATTTAACTCTCAACTCATCTGACAAAATATGCTTAAAATAAAACAAGAAGTCATTAAAACTGAGATCTGACGGTAATTGCTCCAAAATTATATTAAGTTGTAATATAAATCACCAACATTTTTATTCCAGATGTGACACAACTTATTTTGGTTGCTATCCACAGAGGGTGAGAATATTACGTTTTCTTGGATCAATTCAGGGAGCTATGTTTGGATAATTTTTCTTGGTAATACCATCGAAATTAGTGAAAATATTTCTTTTAAAGTATATTTGAGTAAAATTTTATTAAATATTAGTAGGTATCAGTGTAAGTATATTGTGCAGGGAGTACAATATGAGAACTAAAACATTACTTTTATACATCCTACAGTTTATCATCAACATCATCATCATCAACATCATCATATCATTATTATCATCATCATCATTATCATCATATCATTATTATCATCATCATCATTATTATCATCATCATTATCATCATCACAAAAATCAACATCAACATCAACATGAAGATAGTTCTTGTTCGATGTTGCAGGTAGGCAACTTTCGCATACTTGAAATAATTTGGTCTTACAGTTAATCATCAACATCATCATCAACATCATCATTATCATCATATCATCATTATCATCATCATCATCATCATTATCATTATCATCATCATCATTATCATTATCACCATCACCAAAATCAACATCAACATCAACATGAAGATAGTTCTTGTTCGATGTTGCAGGTAGGCAACTTTCGCATACTTGAAATAATTTGGTCAGAGGTTATCAAAAATATATTAAAAAGGTCTTGATTTGATTTTTAGCGACTGCACTTTCACAATGAAACCCCCTATATTTTTTAAAATCGTTATTTTGAGCTTTTTGCGCTTCTTTCGATAACATGGACTTCGAGTCCATGAGCGACATACTTGTGCAATGTGGAAGGCATATTATTCCAAGGATATGTTTTAACAAAAAGTCGGCCCGTATATATTTTAAATTTTTCATTATTAATTTCGTGGCCACTGGATACAACAATAAGCTGCACGTGCATGGACTGCTGCAGGGCTGGCATAAAACAAGTATGAGTGTTAAATTTGGTACCTTCAACATGGGGTTTTCCGTTTACATTAATATTTCAACTTATTGCACTATTTATAACAAAAGTAAACAAAATATTTGAAAAGGTAAACTATTGTGAATTTTAAGCATATTTTAGGTCATATCTAGGCATAAGGGCGACCGATTAATCCCATTTTAAATACCAATCTGCTCGAAATAATGACAAAGAAAATTATCCTAAGTTTTACCAGGTAAATGGTTTATTTTGTGAATGACCATGATTTCAACAGACTGACGGACGGACGGACGGACATCGCTATGCCGATTTGAGTTGTTATAAAAATCAAGAGTATGTATATGTTCTTTATGGGGTCGCAAATTCATTTTCCGATGCGTTCCGATGCGTTACAAACGGCACAGTGGTGTGTAGAGGGTATAAAAATGCATAGCTTCTAAAGGACGGCATAAAATTTTGCAATATAATAGTGATTTGTGCCATCTTCTTTTATAAAAAATAAAAAATTACAAGTTGCGACACGAATGCACACGAATAATAACTAAAGGGTCCGCCAAATAACTTTTTTTTTTTTTTTGAAAATACTATAGAAAAAAAACTACTCAATATTGTCTCAAATTTCTTTTTTTATTTAAGAGTACAATCCTTCCGGTTAATAATGGAAAATAATTTCATTCAAATGGCTGCCTCGGCTGGCCATGCAGTAGCCTACACGATCGGTCCAATTTTTAAGCACATTATCGATTGTGTGCAGCTGTACTTCACTAATGGCTTAACGAATATTGTCCTTTAAAGCGTCAATTGTCTCTGGCTTGTTGGCGTAACACTTATCTTTGAGGGCACCCCACAAATAATAGTCCCACGGTGTCAAATCGCAGCTCGTAGGTGGCCAAACGACATCAGCTCTGCGGCTGATAATGCGATCTTCAAAAACAGGCGCCAAACATCGAGTGTAGCTTCGGCTGTGTGGCACGTAGCGCCGTCCTGTTGAAACCAAATGTTGCCAATATCCTCCTCTTCAATTTTTGTGAACAAAAATTCGTTCAACATGGCCCGATAACGATCGCCATTGACTATAACGGCCACTCCTTGCTCATTTTCGAAGAAAAATGGCCCAATTATGCCTCTGGACCAAAATCCGCACCAAACAGTGACTCGTTTTGGGTGTGTCGGCTTTTCAATGTATGCGTGCGGGTTTTCTGTGCCCCAAATGTGACAATTTTTCTTGTTTACATACCCGCCAAGATCAAAATGAGCTTCATCTGAAAAGATGATTTTTTTTTTGGCAAAATCGGCATCTTCTGTAAGTCGATCGCAGGCCCACTTAGCGAAGCGAAAACGCATTGGATGGTCAGTTGGCTTCAACTCCTGAACCAATTGGACTTTGTATGGCGTCATACCAAGGTCCTTATGGAAAATTCATCTTAATGATGCCTCCGAAATGTTCAATTCTTGAGAACGACGGTGAATTGATGTTGATGGCGAAAGTGTGCGTGACACTTTCTGCCACAGCAGCAATATTCTCGGGTGTACGCACTGTTTTTGGCTTTTTACGCTTTGGTTTATCGTTGAGGATGCCAGTTTCTTTCACTTTTTTCACAAGATAACGAACATACTGAGCTGACGGTGCTTCTCTTCTTCCAAAATCCGTACGCAATTTTCGCACACATTCTGCAACATTACCATGATTTTCAAAGTAATGTCGCAATATTTCCCAGCGTTGTTCAAGCGTATACACAACCATATTCGTTCAGCGGAAGGATAAAACTAATTATCTGTCAATTCAGACAAGAGCTAAGTATTAACATTCACGAAATAAGCACTAGTTGAAACAAAAAACTTTAGATGGCGGACCCTTTATATGTATATCCGCTTAAAATATAAAAATTCCAATTTTTTTTCTTGCACCTCCAATGTAAATGACAAAATATAAAACACTTTCACACACAATTTGTTACAGAAACGTTATCGAAATATTTGCAAAATAACCTGAACTTGATGGTTCCATTAGCAAAGTTGTTTACTTTTAAAACACTTTTTGAAATAAATAAAATTTTACAGCGCGAAAGTTTTGTCTTTTTTTAGTCTTTTTTGCACAAAAATATTAATAAAGTTTGCGTTTTCCCACGTTAAAGGCACTGAGGTATAATTTTATATACTTTAACCGGGTACAAACAGTTTCGAAGATACCTAAAATTTTTTTTTAATTACCCTTAATCCAAGAAAACAGGCAATTCTAACCCACAGTGAGATCGAACCACTTTCTATATTGTCTCTCATATTCATAGCAGAGAAGAATGTTTTATAATATTATTGATTTCTACCCTCACACATATTTTTTCCTGAGTGCTCAAAAGGTTCTACATATTTTTTGTTTTTGATTTAAAATACATTTACAGTCGATAAAAGAGATAATTGGAAAACATTTTCTTTTTCTTGTTTAAAAACACCAAGCAGGCGTTATTTATATTAATAATATTTTCTGCGAACAAAAGAAAAATAAAAAAAGATAAAACAAAGTAGAACAGTTACCATTTCAGTAGTATGTATGTATAATACTTTGTGGAGTACCCTTTATTGCGCAAGACTGCTCGGCATCGTCTAGGCATATTGAGTCAACCAAGTCTTGACAGACTGATGCCGGTATCGCGTTCCACGAAGCCATAAGAAGTTGCCAAAGCTCATCACTGTTGATTGGATACTTTCCTCTAAGTGACGTCTTTACTACATTCCACAAATTTTCCATTGGAATTGAGGTGGCCACTCTTCGATAGTGCCATTAAATCACGGTAACATATTAGTTTGAAAAATTTCAGCATAATCTTTTGCCTTCATAATGGCCTGTATACGATGTAGCGGTCCAACACCATTGTATGGAAATGCTCACCGTACCATGATGTTACCACTACCATGTTTAATTGTTTTAACAGTAAACATGGAGTTAAACGCTGTATTCGCAGATCTTTTTACGTTATGAACACCTTAATCTGAGTTAAGCAAATTAATTTTAGTTTCGTCAGGCCAAAGAATATTACGCCATTTTTCTTTAGACCAGTTTACATGCTTTTCACCAGATTTTAATCTTTGTTGTACGTTATTCTTAGACAACATGGGTGCACTCAGTAAATAGATTCGTTGCGGCAACCGAATTTTGGAACTCTTTTGAACTATCACATTATTCTCTTGTGAATATCTAATTTAGATGATACCATTTATTAACTAGCTGTAAACCGATGCACTTCGCTACACCCAACGAAACGAAAAAAAAAACTGGGAGTACATTTACTTGATTTTGGGTTTTTGCAATTTTTGATTTGTCGATTTTTCGATTTTGATGATTTTTTTTGTTATTCCTGATTTTTTCTATTCCCGATTTTCGGTTTTCGAAATTTTTGATTTAGGCAATTTTTGATGTTAGCGATTTTTGTTATTCGCGTTTTTTGGTTTTAGCGATTTTTGTTTCTTTTTGCGATTTTTGGTTTCGGCTATTTTTGTTATTCGCGATTTTCGGTTTTGGCGATTTTTGATTTTGTAATTCCGCACATATTTTCCACGACTACTCACATCTATAATATTAATAGGCTAGGCGATTTCTTGTGGCATATGTTTTGTTCTACCGTTATATCCCGATTTTGACCAAACATATATTATTTGAAAGGTATTTCTTTTTAGCCGATTTGCAGGTTTTGTTCTACCGTTTTATCCCGATTTTGGGCAAACATATATAATTTGAAAGGAATTTCTTTTTAGCCGATTTGCAGATTTACAGATTTTAAAATTTTTTCCCTTACTTTGAGTAAATTGCATTTAAAGTTGCTACTAACACATACATAAAATTATACAATGCTATGTGTGTGTTTATTAAATTTGTTAATGTGTTTGTAATAAAAATGAGTTTGTTGTGTTGATTTGTGAATTGGCTATAATTGATTAGCATACTTTTAGGGTCTTTATTTAATGAAAAAATAAAAATTTCTAGAATGCGCTCGAATTTCGAGGGCTGGAATCTGCTAGTTGGTAATTAATGTATTTGTCAAATGTTTCAAGACTGCCGCTTTCAGAGTACTTCATATTTTTTGTGCCACGCCCATTTTTCTTACAAAGTGTCAAGGCTTTCCTTTTTTTATTACTCCAGTTATATGATGTATATTTACTTTGTATGGGCGGTGCCACGCCCACAGCTCCGATCACGCCCATTAATAACTCATCAAGTCACACAAAGTCCCAAGCCTTCTGATACTACAGTACTATATACATATGTATATGATATTAAATATTTACTTTGTATAACTTATGAACTCACACAAAGTTCCAATTTTTTTTTGGAAAACGTGGCATTATCTCCAAAAATAACGTATTTATATATGTAGTTAGAGGTAAAGTTGTATTTTCCGTAAATTTGTAGGAGAAAACAGGAATTATAACATTACTTATTATATTTTTAGTTTCTTTACGCCAACGGCACTTTTGTACCAGCTAAAGAGTAAATAATGTGATTTGCCATATTTTTCCACAAATAATAACAAAATATTGCCACTTATATAAGAAATTTACAAATTTAAAATCAATTTACAGAAAATCCAATTTTACCCCTAACTACATATATAAATACGTTAATATCTTCAGCAATTAAGGAGCTAAAAAGATATTACGTACATCAAAAAGAAGCTTATGGTAACTGCTTTTACCGCGTGGTAACTACATACATTAAATACGTTATTTTTGGAGATAATGCCACGTTTAAAAAAAAAATGTTAAAAAATACTAAAAATTCAATAGGTTCATCAGATAAAAGGCACTCAAGTAGGCTTTCCAATGATATATACATTGCTGAAGTCCGATAATAAGTAACAAAGTTATGTACAAATCAAAGCAAAGCTTTGTCGGTCCATAACTCCGTAAATAGGCTCGACCGCTATAAAAAAATTATTTCTCCTAAATTAACCCAAAAGCCTCTAAACCCGCCAAAAAAAAATTTTAAAAAATCGGGGTGTAGCCACTACAAAAGATAGATTTTTCGACAAAAACGCGTCCAAAACATCAAGAAAAACATTTTGGATGAAAAAAATGCTATTGCCATCGTTTTTAGCGTACAATTTCACCTTGGAAAGGTAATATTAAAAAAAAAAAAATTAAATCAGCCGATTTTTTTTTATTACCTACTAAAAAAACCTTAAAAATAAAAGTTGAGAAAAAGTAAAAAAATTGAAATTTGGGCGCCTCAAAAATGATTTTTTCGATGTGTCGTAGTGGAACTTTTTTCCTCATGCCAAAAGCAATCGAAAAATCAATATTGACAAATTTTTGTCCTAACAAATCCGCCCACCCAAATGTACATGCTAATCTTATGTTACATATTGTTGTAATATACCACCATTTTGCGAATATAGAAATGTTTTTCCTTTTTGAATGTTGCCTTCTATACACTTAATATATTGTGTAATTCTATACACACCACCACACTTCACTTAAACCACAAAAAACTCAACTTTGCAACCACACCAATCCTATTTTATTATATGACGAGAAGCAATTCTGTGGTCACAAGCGATAACCGCCTAAGTCGACTTAAGAACGATTTGAGTTAAGTATGCTGTCATGTTCTACTAAAAACGCTTTATATTTCTGTAAAATCCCCATTTCTCGTAACACTTTTTATTATAAAGTTATTAATGAAAACATACTGACCTAAGTCGTAATGAAGCCACATTACATTTATATAAACAGTTATTTTTCTCGCAAGCACGATTTTCGACGATTTAAGTTATGTATGCCATCACATTCTACTAAAAACGCTTTATATTTACGTGGAATCCCCATTTCTCTAACACTTTTTATTAAAAAATTATTAATGAAAACATACTGACCTAAGTCGTAATGAAGCCGCCCCATTGTATTTATATAAAAAGTTATTTTTCTCGAAAGCATGATTTTCGACTTAGGCGGTTAATGCTTGTGACCACAGAATTTACTTCTTATATATTCCGGTGGATTTTTGAGCGATCCTCTTGGTTTCGTTTGAGCCATGGCAGCTCAGGGTGACAGTCTTATAAACGAGTATCCCAACTTTAAACAACTTTCCACAGAATTGGAAATGTATAATTTTACGATTTCACGTTATATTTCTATTTTTTTTTCTTCCCAAAAATAACAATTTTCAATTTATTTTTCCAAAATGACAAATAAATTAAAAATTCGATTCATTCATTCAGTTATA
Source organism: Cordilura impudica (assembly GCA_963682025.1). Taxonomy (NCBI): domain Eukaryota; kingdom Metazoa; phylum Arthropoda; class Insecta; order Diptera; family Scathophagidae; genus Cordilura; species Cordilura impudica. The sequence goes on from OY821517.1 coordinate 48,427,637, forward strand.
AATACCAAAACAGGTTATAAGTTCGTTTTTCTTTTGTTATAGCCGAAAATTAATTCTAAAATACAAATTTGATTTTATCATATTAACCAACAATTTATAGTAATATGTATCTTTTTAGAAATTTTATGTTTAAAATATATTGTTATAATACAATTAATTGCTGCAATCCCCAATATTTATTATTGCTATCTATACTGCTTTTAAATAGTGGCCTCAATTAAATTATTTTGGTAATTTGTGAAAATACTTTATTGCTAAACGGAACTTAATTTGCTTTTGTAGATACTTTCATTTTGTAAGAAATACGATAATAAGGTTTTGAGCGAAGAAACATATTGTATTTTTAAATTTAAACAAAATAAAACAATAAGTTGTATAAGCTAATAGTGCGTTAACATCTGAGGAAAATCTAGTAGATTTTAGTTGAAATCTATTTCAAAATCTATACCGTTTACATCTAACTTTTTTGACATTTTGTGAGATTTTGTTTCCACAACAATAAACAGCTGATTAAAATAAAACATATGTATAAACTATAGTAGAAATACCAAAAATAAATAAAACAATTGGAAAATGAAAATATGGAAAATTCTAAGAAGAAACAGATTTTATAATTATATTATGCATCAAAAATGAAAAAAGCACAAACTGAAATAGAAATTTTGCGAAAAAAAATCAGCATTTGTAAATAATTTTTTAGCAGATTGGAATGGGCACATGTCAGTATAAAAAGTTATAACTTTTCAATTACCAAATATTTTTTATTATAGATTCGTCACGTTTTTTTGTTAATAATTAATATTTTATTTCCTTTTTATTCAACTTGTTTGCTTTTGTTTTTAAATGTCAATTTTTCAGTCACTGCGTTGTAATTTTCTACTACAATATTAAAAAAACACAGTAGTATCATTTGGTAGTGTCCATATTTGACAAGATTATGTGAGATTTTGCACAAATCTAGTAACGAGCTAGATTTTGTTTTGTATGGGAAATCTAGTAAAAATGAGCTAGATTTCGTTCGAAATCTCGTATATACTAGATTTTGCTTAGATGTATACGCACTATAAGAAAGAATTCTATTTTTTCTGCGTGTACTTTTCTAGGGCTTGAAGCTTTAAAGTTTTCACTAATAAGTATTTTTCGTATTGTTAACGTATTTCTTAGCTGTTTCGAAGAGGTAAAGGTAAAGCGCACAACGCTTCCTTTAATTTTAGGTGTAATTTTTAGTTTTCTATCGCAAGTTAGTTTCAACGGTTCCAATTTAACAGCATTTTCTACGATTATTTTTGAAACTCCGTGAATCTCTGACACCTTTCCTGCGTTAAATAAATCTTTAATATATGTCGAGTCACAGACGAAAAAATATATAAGTATATGTATATATTTAATTTAAATATGTATTTACTAAAAACACTTTTTTTTACCTTTTCACATACAAAAAACAATTTTAAAAACAATGTTTTTTATCGAAATGACATGTCGTCCTTATTAATTCTGACAGCCGAAAACTACCCTACAAGAACAGTGACGGTCATTTGACCGGTGATATGACCGTCACTACTGACTGAAGTGTCGGTCATCGCGTAGAACAAAGTTTCTATCATTTTATTAAGGCAAATATGCCAAAACTGACCGAAACCTTTGTGTACATGTGATTTTGCATCTTACTCTAACCTATGAAAGTATGTAAACCCTATAATATATATCTGAACTGCTCACTCTACCGCTGTTTAGTAGTCAAAGATGATAGATATATACATCATCATTGACCGGTCACGCTTGATTATAATGAAACACGTCTTATTATTTTTTATTTATTTATTGTATTAAAAATCAAATTCAAAATTAAAAATAAACATTAAATATTAAAAACACAACAATATCACTAATTCCGAAACGTGGTGATAACTTTGAGACAATGTTGAAACAGGACAATGGGCTTAACTTAAAACAGATATTACAACTTTGCTGACTTTTCACTCGAAACATCCCTAAACTCAATAGAAATTTCCGGTAGTGGGCCTTAGTGCAAACAGTAGTTTCTTAAATAAAACAATTTATTATAACACTTACATATATATCAACAATTTATATTAAAGCTTACCTTTTGAGTGTTGTGAATTAACAATTTCGGCCAAACCTGATAAAATTCATTTGGAAAATTGATTTTTTTTTTTCTTTTTAAGGCTAGTTCCGCGAAGCCGAGTAGCTTGTCTGCAGATTCTAATGAGTAAATGATGTATTCATTCAAATACTGCTACCTTTGTTTGTACAGAACGGTGTGTGAGATATTGTGATAATACCTTCATAAATCAATTTTTTCAATATTCGAAATCTTTGTTCTTTTGAAGAAACTAATTTCATTTTATATTATCAACATCATATTCCAGACACTATATTCCAGAATGGCATAAATTAAAACATTCAAATATTAAAACTCCCATATCCATGTTATGGCAACAGACTGAAAGATAGATATAAGGATTAGTGTAAAATGCTGCAAGGAAGATTTACTTTGTTTCTAATAATAAGTTCAGTTGGTGATTGCGCATGTATTAACAATATATTTATAGTGTCTTCCGTGCGCACTTAACTGGCATCATTACGAATCGATTTAATAAACTGTGTCAGCGTTGTTTCACACAATTATATTTCTTGTGTATTATCTTACAACATCATAAAAAATCCATCAATAATATCAAATAGATAACCATATTATTTTCTGGTACAGCATTCACAATCGAAATCCAGGATATAACATATTGTCGCACAATATAATTCTTTACACAAATGCGTTTCCTAAGAGGTATAAAAGTTCTAGATTGAAAGTTTGTGAAAATTCTACAGCAATATCTTTAATAACGATCCAACAGGAATAGGCCACAAGAAGCGTGCAAAAAAATAAATTGTGGAAGGGTATAATGGAGGGACGTGCCACCACAATTGAGAATGGCACTAACGAATTCACCGACATAATTTGAAGAATCCTAAAGAAACAACAAAAATTAACTTGAACTTTTTAATTTAATTAATTACTTACCTTTCCTAAACAAAAACAACTCTACAACAGCAACAATGACAGTCATATGTTTTTAAATAGAAAAAACTGCAAGTGTTTAGTACAAAAATTGTTTATGTGTTAGTTTCAGTCATTCATTTCTTGTAGGGTAGTGATCTTAAAATACTTGGTAATTTTATAAAGGAATTTGTTTTTGTAATTTACAATAAGATTAATTCCGTTATGGCCAATTCTTCAATTTTGTTCATTTTTTTTTCTTATTTTGATGTTACACATCATTGTCCTTATTATTTGTACACAACTGTATACGTTTGTTCATTTTGTCATATACGAGTAGTTAAGCACTTGTCGGTTTGCTCGTCTTGTTGTCCTAGCTGCTACTAATCATTTTGTGAGAAGTCACAAATCAATAATGTTAACCCTCTAGTTTATAATCTATAATATTAATAGGTTAGGCGATTTCTTGTGACCGATGTTTTGTTCTACCGTTTTATCCCGATTTTGACCAAACGTATATTATTTGAAAGGTATTTCTTTTTAGCCAATTTGCAGATTTACAGATTTTAAAACTTTTTCCTTTATTTTGAGTAAATTGCATTTAAAGTTGCTACTAACACATACATAAAATTATACAATGCTATGTGTGTGTTTATTAAATTTGTTAATGTGTTTGTAATAAAAACGAGTGTGTTTTGTGTGTTGATTTGTGAATTGGCTACAATTGATTAGCATACCTTTAGGGTTTTTATTTAATAAAAAAAAAAATTCCTAGAATTTGCACTTGAATTTCGAGGGCTGGAATCTGCTAGTTTTTATTAAATGAATAACTTCATAAGTAAATTTTTTATTTATATCTCTTAAATCCATAGTTAATATTTTGGAACCACATTTTCGGTTGACTATTTTTTAGTCTTTTTTTGTAAATGATTTTGTGGTTTTGCTAAAGTGCTTTATATGTTGTATAATAACGCAATTAAAAGGTGTTTTCAAAAAATTATATTTGAATTACAATCAATAATTAGATATGTGGAGGATAAACTTTGATCCACTATTTTTTTATATTTGACATTTCATATGCGCAGCCTTTAGTGGACATTAGTGGGTTAAGTATTCAACATTAAAGTAGTCGGCCAAAATCGTGTTATTCAAATTAGCAGCACCATGCTGATGGTGGTGGTTGTATGAGCTAATTTTAAATAATAAATACACAAGGCTATAGGGTGGATGAATTTGTACTTATGTTATTACATGGGTGAAGAAGACGTAAAGTAATTGCGTATTTCGATTTTTAATTATAGGTTGAGTCAATCAGTCATTGAATCATTAAGTATAAGTTGTAATAATTAATTCATTCATTGGATTTAATTGTAAAGACTAAAAATAGATGTCGTATATTGCTTTTAATGTCTTTGCTGATTTTGTTTCTGTTTCACTCAAATGAATGCCAAATAATCACAAAAAAATAAAAATAAATAAAAAATTAAAAATTCAAAGGCCAAGATTGCAAACATTGCACTTTTTAGATTAAAAATGCAAAAGCAAAAAAATATTAAAAATTACAATAAGCAAACTACAAAAATGTTTTCATTGTCTCCTATTACACCAACTATTATTCCCAGTTATAAAACAATAAACAACAATGAAAATATTTTTTGTACTTATTTCTGATTTTCTTTCATGTTTGTCTGCGGCTGTGGGTTTATGGCTTCAACATTTTTTTTTTATATTTTTTTTTTGTTATAATGATGGGTGGTTGTACACTTGATGTAAGAATCTTTTTTTATATATGTACATGTAGGTGATGCAGGTGGTATGATTGAAGGTAATTTTTTGTTGTTGTTAAATATTGTCCCATTAGCGGAATTGGGTTCCCATCATTTTTATGCAAATTTATTTGTATTGTGAACCCTGATAATGCAAACTACCATACAATGGATAAATTGACAATTTTGAATAATTTCTATAATTTGCACAATCGTTGTTAAAGTTCTGTTCCAAAAAAGGAGCTTAATGAAAACGACCGTAATCTGAAGAGGCAAAAAGAAAACTGGTCAGAATGGTTATTACAGAAAAGAAATCAATTCCTAATGGACATGTCTGATAATCTGAGAATTTTGAGAAAAATATTACCTATCTACATAACCTTAAAATCTGTGAATAATTTTTTAGAAAAATCGTAGACTTTAGTTGTTATACCTAGTTGTTATATAAATTTCAAATTTGTTGTCTTTCTGAATTGGATTAGAATTTTTCCATTTCAAGAATTTTGATGTACGAATACATATACATATGTATGTATATACTAGGTTATATTTTCTTATCTAGTATATACAATGTATATTATACATACATACTTAGTTACATACAATGAAAGCTCAAGCTTAAACCTCTTTCACTCTCTCTCGTTGTCTCTCTCTCTCTCTTTCTCTCCCTCTCTTTTTTTCCCTTTAGTATATACAATTGTTTTCGTATATTGCATTTTAAAATAAAAAAAACAATGACCATTTTGATTTGTTGTGTTTTTTAGTTTTTGTTTTAAAATAAATTTATTTATATGAATATACATATATAAATAAATATGTTTATAATATAGTTTATCTTGTTTTATTGTCGTTAATTTTTTTTTTAATATGTAGGTTTAGGTATTGTTTGTTTTACTTTTACACTCTGTTTTAGATCGTTAAATTCATTAAATATAATTTGTTTGTATGTTTATTGCATACACACAAAGTATACTGTTGATTTTTATTAACAGTAATCTAAAGAATTAATTGATTTAAATCAATTTAATATAATTTTGTTTAGGAATGAAGTCGATCTTAATAAATATTTAAGCTCATCACTGCCTCATTGACTGATTCACTGATGTATAACGCATTATAAGCACTATTAATTGTAAATTAAATAATTAAGTATATGTACATATGTGCACTCCTTGGTCGCCACACGTTGTTAAAATGTAACTGTACCGTAAATGTAACGTTGGCATTTAGTGCAATTATAGAACGTTGCTGTGTAAAATTAACTAAACTTTATCAGATGTTCACAAATGTCACGTACAAACGTAGCAAAAATCTATTTTTAACAGGTTGGGACGTTCCGGTTACGTGGCAGTTCTAAATGCTTTTCATGTAACAAAAAAAAAAAAAACAGGTGACACGTTAGGTTACGGTTACGTTTGGCTAACTAGGCCTTTACTACTAGTCTTGTATAATATCCAAATAAAATAATTTTATGAATAAGTCAAAATTAATTTTTTTTTTTAAATTTTTATTTATTTATAATTATGTATAATATGTATACTATAAATAAACAAATAGTTCATATTAATTAATTAATGTACACTGTCCCATATCGGGCGCTCTAACACTTAGAATAATTTCGTTAATTATTTGTAAATATGGATATGTTCAATATAATACCGTTCTAATAATATTGCTATAAAATTGTACAATGAAAAATTATATAAAAAACATTGCTTATAAGTATAAGTTTATTTCTAATTTGTAGTCTAAGAGGTAAAAAACTGAAGGAAAATTGCCTTACTCGGTAAGCCACCAAAATTTTTATTATTATTTACATTTGAAAGTAAATTTTTATCTTTAGAGAAAATATCTCTGCTAAATCTATTATTCTCTACTGTCAGTTGATTATCATATATATTTTTAATATTTGCCCTCCTATAAATATGATAAATTATGGGAATACATCTATAGTTTTGAATATATCCTTTTCTATCGAGGTGTAGGCAAGCTTCTGTTGAAACATACCCACTTATTAGGTATTTTTCCATATTAGATGGCGATATATTGAACCATATTGGACAACCATATGTCAATATGGGCCTAATTAAGGTTTGATATAACATTATGTTTACCTTGGGTAGTATATATTTTGAGATTCTTATACATACAAAATGCACGTTTTGCTTTTTCCAATTGTATTTGAATATGGGTGTTAAAGTATAAAAATTTATCTAGATTCACTCCTAGATATTTTACTAATCCTTTGTTTGGGATGTCGATATTCGAACACGATTTGATACCAAATGATTTCCAATTTTTTCTAATATAATTGCATTTATTGGTTGGTGGTCTAAATAGAATTGTCTCACATTTGCTTATATTGATCTTTAGTTTTCAATCTGAGGTATATTTTTCAACTCTTCTACAGTGGCCTTGAAGGTGATTAATTCAAAATTAATTTTAAGCAAAATATATATACATATACCATCAGGCCTAATTTCGGCCAAATTTGCGTTGTTCAGCCAAACCGAAAAGTATATAACTTATTAATTGCATTTTGAAACAAACATTTGTATTTCTTTTCTTAATAGTTGTGCTGATTTTTTTTATAGATTAAATGAGAACTTTGTAAATAGTCAAAAAATAGTACACTTTGAGGTTCTAAAGTATGCTTTCATTAAAAGTTTACTTCAGACAAAAAGAATATACTTTAAGCGTTAAAAAGATATTTTTAAACAACTTAACAATACGTAAAAACAACAGTTTTTACCTGAGAGAAATTTTTGTGAAAAAAAGAAAAATGTTTATACTGCATAATATTGAAAGAGATTTTGTAATCAGGCCACGTCGGAAGATTAATAAAAATATTTCGAAAAAATGTTCTACATTTTTTAAAATTTTCAAATCTTATATATTAAAAAAGTTTAAAACTAAAGTCAGTCCGTCTGGCTGTTCTATCCGGCCGATTTCCTTCTTTTTTACTTTTTACTGAAAGGTATTTAGACACAGATATGTCATCAATCATTGAAATTTACTCAACTCCCACCTCACTCAAGTTATACTCAAACGCGATTCTTCCCTGTACATTTCTTATGGGACACATTCACTCAAGCAATTCGAATTCTCATAGATCCTCTTCCTTCACTCAAACTTCTATAACTAGAGTTCTAATTAACGTAGGCTGCTGACATAAGTCTAAGAACACTCAATGGATCAAGCTCTTTCTTTTGAGCTAAATTCGTTTAGTTTGAGGAAAGCTATGCGGGCACAATCAACTTTACATTATGCAACACACAAGTTAACGTACAGATTTCATACCCTGTGTTGAGTTGTGAATTGCCAAAAATTTTAATACCTTTAGGTGGCATACAAGGTGGCCTTTATTTCTCTGTGTTCAACAAATATTTATAATGAAATAAACTTAATGAATTAAATAGATTAAAAAACATTGAAAGAAAGAAATTGAATGATAAAATAAAAATTTCCTAGAATTTGCACTCGAATTTCGAGGGCTGGGCTCTGCTAGTAATACTGAACTGTTTTTTGCTATCAGGTGATCTGATTCGGAACTAAATATGTTTACGGGCCAATATAGTACTTTGAATTTTCCGAAATGCCAAAAAAAATTTGCATTTTTAAATTTAATAATTAATTCTTTTAAGGCTCTATGATTAGTAATACAAAAGATTTCAGTTTTATTTTCATTACCGAACTTTGCATTTTTTATGCAAAGTCTACATATATATAAGAAGTTAAGTTAATTGCAGTTGCTAGATTTGCAATTATAAAAAAATAAAACGTTGTAATTATATTCAGACGACTTTTAGACCTTAAGGCCAGATTTCAAGTTAAAACATGGATTTGAACCTTGACAATCAATCAATTGCAGTTTTATTAAAGTTGTCGCTGATCTTAATACTGAATTACCAGCAAATTATTTACTTATCTAAGAAATTTTCCTATAATGAATAGGTTATGCTATTATATCAAGTATGTACATACTCTACCATCCAAAAGTATTTGCCCGACCTAAAATATGTGTTTTTTCACTAATAGTTTCCGTTTAAAAAGTCATAAAATTATTGAGTAAATATTTTATTATATGCAATAAAAACTTTGTTTTTTTATCTTTGTTTTTTTAACATCAGATAGACATAGGTGGAAAGAGGTTTTTTTGGAATTTTCCATATTGGATAAAGGATTAGCGTGGACTTTTTGCAAAACGCTAGGAAGTGACAGCTATATTAATTTTTTACCCGAAAGGAAGTATCAGTAATTGAAAAAATACACATTAAACACATAAAAAACGAACGAGATATAACATATGTAGATACATATGTATATGTGCGTTTTTCGGCAATAATTTATTTGAACGTTTATAAAAACGTCAGATATAAATTATACGCATATTAATCGGAAACTAGCAGATTCCAGCGCTCGAAATTCGAGTGCAATTTCTAGGCAACTTTATTTCTCAACTTAGCCAATTCACAAACCAACACTTTTTTGGTTTATTATTATTGTGAATGAAGATAACAAACTCATTAACAAACCTATTAACAAATTTAATAAACACACATTTTATGTATGTGTTAGTAGCAACTTTAAATGCAATTTACTCAAAATAAAGGAAAAAATGTAAAAATCTGTAAATCTGGTGAACATTTAAAAAGAAATTCCTTTCAAATAATATACGTTTGGTCAAAATCGCGATAAAACGGTAGAACAAAACATCGGTAACAAGAAATCGCCTAGCATATTAATATTACAGATTTTATAAAAAATATAAGAAGATATAGAAGAAGTGACTTATTGATAGTAGTTTAAAACTTAAAATTCACAATTTTGGTCAGAATACACTATAATTGTACAGAATATGCAGCTATATTTTATAAAGACAAAACAGTGTACAAACATACAGTGTTGGAAAAAATAATAGGGACACATTAAATTTTCAATATTTTCTTAAATTTTTATTTACATTTACATAAATAAAATTAAATATATATATATTAACTTAAAGATATTCCAATTGTCTATGTAAAAAAATAAAAAAAAGTAACAGTCCTGCTTTATTCCTGGAATTAATTTAATTTTTATAAAAAAATGCCTGGAAAAAATAATAGGAATATTTTTTGATTGGCAATAAAAATATATGTTTTTATTATATATTACCATCAAATCCTAATATTATTTTAATGTTTCGTAGAAGCTCCTTTCATTTTGATAACCTCTTGGCATCGCCGGTTCATTAATTCCACAAGATTGCCACAAACATCCGGGGAAATGGAATACCATGCATCCTGAATTTTACTCCACAATTTGTGCTTATTTTTTGATTTAAAACTTCCAATTTTATTTTTTAGAACTCCCCAAAGGGGATTTAGATTCGGTGATTGCGGGCACTTGATTTGCTAGAAACCATGATTTTACACTTCTAGCGGAGTGTTTAGGATCATTGTCCTGCATAAACTCCCACTTCAACGGCATTTCTTCCTCAGCAAATGGGAGCATTTTGTTCTGGAGGATTTCCAAGTAATCTACAGCCGGCATTTTCCCCTGTATCCAGACAATTGGACCAACGCCAGATGCAGAAAAACATCCCCAAATTATCAAGGACCCGCCACCGTGTTTGACCCACTTTTTTTACCATTGAAATCGATGGTGCAGGGTCCCCATAGTATTTATCAAGCTTTTCCTTGGTTTGATTGACGGTTTTTTTTTTTTTGCAAAAAATAATGTTTAATGGACACTCGAAATTCACTTTTTTCCATTAAAAAAACCACGAGATTGTATGTTTTGACCAGCTGTTAAATGCAAAGTAAATGACGGAACTTGCTCAAAATTTTACAGTAGTCTATTAACAGATGTTACTTGATGGGAGCAGTGTTGCATTTTATATAACATTTATATATAAGGGAAGTTCGAAAAGTCACGGACTTATTGATCCGCCCTCGTACTTTTCTTGGACTTCGACCCATAAGTCCAGCATCCTGCAGTCTGTTTCTTATCGTACGACTTGTTACGGTAGCACACAGTACATTTTTAAGGCTATTTGATGACGCAAAGGGTTTGTTTTTTGAATTTCGAATTAAAAGTTGGTCAAAACGTGCTGATGTTTTACGTTTTCTTCCCCTGGTTTCGATGGTTTTTTTTTTTTTTGAATGAATCGCGTTAAATGCTTTATTTTTTTAACATTTCATTATTTGCGTAATTTTTCGAATTAATAACCACCCCTCTGCTTTTAATTTAAGGATTACATTTTTTTCACCATCAGTGGTATGAACACTCCGACCCATAAACAGAAATAACGAATACACTCAACTCGAAAATGTATCAAATATGATTAGGTTAATCACCTTAGTTTTTTTTTTATCACTTTTAATTAATTTATGAAAAAATTTTATGTTGTTTTTCATTTAAGCAATATGTCCCTATTATTTTTTCCATGTAAATTTACTTCTTTTCTAACTTTTCTGCAAAAAAGAATTAATTTAAAGAGAACAAAGTAAAAAAAGTAAACAGATATTGAAATCCCATTATATTTAAAAGAATTTAACAGTGAGTGCCAACAAAAATAGCTCAGTACGAAAAAGTTAAGAACATGTTATTGAGGAAGGAGATATCGTCCCTATTATTTTTTCCAATACTGTAAAAACAACGTATACACAACATAAAAACATTAAATTGGGGCAAATCTCTCACGTTATGCGAAAAAGACACACGAGAGAATGTATTCGATAAAGAATTTTTGAAAAACAACATACTTAGGTACTCGTACATACATACATAAAAATTGTTGACATATAAGATTAAGTTTGCACACAATTTAACAACAACAACAACAAACCCCCTTAATATAATACCACGCGTCATTTATATAAATTCCAACATACCAGCCATTTTTTTTAACAACAGCAACATAAAACAAGAAAATTATAGCCAGTCTAGAGCGACTATATGATACCCTATACCATGCATTTAGAGACTCTATCTCTTAGGACCAACAAATTGGATATAGAAAATAAGCATAAACCAAATTTGAGTGGCATTGTTATTAATTTTTTTGCCTTCGAATATGAAAAAGTTCATATCGGAGGCTATATTTATATGGGGACTAGGTCGAAAAATAGACCGATCCTGACCACATTTCGTAAGGTCACTTATTTTTTTTTCAAAAACATATACAAACGAAAACTTAAGAAAAATCTATACAATATTTTTGCTTTTTGATAGATTTAAGTGAAAATCGGGAATCAGTTTCATATGGGGGCTATGACTAAGAATTGTCCCATAGGGGGTATTTTTGAACTACCGAGTAATGGATGTAATAAACACACACAAACACAATTTGAATGAGATCTATACGATAATTTGGATATTATGGCAATTTAGGTCGATCTCATAGGGGTAATTTGTATGGGGACTAGGTCTGAACATGAACCGATTTTCACCAAATTCAATAGAGTTCATCCTATGGCATAATATACTAAATTTCATCAATATATATTCATATTTGTGACCTGTAGTTTGATTACAAGGTTTGCATGGACACACAGACAGACGGACGGACATCGCTAAACCGACTCAGAAAGAAATTCTGGGTCGATCGCTATAATAAAAGATGAGTCTAAGTCAAATAATTTTGATAGTTACAAACAGCAGCACAAAGTCATTATACCCTGGCCACATAGTGCAATAGGCTATAATGAAAATCGTGTCTAAAAACGGTGACCGTTTTAAAGAGTGTGCGGTGAATTTTTCGTTATTTGTTTGTTTGTTGCAGCATGTACAGTGGTGTGAAAAATAATAGAGCCACCTCCAACCTCAATTTCAATACTTACAAATTTATACAGATAATAATTTTGTTTGAGCTTTTTTGTTATTTTTTATTAGGTATTATTGTAATATAAAAAAAAACATTAATTAAATATTTGCATTCATTGCTCTAAAAATTAAAATAAAAAAAATTCGGTATATACATTTATTTTCTCTGTGAAAAAAAAAAAATAAAACCATCTAAACAAACCTCCTAAAAGTATTAGAAAGAAAATATAAATAATATGTTTAATAAAATAATTGCTTACATAATTGCTTAGTACTGAGTAGAGTCAACTAACTTTTGACAAGTCGTGACTGGCATATACTTCCATGCAGTCGCAACCATTGTCCACAGCTCATCTTTATTTGATGGATTCTTTCCTCTAAGACTATCTTTTAACCTCGCCCCACAAGTTTTCGATGGGATTTAGATCTGGTGACTGTAAAGACCATCCCAAAAACTTCACATGGTTGTCCCTGAAACATGCCTTTGCCAACTTCGATGAATGTTTTGGATCATTGTCCTGTTGGAATATCCACTCAAGCGGCATTTCCCACTCAGCATAAGGCATCATGACTTCTCTTGAAATATTTGTTTAAAATTTTCCATCCATTATATCCTGTATGCGATATAAGGGTCCGACTCCATAATATGAAAGGCATTCCCATACCATAATATTACCCCCTCCATGTTTAACGGTTTTAATGGTATATTGAGGACAAAATTCTTTATTTTTGGGTCCCCGAACTTGAAGAGAACTTCGATCCGAGTTAAATAAATTTACTTTGCTCTCATCCGACCACAAAATATTACGCCATTTAGATACGGGCCAATTTATGTGTTCCTTTGCAAATTCAAGTCTTTGTTTTATGTTGAGCTTTGATAGAAAAGGCACTTTACGTGCACTTCTTGCTTTTAAATAATTCTTAAGGAGCATAAGCCGTATTGTAGAAGTATCCATATCAAGTAGATATTGCTTTTTAAGGGCAGATGACGTCACAAAGGGGTCCAGATATTTTGGTTTTCCTTCCTCTTGTTTCTCTTCATACTTTATTGCATTTTCTAACATTTTCTTTGAACATCCAATAATTTCATCTATTTTTCTTTGAGACTTACCTTCTTGATGAAGTTTTTTTTTTATTATCAATTTTCGGCCCTCCACGCTACAGTGTATTCCTCTGCCCATTCTGTTAACTCATTTTACAATATTCTGCCTTCTTACTCAATTTTTCAAAAACAAAATTTAAAGAATTTGTTTTTTACTTTAAAATTTTCTTTTTAGCTTTAAAATTGGCTCTATTTTATATCACACTTGTTTCTCTTCAATTTACATACAAACACTGATATAATTAGAAATGACAAAATAACGGGATAACAATAAGAAAGAGACTTACTAATAATGCATAAAAAAAAATTCCAAAAAAAATTTGGTCTTGGTTAAAAAAACATTCAATGTATAGAACAGCAGGTGGCTCTATTATTTTTCACACAACTGTATGTAGCTTTATTGCTAAAAAAAAAAAACTGCGGGAAAACCTCTTCCAAACGTGCCATACAAAAATATACCAAATTTGCCCACTAATAATACCTATTTTGTTTTTATTTTCCATTATTGTGGTAGCTAATTTGAGGGTGTGCCACACAAACAAATCTTTGTACTTAATAGCAAGCACGACAACAACAACAGCAAATGTTAGAGAGTATGTCAATTACAGTTTTGTTGCTACAAAATTTTACAACTGGTCAAACCGATCTCAGCATACCCTTCAATCAAAGGTTCTAAGGAAAAACATTCGGTCTTACCAAGAAAAAGTTCTAGATTAAATTAAAAAAATTCAATTAATAAAAAGTATTTTTCTTAGGAAAATTATCTAAAATCATTTTGTAGAAACATTAACGATTTGCAGAAACATTCTATGTTTACTTTGCATTGGACTACCTCCTACTGCAAAAGTAGGGTCTTGCCAACTAAAAATAAAAATCTTTATGTCACATTATTATACTTAGATAACTAAACAATTAGTTTAGTAGTTGTTGCTGCTGTTTTCATACTGTCGAGCGTGTGTTGAAGAGTTCTATTGTTGTAGCAATTGCAGTAGTTGTTGTTGCTGGCATGCTAAGAATTCACCTTTATAAATCTCTTGTTTGTCAGCATTGTTCTTAATTTTTTCATTCTAATTATTCTATATTGCATATGTATGCATTTTTATTCTATTTTATTATTTTTTTTTGTTGTTAAGAGACTTAAAAACTATGTATAATGAAAAACAAAACTTGGTCAAGTGAGAAAAACCTTGTGACATTAATTTAAATTTCTTTCTTGTGTTTCTTACGATTTGTTTTCTTTTTACTTCTGTTTTCTTTGCTTAGAAGTAGGTGTAGTAGCAGTCGTAATATTTAATAGTTTTTGCAATATCCGTAGTTTGTGTATCACACATCACTTAAGTTGTTTGTGATGATACTAACTACTTGTACTATTTTTGAAGAAAAGAATAAAGAATAAGAGGAACCTCTTCACATGTCTCTTAAAAAGATAGTAGTAGTTTTTTGTTTCTTACTAACAATAAGTAGATGGTATATCGGTTAAAAATAACTGAACGAGATTAAAGGTTTTGTTACAAAACTTAATAAATAATAATTAAATAAATCTGAAGAGTTTTACACAAACGTTCTAATAGCAAACAAATCCAATACAGTAATTAATAGTAATTAATATTAATAGGTTAGGCGATTTCTTGTGACCGATGTTATGTTCTACCGTTTTATCCCGATTTTGACCAAACGTATATTATTTGAAAGGTATTTCTTTTTAGCCATTTTGCAGATGTACAGATTTTTAATTTTTTTCCTTTATTTTGAGTAAATTGCATTTAAAGTTGCTACTAACACATACATAAAATTATACAATGCCATGTGTGTGTTTATTAAATTTGTTAATATGTTTGTAATAAAAATGAGTTTGTTTTTTGTGTTGATTTGTGAATTGGCTATAATTGATTAGCATATCTTTAGGGTTTTTATTTAATGAAAAAATAAAATTTCCTAGAATTTGCACTCGAATTTCGAGGGCTAGAATCTGCTAGTAAAAAAAGAACTTAACTAAATATATGATGGCGGTCCCAGAACAAACTGATCTGACAAAGAAAACAAAACAAATTTGGGGAAAAAATTTTGTTTCTTTCTCAACATAATCTGTTTTCAGCTCCAGCGATATTCAGAAGCTTCGATAGATACCCTGTTTATAGTAAGAACTGTGTAGTTCCTTAAAATAACAATCAACCGCAGAATCCACCTCTTCATTTTTGGCAAATTTCTTACTGCCGAGCCATTTTTTTTCAAGGTTTAGTGAATAAGGTGTGTGATGAAGTAATACGAACTTTAATTCATGGAGTTTTGCCATAGCAAAAGTGGATGTGCGAATGGTGCATTGTCATGATGAAACAACACTTTTTCTTTAATTTCAGCACTTAAACGCTGCAATAAGTTAACTTAATACCTTTCCTGTAGATAAAACTGTCTTCGGTTTCTTTGGACACGATTCTCCCATTCCAGTCCATTGACTGTTCTTTTGTCTCAGGGTTGAAGTGGTGGACTCTTGTCTCATGCAGTTCGTACGGCCTCGTTTAAACTCTGCCACCCAATATTTTATAGTCGTAAACGAAGGAGCAGACTTTCCCAGAGTAGAATCTATCTCGACTTTAATATTGGTTGGACTGAGACCTTTGAAATGAAAGTATTGAATTACATAACGGTGACCATTTTTTTCCATGTTTACAAAATCACTGAGATGGCTCAAGAAAAAGAATTCTAAACAACGTGAAATATAAAAAAAACACGTGTTTTATGAGGTTGCCACTTTTCATCATAGTAATTTTTTCAAAGTACTACCGACAGCTCGGGTTGTTCTGGGTCCCCCGTCGCATAAATTGTTAACCACAAAAAAAATTTTTTTTTAAAGATTTGAATTTAAAATTAGTTTTTTTATTAAGAAATGAATTAAATTAATAAAAAATTATGTAATTAGTATAATAAATACATTTATCTATAATATTAGTAGGCAAGGCGATTTCTTGTGACCGATGTAACTTTCACAGTTTTGCCCCGATTTTGACAAAAAAAATTATCATTTGAAAGGTATTTCTTTTTAGCTGTTACCCAGATTTACAATTTTCATCTTAGAGCTTAGAGCTTCAATTTATCTGCTGATTACGATGC
Organism: Cordilura impudica; assembly: GCA_963682025.1. Taxonomy (NCBI): domain Eukaryota; kingdom Metazoa; phylum Arthropoda; class Insecta; order Diptera; family Scathophagidae; genus Cordilura; species Cordilura impudica. The sequence continues at coordinate 48,444,438 of OY821517.1, forward strand.
ACATATATACAGTTATGTTCGTCTTATTATTTATTTGGAAATTTGATTTCAAGTGGACACATAAATAACACAAACTACTTTAAAGATTCAGTACTCGAGTAGCTTTCTGTGCATAGAACCGCATGATATTTTGTGTAATCGAAAAATAATCTAAGAGAAGTATTTTTGATTGAAAAGTTTTTGAAAATAGGATCAGGTAAACATACCACAATTGAGGAGAGATGGATAGTATGGAAAATCCACAAAGATGGGGAAAAAAAGCAGCGGAAATTAATAATCTTACCTATGTATAGTCCTCGACAAAAGTGTACAATGCAATTAATTCGTGTATAGAGAATTCCAATGTATTGACTATAGGCAAAATTCGGAAGTCAAAGCCTCGAAAATCGAATGCAGCCACAGCAATAATGACGAAAATGATACATTCAAGTCATCACGGCACTCTTTGCACTTAGAAATATCCAGCAGGTTTGTTAGAAGGTGCAAAAAATGTATTAACCGTTGTGTCAGCAGCTGTTGGGTTTTATCCACATCGACAGTAGATGTACCCGGGTACTTCATACGTTTTGTATGGCAGATAGTTGCTTTTGATATACAAATATTAACTACTACCTGGATTCTTGTAATTTTCTGTTTTTTTTTTTTTTTTATTTCTTGGAAATATTGTCTAGTTAACAAAACTTTTATCATAATTTGGGAAAAAAAAAATTTGGTACCTAAATAATCCATTTTTACCAAAAATGGGAATTGCCAAAATCCATAAAAATTTAACAATTTCCAAATTCTTTTTTAATCCTTGTAATTTGATCCCTTTTTACAAAGAAAAATAATTAACATTGAATTTTCATTCGCAAAATTCCGTTATATTTGAACTGAAAATCAACCGCTCTTGCTCATAGTGCTATTTTTAGTACCTGCGCAGAATAATTATAACTCATAAAATATTTGTTCAATGTAAACATATTTTTTTTTGGAATGTGTAGGAAAACACGTCTACTAACAGGAACAAAAGGGTATTTGGGAATATCTTGCCTACCTACCCTTGCACAACCAGTTTTGCAGGCAGAAACATGATTTTTTGCGCAGGTTTCGTTTTGAGTAGGTTTGTATGCATAAGTCAGTTTATGTGCGATTTTTGAAGTGTAAAGACCTAAAAATTTATTTTGTGCGGCAAATATATAAAAAGTGAAAATAAAATGGCAGATGGTGAGTGGCTAGCTCCGCGTCGATTGAATGCACTACCGTATGAGGAGCAGCGTGACTATATACGCACACTTGTTGAGGCTTCTGACTCCGAAGAGAGTGACCACGAACAAGCGGTAGATCAAGAAGACTTAGAAGGAAATATTGATGACATTGGTGGTGAATCATCTGACGCTGAACAAGTCCAGGAAATTCAGTATCACCTAGAGGACGAGAGGGATTCAGACGAGGAGTATGAAGAACCGCCACTTGAAACTGGTGATTATTATACGGCAAGAGATGGCAATGTATGGTCGTCAATACCACCAATACCTGGACGAATACGTGCGCACAACGTTCTAAGAAGTCGCAATCCTGGACCAGTGCCATCGACAAATGGCTTGACAATGGCAGAAACCTTCAATCTTATGATGTCAAATGAAATATGTGATGTTATTATTCGAGAATCAAATAGAAAGGCAAGGCAAACTTTTGATGCGTACAATCAGCAGCATCCAGATGCGGAACCACGAATATGGGTGCCTATAACTGAAGTAGAATTTCGTGCATATTTGGGTGTGCTTTTGATGGCTGGCGTATGTCATTCCGGTTATGTTCATACCACTGACCTGTGGAAAACAACTTCACATCCATTATTTCGTGCATCAATGAGCTTACGCAGATTTTGGGCAATCAGCCGCTTCATACGCTTTGATAACGGAAACACTCGGAATGCACGCAAACAAAATGATAAGGCAGCTGCAATTACAGACGTATTCCTGATGCTAAATGCCACTCTGCGCAAGTATTATATATGTGGCACAAACGTTACCGTATATTTGTATGAATTTTCATAGAAGTACCTGGGTACATCAGCTGTTGACGCTAGGTCATTTTCTAGTAACTGGGTTATATTTTCCAAACGGTTGGTCCAATTGACCTGAAATTTCACACCAATATCAATTACATATTTCCAAGCTATGATACGAAGTTTCATCAAGATTGGACCAGCCGCTTGGAAGATATAGCAATATAAAGTGAACTTTGCCATTTATTTCTATATATTTGTATGAATTTTCATACAAGTACCCGGGTACACCAGCAGTCGACGCCATTCCACTAACTTGAATTTGGGCTGTATCGACTGAACTGCTGCTCCAATCTTGATGAAACTTTTCCACATGATGCAAAAGTGTATGGTTGAGGATATCATGAAATTTCAGGTCAATCGGACTAACCGTTTGGAAGATACAGGAAAATTAAAGTTGCAAATGTACCCGTGGGCTCTACGATCGACACAACGGTTAAAAGAAAATAACATTGATTTCTGGAAAAATGTATGGTGTAGCGACGAAACGAAGATTAATTGGAATCGACCAGATGGTAGAACCTTTTATCATCGTCCCAAAAGCAAGCGTACAACCCTAAGTTCACCCTCTGGGAGTGCGTTTTCGTGGCATGGTGTAGGTCCCCTCATTAAAATTAATGGCAATGGCAAATTCGACATTTCAGAAAAACTATATGAACCACATTCCTTAAGGTGTGTTTACACTATGTGTATTTTCCATGTGTAAATTCAGTTTTACGATCCATACGTAATTCCGTGTGTGTGTCAAAATTGGCGTTTTACATACGATTCATAATTTTTGCTTTCAAACGTACATATGTATTTCCGTATAACATAACCTCTAAATGTAAATAACAGCTGATTTAATTTGTAAATTTACAAAAATTTATTGTTAAAAATAAAGTTATTTATTTTATATATTTTTTAATTGTTAATTAATATTATACAATTTATTTTTCTTTCAATATTAATCTTTATAATTTACTCTGTTTTTCTTTCGCCACAAGCAGTGTTGTATTTTCATATGTTTGTCTTGCCAAAATAGAACCTGCTCTAATTGAAAAATTTACATGTCTTGCAAAATGTGTTGTACATAAACAATGTTTGAAAGGGTTCACACTATGTGTACAAATTACACGTGCTAAAAAAATAAGAAAAATACAAGCAAAACACGTAGTGTGAACGCAGCTTTAATTTTATGCCAATTAAGTACAAAATGTATGCGAGATAATGACCCCAAACACTCCTCCAAGCTAGTAAAAATTTGTGCGGAGAATATTCACATATTTTATTGGCCAGCCCAAAGCCCCGACTCAAATCCAAAAGAAAAGCTGTTGAATGAAGTTATGGGTGCAATCTCAAAATTATATTGGTATGTTGTGCAATCTGTCACAAAATATTGATGCAATTTGAAAACAAGTTGTTCTCTTTTCAAAATGTGGCATTTCTGTGTCCAGCACATTTCATTTGTTTTTTTATTTTTTTATTATAATTTAAGTTTCCTTATTAATGAATTACGACTTAAGTTCGTATTAGGTTCGTAAAGGTTTATTCTTTGGAAAACCCCAAAACATTTGATTTTTTTAAAACAATATTTGCGATAATTTAGTATAAGAAAAAAATACATACAGAAATGTTTAATAAGTAAGTTAATCTTGCACTTTTTTTACCCCTCAGGGGGGTAAAAATCTTTTTCACAATACAATCACATAAACAGAGTAAGAAGGAAGACAAAAACGGTGTGAAGTATGAGTGCATTGGTTATGATATAAAATTATTTCAGCTAATTCAGCAACTTCTGCTATAATGCTATTACTAGTATGAAAATTATTTCAGCTAATTCAACAACCCCAACAATAACAACCAGTTGAGCCCCTGCAGTTGTTTGCTATAAGTGATACATAGATGACGCTTTCTGTTTCATTTTAATTGATGTGTAAATAGATGTTTACACATCTTCCCTGTGATCGGACTCACATAGTTTTTTTTTTTTAAATACGCGTACATTCGACTGTTGCAGATCTAATAACTTTTTGTTAGAAAATTAATAAAATTCCTTATCCTACAAAACCTTATTTTTGTAACATTACCAACATACCTATATGCAAATTTTGGTTTGTGAGTGCGATAAAATAAAAATAATTCCGAAATTCGTGAAGTTCCTTTTAATAAATGTATGTATTTAGGTATGTATATCTGATTTGTTTGTTGACCTTCTTTTTGCCGGGCACTAATTAAAATTATTTTTTCATGTTTATTCTTATTGGGAATATGTTTATTGGGAATATGAAATCTTTAATGTAAGAAAAAATTAGTGAAATACAAATAAATTGCACGCAAAAACTAAAATGTCCATATGAAAAGATTACCACTAATCCCATTTTATCCATCAAACTTATATGATTTGTTAAGTTTTTTTGTTTTTGTAATTGAGTTAATTAATTTAACTAGCAGATTCCAGCGCTCGAAATTCGAGTGCAAATTCTAGGAAATTTTATTTTTTCATTAAATATGGACCCTAAAGGTGCGCTAATCAATTATAGCCAATTCACAAATCAACACAAAAAACAAACTCATTTTTATTACAAACACATTAACAAATTTAATAAACACACACATAGCATTGTATAATTTTATGTATGTGTTAGTAGCAACTTTAAACTATCATAACTCCAAAAAAAATATTCCATACGATGAAAATCTGTAATTCTGGGTAACAGCTAAAAAGAAATACCTTTCAAATGATAAATTTTTTGTCAAAATTTGGGTAAAACTGTGAAACTTACATCGGTAACAAAAAATCGCCTATCCTATTAATATTATAGATTTCAGTTAAATTTTTTGACCCACACTTATTTTAAAAACTTTTTATAGTATGATAAATATTAATATAATTTTTTATTAAAATATTAAAATATTTTTTTTGTTTCCATAAAACTCAGCTTTGTAACTAAATGTACTACTCCACCTGGTCAAGAATAAATTGTTTGAGATGTTAGATAATTTCTTTCAGAATATTTATGATAACTTATTGGAACTAATTTTTTTTTAAATAAATACTTATTCCTTAATGTTATTAAAAAACAAAATATTCAAATATTTATTAAAAATTCCGATGACTTATTTGGTACAGTAAATGTAATCGACATTTTGCCAGTTAATCTTTTAGGGTTAAATAAAAATTAATATGCACATTTTTTAAGTAAATAAAATGTTAAAACACATCAGTAACAATAAAACGTCAATAAGCATTTTGTTGAAGGTCAACTTCATTTGAATCTCATTAATAACAAGTTTAAACGTGATGGGACTGACTGCATCTTATACAACTAAATTTCTATCAAATAAATAATTATATTAGCAAGAATTAATATTTGAAAAATAAGCAAAAACCCAATGATGATTTAATAATGCTATGAGTATTTTAAAACTTATACAATGTAATTAATTAATTGCCAGAAAACAATAAAAAATATACTTTTTTTTTGTTTTGTTACTTGTTATGTTTAAAGTGCATTTGAATCTTGACTAAAAACCGGTATATTGTTTTTAATTATTAATGTGTGCTCATACTTTATGATTAATATATATATTTTTTAAATTTAAATTTAAATTATGCATTAAGTAAACGACATCTTAACTTAATAAGAAGCTTCAAAAAACGACACACGTAAAACGATGGAATACTGCTAAGAATTATGTTATTTAATTAAGTTGCGATATAATTATTTCAATATCATTTTTTATTTAAATGAACGCATTCCTTTGGGAATGAATCCTTTTTATTGCCATTATTATAGTTAATTTCAATTTTATTGCGTTGTTTGAATGAACGAGTCATGGGAACTATTTTAACAAATTCTCATTATTTTAATTATATAGTTAATTCAAAACCTATATATTCTAGATATAAAAAATATATATATTTGATTCTGGGATTTTTTTTTAGAGTAAAATAAGTCAGGAATATGATTATTTTTCTATGAAAACAATATAACAGAAACAGTAAATTATCCTACCTAAAAAGTTATTTAGAATTTGAACTTGAAATGGAAATATTTTCTAAATCGGAAATCATACATGTTTAAGTGGTTCTCAAAAAGAAAATGTTCTTAACATATAAATTGTAATAAAAAATCATGTGAGTCCGATCACAGGGGAGTTGTGTAAACATTTAGTAATTAAAGATTTTTTATGGCTTTATTTTTAAATCAAATAGAAAGCGTCATCTGTGTATCACTTATAGCAATTAACTGCAGGGGTTCAGCTAATATAAAAACAGTTATCTATAATATTAATAGGCTACGCGATTTCTTGTGACTGATGTTTTGTTCTACCGTTTTATCCCGATTTTGGCCAAACGTATATTATTTGAAAGGTATTTCTTTTTAGCCAATTTGCAGATTTACAGATTTTTAAATTTTTTCCTTTATTTTGAGTAAATTGCATTTAAAGTTGCTACTAACACATACAAAAAATTATACAAATGCTATGTGTGTATTTATTAAATTTGTTAATGTGTTTGTAATAAAAATGAGTTTGTTTTTTGTGTAGATTTGTGAATTGGCTATAATTGATTAGCATACTTTTAGGGTCTTTATTTAATGAAAAAATAAAATTTCCTAGAATTTGCGCTCGAATTTCGAGGGCTGGAATCCGCTAGTTATTATTTATTATATCAACTGGTTAATTTTTAATTTTTCATATTTCGTTTTTCATTTTTAGTTTTGAATTTTTTATTTTTAATTTTTTATTTTTTATTTTTAGTTTTTTATTTTTCTCTTTTCATTGTTCATTTTTAATTTTTAATTTTTTTAAATTTTTATTTTTCATTTTTTATTCTTCATTTTTCATTTTTAATTTTTTTTATTTTTAATTTTTTTTTAAGTTGTTATTTTTCATTTTTTATTTTTTATTTTTTTTTAATCTTTTTTATTTTTCATTTTTTATTTTTAATTTTTCATTTTGCATTTTTTATTTTTAATTTTTTATTTTTCCGTTTTTATTTTTCATTTTATATTTCTCATTTTTTATTTTTAATTTTTCATTTTTCAACACTTCCTAATCGTTTCACTAATACAATCGTACCTCACACCGTTTTTATCTTACTCTGTTTTTGTGATTGTATTGTGAAATAGATTATTAACCCCCCTGAGCGTATAGATGTTTACACATCAAAAATCGTTAATAGGAGGAAATAATGTTTGAATCCTATGAATCTAGAATTTTCTAATATTTATTATGTATTAAAGAAAAATTTTTTTTTTTAATTTCTTAGTTTCAGTAATAATCTTTCTGGATTATATTATAATAATATAGAACTAGCAGATTCCAGCGCTCGAAATTCGAGTGCAATTTCTAGGCAGCTTTATTACTTTTATGGTTTATTATTATTGTGAATGAAGATAACAAACTCATTAACAAATTTAATAAAACACACATAGCACATGTATAATTTTATGTATCTGTTAGTAGCAACTTTAAATGCAATTTACTCAAAATAAAGGAAAAAATTTTAAAATCTGTAAATTTGATGAACAGCTAAAAAGAAATACCTTTAAAATAATATACGTTTGGTCAAAATCGGGATAAAACGGTAGAACAAAACATCGGTCACAAGAAATCGCCTAGCCTATTAATATTATAGATACCTAAAAATATTATTTCAACAGAAAATTTTCAGTGCCATTCAATAGAAATGCCTGATCAGAATTTGCATGATTTTTTGATTTTTTTGTTGCAAATGATTTCAGTGTTTCACAAGGGTTTTAAATAAAAACATTGTGAACAATTTGAGTATTTTATATATTCTGTACAAGAGACTCCCCTTTGCAAATTGGACTGTATATACATACATATATATACTAGCAGTATACCCGCTACGTTGTTAGCGTAATTATTAGGTATATTAATTATATAAACTATAATATTATCTAAAAACAATAAGGTATATAATGTGAGTGACAATTCGATGGAAACTTTTAACAAAATATATTTTTGACGACTTGGACGGTCAATACCAAAAACATTTATCATAAATTTAAAAACTCTTTTATTAATTTCAACATTTGTATGTTTTATTTATGTATTTAACAAAGAAGAAATATTAACATACAGCCCTGTTCTTGAAACGTTGTTATTTGAATAAGAGTGAATTTAAAATCACATGAAATTGAAATTTTGGGTTTCTTGAAACCACTTTTTTTTATTTATTTAATAGAAACATATGTTTGAGTTAAGAACCATATGTTTGAGTTAAGAACATATGTTATCTAGAAACCGAGGTGCCATATGGTTCTTTATTCAGTTTCACAAAAAACTTTTAAGTATTTTGTGCATGTTTTTTCTTAAGTTTATAGAAAAAGTATAAAGAAAAATATTTTCTTTTAAAATAACAACTTATTTGTTCATTTAATTGTTTTTTTTTCTTCAATTTCATTCAATTAAAAACGACTTTTCTATTTTTAAAAAGTTAGGCATCACCAAAAAAAATTTCGATATTCAATTAATTGGATTTGACTGGCATCACTACTGTTTCGAACATATGCAAAAAAATAAAAATATGTGATTTGATGAAAAAATTTTTTTAATTCCTTTATTTGCAATAATTAGTGCATAAAGAATCTATGTTATAATTGAAAAAGTTATAATGGAAAATAGATTGTGTAAATAAAAAGTTTTTATTATAGGTATGAAACAGCATCATCGCAAAAAGTGTGTTTTATTAACATCGACCACTTATTCGAGTTTTTTTTTTAAATCAGCGCAAAATGTAGACGTTTTTTAAAATCGTTTTTTTCCATAAAATTAATGTCTAATTTTTTAAAATAATGACAAGGTTCAATAAAAAACATGTTAGAGTTTAAATATCAATTAGTTTTTTTATCTCTTAAAACCTGCTTAGTAGAAAAAAAGGGCATTTGTTTTGATTTCACAAAGCCTTTTCTATGTGAATTAAAACAGAAATAATATTCTTATTGAAATAAGACAACAGCAGAAAACTCGTAGATTTAAGAATTTTTTCATTTACGAGTTTTTTTTTGTGATAGTGGTTTTAAGAACAGGGGTAATAATTTCAGAAAAAATTAACATAACTTAAAAGTATTCAATTTTATGCTGTTGACAAAACAGTGGAAACCATGGTCTTGGGGGGTGGATGATTCTTATAACGAACGATTCTATTAGGTTATTATAGTAAAACTCCCAAAGCGTTTGGTCCCGTGTGGTTATAAGCAAATTTTAGGGTCGTTTAAATATTTCATTATTTTCCAACATTATTCCAGTTCATGTGTTCTTTAGCAAAATTAATGCTAGCCATACGATTTTACTCTGATATCAGTGACGCTAACAATGAAGATCAGCCCTCAATTGCTCGTCGGGAAACAGTTCAAGCACATAGTTTTACTTTCTTTAATTAGCATTTTTGTACATTTTTAAACGCTCTTGCTATTACTGTTTTGACTCGTTTTATGAGGCCTGCGCCACAAACTGAAATTGTGAATTTAATCATAGAATATTTCTCACAAATATTCTTTTGCTTACGACCATCACTAAAATCATTTATTATTCTGGTTTTTAACTCTTCATAAAACTATATTCTTGCCATTATTTTATAATAATTGAAAGAAAACGTCAGAATCTATAAATATTTAAATAATATTTTCTTTCACACCTTCTTATATTTTTAAATCAACTCTGGTAAAGAGTTTTAAAAGCTACCATTGCTTTGGCATCACTAAAAAAAATATTTAATTTTCGTTTAATAATTTTTTTTAATTGTATTTTTTTTAACAAATTTGTTATATTTCAATAGAGAAGAGAACATACCAAAGAGTGATTTCACAAAAAAAAATACATAATTTTAGGGCTAAACGCGAAACTATTAAAAAACAAAATTGGCAAATTTAGAATTTTGTAAAAGTTTTAAATTTTTTGCCACCTACTTTATTTAAGTACCAATTTTTTATTCATATTAGGTTCGAAAATTATTCAAATTATAAAGATAAAAAAAATAAGATTTATTTGTAAAAATAAATGTTCGGTTTAGACAGACTATACTTTTCTTAAATGTTTCTTTTTAAGAAAATGTATTTTCAAATGAAAATTTTCCAGTTGAAAAGCACCAGTTTTCTATTTTTTGACAGTTTTTACTCCCAAAAGGCTCGAATTGAAACAAATTTTATTATGTGTCTGGTGGAATCTACACATCAAATTTCATATTCCTAAATTATTTTGTAAATAAGATACAAAAAGGTACCCTTTTACACGTACGGTCCGTTTTTACAGCCGAATTTCCAAAACTTTTCCTCTCATCTGATGTTTCTATCTGTAGTGGAATCCACAAACTGTTTTTATGTTCGTTTGTTTTCAAATGTAAATTTGTTCCCCTTTTTGGCCGTTAATCGTCCCCAGAACGTAAGAATTAGTAGGTAATAAATACATTATTGCTTGATGCCCATGTATTCGTTGGATTCTGTATATCAAAATTCATATATATAGATTAATATGTTAAGAAGATCCAGAAATGTAAAACGTTTGCCCTTTTTGGCCGTTTTTACCCCCTTACCTTACCTTTCACACCAAATTTCATATTACTAGACTCATTTGTTACCATTTTCCCCTTTTTGTCCGCTTTTATCCCCTTAATGTATGATTTTTTCAAAATCCCTTCTTAGTGGATCTTTAAGCCGAGAGAGGAATATACGATCCAAATACCAAGTTTCTGGGCCGAAGGGTTAGGGCGGGGCGATGATGATCAATCACGCAACTCTTTTTTACATGGGAAGGAAAAAATTAAAAACTTTATTTATACCAACTATTCAAAAACTTAGTGGTATAGGGTATAATGACTTTGTGCTGAAGCTTGTAGCTATCAAAAATATTTTATTATGCCCATCGACACAGAGTCAATTTCGCGATCTTCGTCCGTTCGTCTGTGTAAAACTTGTAAATAAACTACAGGTCGCAAATATGAATATAATTTTATAAAATTTGGTATATAAACTTCTACCAGCCACAGGAAAAACGCTATTGAAATTGGTAAAAATGGGTGCATGTTCAGATCTAGTCCACATTCAAATGACTTCTATGAGATCGACTTAACTTGCCATAAGATCCAAATTATCAGATAGATCTCAGTCAAATTGGGTTTGTGTGTGTTCATTACATCAATTAATGAGTAGTCCAAAAAATAAATCATGTAGAAGATTTCTTAGTCATAGCCCCCATATAAAACTGCTTCCCGATCTTTACTGAAATCTATCAAAAGCAAAATATTGCACAAATTTTTCTCAAATAAGGCTTGCATATGTTTTTGCAAAAAATAAATGACTTTACCAAATATGGTCAGGAGCGGTCCATTTTTCGACCTAGTTTCCATATATATATAGCATCCAATATGAAGTTTTTCAGATCTACAGGAAAAAAATTTATAAAAATTCCACTCAGATTTGGTTTACGCCTATTTTCTAAACCCAATTAGTCAAACCTAAGAGCAATTCTCTAAACGCATGGTATAGAGTATCGGTCTGGACCGACTACAATTTTCTTACTGGTTTTTTTTTTTTTTAAGAAAATGTATTTTCAAATGAAAATTTACCAGTGGAAAAGTACCAGTTTTCCCAATTTTTGGGCCGTTTTATGCACCATAATTGCTCAAATTAAAACAAATTTTATTCTTGTCCGATGTTTGTGTCTCTGGTGGAATCTACATATCAAATTTGTTTTGATTTCACAAAGCCTTTTCTATGTGAATTAAAACAGAAATAATATTCTTATTGAAATAAGACAACAGCAGAAAACTCGTAGATTTAAGAATTTTTTCATTTACGAGTTTTTTTTTGTGATAGTGGTTTTAAGAACAGGGGTAATAATTTCAGAAAAAATTAACATAACTTAAAAGTATTCAATTTTATGCTGTTGACAAAACAGTGGAAACCATGGTCTTGGGGGGTGGATGATTCTTATAACGAACGATTCTATTAGGTTATTATAGTAAAACTCCCAAAGCGTTTGGTCCCGTGTGGTTATAAGCAAATTTTAGGGTCGTTTAAATATTTCATTATTTTCCAACATTATTCCAGTTCATGTGTTCTTTAGCAAAATTAATGCTAGCCATACGATTTTACTCTGATATCAGTGACGCTAACAATGAAGATCAGCCCTCAATTGCTCGTCGGGAAACAGTTCAAGCACATAGTTTTACTTTCTTTAATTAGCATTTTTGTACATTTTTAAACGCTCTTGCTATTACTGTTTTGACTCGTTTTATGAGGCCTGCGCCACAAACTGAAATTGTGAATTTAATCATAGAATATTTCTCACAAATATTCTTTTGCTTACGACCATCACTAAAATCATTTATTATTCTGGTTTTTAACTCTTCATAAAACTATATTCTTGCCATTATTTTATAATAATTGAAAGAAAACGTCAGAATCTATAAATATTTAAATAATATTTTCTTTCACACCTTCTTATATTTTTAAATCAACTCTGGTAAAGAGTTTTAAAAGCTACCATTGCTTTGGCATCACTAAAAAAAATATTTAATTTTCGTTTAATAATTTTTTTTAATTGTATTTTTTTTAACAAATTTGTTATATTTCAATAGAGAAGAGAACATACCAAAGAGTGATTTCACAAAAAAAAATACATAATTTTAGGGCTAAACGCGAAACTATTAAAAAACAAAATTGGCAAATTTAGAATTTTGTAAAAGTTTTAAATTTTTTGCCACCTACTTTATTTAAGTACCAATTTTTTATTCATATTAGGTTCGAAAATTATTCAAATTATAAAGATAAAAAAAATAAGATTTATTTGTAAAAATAAATGTTCGGTTTAGACAGACTATACTTTTCTTAAATGTTTCTTTTTAAGAAAATGTATTTTCAAATGAAAATTTTCCAGTTGAAAAGCACCAGTTTTCTATTTTTTGACAGTTTTTACTCCCAAAAGGCTCGAATTGAAACAAATTTTATTATGTGTCTGGTGGAATCTACACATCAAATTTCATATTCCTAAATTATTTTGTAAATAAGATACAAAAAGGTACCCTTTTACACGTACGGTCCGTTTTTACAGCCGAATTTCCAAAACTTTTCCTCTCATCTGATGTTTCTATCTGTAGTGGAATCCACAAACTGTTTTTATGTTCGTTTGTTTTCAAATGTAAATTTGTTCCCCTTTTTGGCCGTTAATCGTCCCCAGAACGTAAGAATTAGTAGGTAATAAATACATTATTGCTTGATGCCCATGTATTCGTTGGATTCTGTATATCAAAATTCATATATATAGATTAATATGTTAAGAAGATCCAGAAATGTAAAACGTTTGCCCTTTTTGGCCGTTTTTACCCCCTTACCTTACCTTTCACACCAAATTTCATATTACTAGACTCATTTGTTACCATTTTCCCCTTTTTGTCCGCTTTTATCCCCTTAATGTATGATTTTTTCAAAATCCCTTCTTAGTGGATCTTTAAGCCGAGAGAGGAATATACGATCCAAATACCAAGTTTCTGGGCCGAAGGGTTAGGGCGGGGCGATGATGATCAATCACGCAACTCTTTTTTACATGGGAAGGAAAAAATTAAAAACTTTATTTATACCAACTATTCAAAAACTTAGTGGTATAGGGTATAATGACTTTGTGCTGAAGCTTGTAGCTATCAAAAATATTTTATTATGCCCATCGACACAGAGTCAATTTCGCGATCTTCGTCCGTTCGTCTGTGTAAAACTTGTAAATAAACTACAGGTCGCAAATATGAATATAATTTTATAAAATTTGGTATATAAACTTCTACCAGCCACAGGAAAAACGCTATTGAAATTGGTAAAAATGGGTGCATGTTCAGATCTAGTCCACATTCAAATGACTTCTATGAGATCGACTTAACTTGCCATAAGATCCAAATTATCAGATAGATCTCAGTCAAATTGGGTTTGTGTGTGTTCATTACATCAATTAATGAGTAGTCCAAAAAATAAATCATGTAGAAGATTTCTTAGTCATAGCCCCCATATAAAACTGCTTCCCGATCTTTACTGAAATCTATCAAAAGCAAAATATTGCACAAATTTTTCTCAAATAAGGCTTGCATATGTTTTTGCAAAAAATAAATGACTTTACCAAATATGGTCAGGAGCGGTCCATTTTTCGACCTAGTTTCCATATATATATAGCATCCAATATGAAGTTTTTCAGATCTACAGGAAAAAAATTTATAAAAATTCCACTCAGATTTGGTTTACGCCTATTTTCTAAACCCAATTAGTCAAACCTAAGAGCAATTCTCTAAACGCATGGTATAGAGTATCGGTCTGGACCGACTACAATTTTCTTACTGGTTTTTTTTTTTTTTAAGAAAATGTATTTTCAAATGAAAATTTACCAGTGGAAAAGTACCAGTTTTCCCAATTTTTGGGCCGTTTTATGCACCATAATTGCTCAAATTAAAACAAATTTTATTCTTGTCCGATGTTTGTGTCTCTGGTGGAATCTACATATCAAATTTCATATTCCTAAATTCCTTCGTAAAGAAGATGTAAAAAGGTACCAGTTTTCCCATTTTTGCCCATTTGAGCCCCTTTACATCTGAATTTCCAAAAGTTTTTCTTCCATCTGATGTTTCTATCTCTATTTCACATTCTTAGATTCGTTTTTTTAGAAGATACCAAGTGTACAATTTTTCCCCATTTTGGCCGTTTTTCCTCCCCTAGACGTTAGAATTAGCAATAAATTCATTATTGACTGATGCCCATGTATTCGGTGGAGTCTGTATACCAAAGTTCATATATATAGAGAAATATGTTAAGATGCAAAAAGGTACCTTTTTACCCTTTTTGGACGTTTTTTCCCCTTAAATGGCGGAATTTCGAAAAAGTTAATCCTGAGCCCATGTTTGTTTCTTGAATGGAGTCTACACACTAAATTTCATATTCCTAGACTCATTTGTTACTATTTTCTCGCTTTTTGTCCGCTTTTGCCCCCTTAATGTAAGAATTTTTAAAAATCCCTTCTTAGTGGATCTTTACGCCGAGAGGGCGTAAGTTTGGGCTGTGCGAAGGGTTTGGGCTGGGCGATGATAATCAATCACGCAACTCTTTTATCTATAATACTAGCTGGACCCGGCAAACGTTGTTTTGCCCTCAATGAATTTTTATTTTAGTTAGAATCTGTATATACCTATATAAAATGTGTGACGAAGATCTCCAGATAATAAAATGAGAGCTTCACCAAAAAATCTTTCATTGCCTTTCAAATCTTTTATCAAATCAAATCACAATGATTGTGAGCCATGGTACATTCATCCCAAATAAAAATACTGCATTTTTGCAGAACTTTTGCCATACCGGAATGTTTTTTGATATTACAGACGGCATTCTCATTTTTTTGTACGTTTAACGGTGATTTGAGTGCTGAATGAGCTGTGCGGCCACCATGCAATAATGTAGCGGCTTTTTCCTTCTTTTTCGTTAGAATATTTATATATAAAAACGTTTGTGAGTTTATTTATTAAAATTTATATAAATTTGACAACTCATTATTTTTCGAACGACAGCGCCATCTACCGGGTCCAATAAAAAAATGTTTCTAACATACATATATGTACATTCTTAGTTTCATTAAAATCACACCATAAATAAGAATATTCGAAATAACTTTACCCAGCGCCACCTATCGGGTCCATTTATGCATACAAAAATTTCTTATGACGAAACATACGTTCATTCTGAATTGCAGTCAAATCGCGCTGAAAGTAAAAATTTTTGTTTTTAACTTGACCCCAACGCCAGCTAGAGGGTTAAAACTAAAAAAAAAACACAGAAGAGCTCGAACCGAACCTATGCTGGAAATCCTACCTCGACAGCTCTTATGGTTCCGGAGATCATTCGTTACAATCAAATGCATCAACGTTTTTATATATACGCCACGCCCCTTTGCCCACTAACAACTTTATATAGCTAAGGTCTTATTATTTCGCAAAAATATCCTTTTGTGAAAATTTCATGACGATCCTTCCAGTAGTTTAGAAGATATTACGATTTTTTATTTTTCTAAAAAGGGGCGTGGTCCCGCCCACTTTTCTTCTTGTATGTATTTCTATTCATGCTAATACCATATGTACCAAATATGACTGCTGTAGGTAAAAAAATTCCCGTGATATGACTTTTTCAAATTTTGGGTTATATGGGCGTGGCACCGCCCCTTCGTCCAATCAAAAATTTATATAGCATATTATTCCTTCCAGAGTCACAGTAACACGCTCTGAAAATTTCAGGAAGATCGGTTCTTTGGTTTGGCCTCCTATAAAGCACAAACAAACACACATTAATTTTTATATATATAGATAGATTGAAAGCAGATTAATTATGATTTAAGGTAAAATGGGGCGAAAAAGGGGGACTTGGTAATAAAAAAATGTATGGCTACCTTACCTGTAGATAAAAAGTGTATAAAACTTTAGATAAATACATATTACAAAAAAATTATTTTGTATAGCAAACATTGTTAGTGGTATAAGTAAAAAAAGGGGGCGGTGAAATGGGCGTGGTTCATAGTTATATGGCGACGTTAACAGTATTAAGAGCAATATACTACCAAATAAAAAAATCCGTTGGAAGGAACAAATTTGTACAGAGAAAAAAAAGTTTAAAACTTTCAAACAAAATTTGGCGTGAAAAGGGGCGTGAAAGGGGGCGTGGCGTAAGAAATGTTTATTTCTACCTCGCCTGGAGTATAATGTGTATACAATTTGAAGTAAATCTGTTAAAAACTATATGGGAGCAATTACATAATTTTAAAAAAGTGGGCGTAAAAGTGGGCGTGGTCAAAAAAAAAGTACCCTATTAATCATGCCAGAGTCCCAGTTAAATGCTGTAAAAATTTCAGGAAGATCGGTCCAGAGGTTTGGTCTCCTATAAGGTACACACAAACAAACAAACAAATAAACAAACACACATTCAATTTTATATATATAGATTAATAGGCTAGGCGATTTCTTGTGACCGATGTTTTGTTCTACCGTTTTATTCCGATTTTAACCAAGCGTATATTATTTGAAAGGTATTTCTTTTTAGCCGTTTTGCAGATTTACAGATTTTTAAATTTTTTCCTTTATTTTGAGTAAATTGCATTTAAAGTTGCTACTAACACATACATAAAATTACACATATGCTATGTGTGTGTTCATTGAATTTGTTAATGTGTTTGTTGATGAGTTTGTCATCTTCATTCCCAATAATAATGAACCAAAAAAGTGTTGGTTTGTGAATTGGCTAAATTGAAAGTTGCCTAGAAATTGCACTCGAATTTCGAGTGCTGGAATCTGCTTGTATATATAGATAGATAAAAGCTTCGCAAGTTTGCACTCAATTTTTGTCTGACAATACAACATCCAAAGCACATTAATTTTGCATCCAAAATTAAAATATCGCGTGGCCCAGTAAATAGTTATTTGAAAAATTTGTCTTTTGTTTCAGATTGAAATTCCGATTAGAAAGTGAAAAATTTAGAAAATATTCACCCACTTTTTTTTTATGTTAAAAATGTTTTTATTTTATCATGCATGTAGTAAGCAATATAATACACTTTTTTTTAATGTTTTCCTTTTGTTTTTAAAATACACAGTGTTCTCCATATATCCTTTGTTTCTCTTCCTGACCTAAAAGCTGTATGCATGAAACAATGGTCACTAGAAAAAATAATATATAGTCGTGTAGATTCTGGTACAAGTTAAAGGAAGTAGTTTTTTGCAGTTTTTAATGGTAATTTTCATTTTTATATTAACGCACACATACATGTGTATTCAAATGTTTGCATGTTTTACTGTAAGTGTGTGCAACTACATCATAAATTGTGTTTAAATTGACTTGTGCTACTAAGAATGTGTATAATAGTCAAATGTAGTTACATCTACTAAGTATACTACATATATGTAGTCGTACTGGCAGTTTACACTTAGCAATATTTAATTATAATTAAATTAATTTTCTATTTTAATTTTAAAGAAAATAAAGAAGGTTACAGTTGCATCATTAAATTTATTATATTTATTATAATTAAATTAATTTTAAAGAAAATAAAAAAGGTTACAGTTGCATCATTAAATTTATTTGTCGCATTTCTGTACAAAATTGGGTACATTTAATTAAATTTTGTAAAGTGTATAAGTCGGGTTATGTGTGTCTATTTGTTTCTGTTTGAGTTTGCAAACAAAATAATGGTAGTCTTTGTGTGTATGTGTGTGTGTATTTTATTGAAATGAAATAAGGTCATAATAATGCAAAAAGTATGTTAATTGTTAAACTTTTGTAAGCAAACAACAGTCAGAATGAAACAAAGTTAAACTAAATCAAAGTATTTTCATGTATAAAACCTCAAACTATGAGTTGTTGGAATGATTGAAATACAATTTTTATTTTATTGTAAACAATACAAAAAATCATATGAGTCCGATCACAGGGAAGATGTGTAAACATCTAGTAATTACAGATTTTTTTATGTATTTTTTTTAAAATCAAACAGAAAGCGTCATCTATCATAAGCGTATCTATCATAATTTTTTCACCAATACAATCATAAGTCACACAGCGTTATGTGTCAGCTCTCACCTATT
Organism: Cordilura impudica; assembly: GCA_963682025.1. Taxonomy (NCBI): domain Eukaryota; kingdom Metazoa; phylum Arthropoda; class Insecta; order Diptera; family Scathophagidae; genus Cordilura; species Cordilura impudica. The sequence continues at coordinate 48,463,091 of OY821517.1, forward strand.
ACGTTTACACTGTTTTTGTGATTGTATTGTGAAATAGAAATTTACCCCCCTGCGCGTATAGATGTTTACACATAAAAAAAAAAGAAAAAATAACATCCAAAGCAGTGAAAAACTCGAATTCGGAAGTTGTCTTTTAGGTCGGAAGTTGTCTTTTAGGTCGGAAGTTGTCTTTTATGAACCCTGTGAAAATACAGAGCAAACAGTTTTTTACCGCTCCGCACAAAAGTTTGGATAAAGGAAATGTTTGGGAGTTTCCAAACTTGCTTAAAGTTTAAGAACCCGAAACTACATATATAAAACTCAATATTTACTGCCAATAGGCTAGAACAGCAGTCACATCTTGTCTAGTCACATAATAAATAATCTTCTGAATTATTGCAAAGCTTATCATTGAAAACGTTGTGATTAAAACAGCCACATATCTATAATATTAATAGGCCAGGCGATTTCTTGTGACTGATGTTTTGTTCTACCATTTTATCCCGATTTTGACCAAACGTATATTATTTGAAAGGTATTTCTTTTTAGCCGATTTGCAGATTTACAGATTTTATATTTTTTTCCTTTATTTTGTTTTTTAAATTTGTTTATGTGTTTGTAATAAAAATGAGTTTGGTTTTTGTGTTGATTTGTGAATTGGCTACAATTGATTAGCATACTTTTAGGGTCTTTATTTTATGAAAAAATAAAATTTCCTAGAATTTGCGCTCGAATTTCGAGAGCTGGAATCTGCTAGTTAGGTATAATTTTCTTTTCTTTTCAATCTAATCCGTTTAAAATATTTCCAATTTGATTTATGTAGATTCAATTTCATTAGTTCTAGTTTGAATAATTAACAGTTGTTTGAATTTAAATTTAATTGGTTCGTTAATGCTACAATTAAATCCAAAGCGAGGTTCTTTCTTAAATAAATTGCATAAAAACTTTGAACAAAAAAGACTCAGTAATCTGTAGCTGACGAAAGCTTTTCTGCCCAGCTACATGTCCAGGAAAAATACTGTACTTCATTTTTATGACGGTATAGATACCGTATAAAAGTTTAATGTTTTCACTAAACCAAAAAAGCTTTAAAGCTTTGATTTGTGTAAGAGAGAGACAGGAACAATGTAAAGAGTACAAAAAAGGTTTTATAAGCTGTAAAATAAAATGGCGACTGTTTAAAAATGGCCTTAGTAACTCAACAGCAACAACAACATACAAGAAAAATATGTTTCTTGTTTCATAATGTATGTATTACTGGGGGTTGGGGATGGATTCATGCAATTTTTCAATTCTTTTTTTGTAAAAATTATTTACATTTACATTTTTTTTTTGACCATCGAAACAAATATGTATTTTAAAATGAGTGTAGGTAAAGAGAAATTTAGGAAAAAAAAATCATGAAAACAGAAATCGTGAAACATTTTCTAGCCCGGGGGTAGAACCCCATTCGTCGCCATGTTGCATGCAAGTTTCAACAACAGCCACATGACCATGTCAGCTCTCTCTGAGCTCTCTGAAAAATTCATAAGTACAAAATAAAAACTTTAGAAAACAAAATTTGCACAATTTCAAGGAAACGGAAACGTACTGAAAAATGAAACAGAGAATGTAAAATAATGCGTTTTTTTTTTTCAAAGTTGGTTTTTGATTATCTCCACATCATCTAAAACTGAATGTCCTTAAATATTATGTATGCATGTCTCTTTTTATGAATTTTAAAGGACATTATTAGTTGGAGAGTGCGTGATAAACGAAAAATATTATATAAATATATACTAAAGAAAAATCAATATGAATGAATCTCTTTCCAGTTTGTTTTTCTGAAAAAATATATATAAAAATAATGTACTTTTCTGCTTTGTTGTTATCGTTTTTCCTACACTTATTTATCCTGCGCTAAGTGGTGTGTGTGTATGTATACGTATGCTTGGCATATCTGCTGATTTTTCACAACAAATTACATGCTTGTATGTTGTTGGTGCTTCTTGTTGGTTTTCTTTTGTTTTTATTACTTTTTGTTTTTTTTTTGCTATATGAGTTTGTATATTGTTTGTACGAGTTTTATTATGATTTCGGGTGTTTTCTTGCAACCTTTTTTTTTTTTTTGTTTTGGGTTGTAGTAATTTTGAGTTTTGTTATTATTAAAAAGAGTTTATAAATATTTACATTACCATTAACATTATAATATTTAAGTGAGATAAATACCAAGTGCGACAAAATAACCAAAGCACTTAGAAACATAAATCCATTGTTAAGTCACTATTAGAAATAGCTGGTAAAAACTAAACATTATGGGCTCTATAGGAAGAGATTTTTTAGCTCTTTTTGATTACATGCTAAAAAATATCTATTCAGAAGAAGTGATTTATTATGGCATCCTAATTAAAATATTTATAAATTTAATAAACAATTCTTACAAAACTGCCTGTTTTGTTTACTTTACTAAATAACAAAAAAAAAAAAATTTTTTTCAATAATGGTTATTGTTAACCAAAAAAAATATTTGGTTGCTATAATGGTTATTCATAACCAAAAAAAAATATTTCTCACTTCAATTGGTTAAAATAACTAAAATTCTATATACTAGAAGATTCCAGCCCTCGAAATTAGAGTGCAAATTCTAGGCAATTTTATTTTTTTCATTAAATAAAGACCCTAAAGATATGCTAATCAATTATAGCCAATTCACAAATCAACACAAAAATACAAACTCATTTTTATTACAAACACATTAACAAATTTAATAAACACACACATAACATTATATAACTTTAAATGCAATTTACTCAAAATAAAGGAAAAAAATTTAAAATCTGTAAATCTGCAAATCGGCTAAAAAGAAATACCTTTCAAATAATTTACGTTTGGTCAAAATCGGGATAAAACGGTAGAACAATACATCGGTCACAAGAAATTGTCTAGCCTATTAATATTATAGATTTAATATACACACACCAACACAAACGCAATTCTACATTCGCTTTCATTAACATTTTTCTTCATACATTTTTTTCACCATCCAACAAAAATATATATTTTTTTAAGTAAAGTGCAAATTTTTTACTGACTACAATTCTGTTTTCTTCCTCGCTGGTTTTATAATTTATATGTATTATATTTACGTAAATGTTTTGTTTAGAAAAAATTTTATGAAAATTTATATCAGTTATTTTTTTTTCACAATGCATATAAGTATATGTGTTTCCAACCCATTAAGTCGTAAAATTAAGTTAAAAATATTACATTTACCCAATATAAAAATTTACATTGCAAGAAGCAATGTTTAAGGATCTCTCGCTTCTAAATGAGACATCTTTAGAAAATGAAAACTAAATTGAACAATTAATTATTTTTTTGGAATAGCTTTTTCACAAGTACATACGAATTTGTATTATGTAAGGAAGAGTGCTTTTCCATTCTAAATAAGTTGAGTCAGGTTAATACGACCTTTTAAAGTCTACACCAATCAGTATTAAAATTAAAATTCGATTACGATTTACGATGTCTCCGGGTTGAGTGTTATTCCCTCCTGCACTACGACCAAGTAGATCTATTGTGCATCCTCTTTCAGTTTTGTGTTCTTCCCTGTTTTTTAATCCATTACAGCGTTTAGGAACTTGATGATGTCCTTCACCGAATAGTTTGTGCCTTAGATATGCAAACGCTAGATATTTTGCCAGTATATAAATCTATATGTTCCACGGTTTCATCATGCTCTAGGCAGTATCTACCAGTGTTCAGAAAAAAAAACACACACTGAATAAAAAGCTCATACATATGTATATGTAAACAAACATAGCTCAGACCAACAAACACATATTTTTATTTTCATATCAATTATGTGTGTTTCTAAATTTTGTACGGTGCCCAACACAATTCTGTGGTTTTCTGGAATAACCGCGTATGTTCAATTTTTGTCAGTTTTGAGTTAAAGATGCCAATTATATTAATTTTTAACGCTCTTTACATGTGTTAAATTTTTTTTAAAAAAAATATTGACCATTCCTGAGTTTTTGCTCTAAATAACGACGTAACTTAAATGTTTATTAAATTAATTTGCAGCACTAACGACGTATATCAACCTACGTTTGATCGCTGACAAATTATTTTCTCTGAAAACAACACATAGCTACATACGTTGTTATTAATGAAAAAAAAAATAAAAAATAATTTTTAATTAGTTTTCAGTTTATAACCACTTGTAAAAGCTTTTGTGTTTATTTCTGTTATTTTTTTCACTATTCTTCTTGATACGTTGTTATATTCTCATCCTAAGTCCCGTTAACTTTTTGTTGACGAACAAAAAAATCCATGTTTCAAGCAACAACAACTTATGTGTACATGGGTGGTTGCATTGGTAGTTTTCTTTTTCAAAGAAAACGACCTTTCTTTACATAAGTTATTTTATCTGCACACACTTTAAGTGTAATTTACATATTGTTTTTTTCGTCCTTCTCCAGGATCCATTCCTCTGAAGATTTTTGACTCAAAATTTTATAAAAAGTATTTATTGCCCATACCTACAGGACTGTTAAATAAAAAGCTCTAAAATATTTATATCGAGCCCATAATTTGAAATGTAGCGTTTTTTGGCTCCCCTGAACATTTTGATTTTATGACATACGCGGTTATTCTAGAAAACCACAGAACTATGACTGTGTTTCGTTTTAATATTTCGTTATCTACACGAACATTTTTCTATCACGTATTTTTTGTTTAGAATACACATAAACCACACAGATTCGAGTGTAGCTTTATTTTAAGTTCGTTTTCTTGCACGTGTACTGCTAAAAAAACAGAACATATTATTAAAACATTATCCACTCGCGATCGGAAAAATCTGAAACACCTCTATAATAACGACAACAATTGTTTCAACCAAATTTATTAAAAAAATCTAAAATAATTAATTCATTAGCAGTTATAAAAAAATAAAAATAAAAACATAATAATAAAATAAAATAAAAATAAAAAGATAATAATAAAATAAAATAAAAATAAAAAGATAATAATAAAAAAAAAAAATAAATAAATAAAAAATAGTAATAAAATAGAAAACAAAACAAAAATGACTTAATTTCGTTTTTTTTCCGATCGCGAGTGGATAATGTTTTAATTTTTAAATATACGCGTTGAAGAACATGTTCTGTTTCTTTTTTTAGCAGTACATGTGCAAGAAAACGAACTTAAAATAAAGCTACACTCGAATCTGTATGGTTTATGTGTGTTCGAAACAAAAAATACGTGCTAGAAAAATGTTCGTGTAGATAACGAAATATTAAAACGAAACACAGTCATGATTGTGTTGGGCATCGTACAAAATTTAGAAACACACATAATTGATATGAAAATAAAAATATGTGTTGGCTGCTTTAGAACAGAACATTGTGTGTTTGCCTGTGTGTATTTTCTGAACCTTTGTATCTACACGTTTTATCTTCAGCCGAACGCATTTTGTGTAGCACACATAGTGCCCTGTGAGTGCCCCACATAGAATTTCTAGATTGGATCTGTAAAATATTAGGGCATCATTGCTCCTTTTTCTTCGCTTCGATGCAAGAATTTTTTCCAGTGTTGAAGTAGTGTTTGTCCATTCCAATACTCCACTGACTCATCTTTAATCTTTAATCTATCGATGTTCTCGGTTATGTCTTTTCTGGTGAATCCAAATTGATGGTTTGGATCAATGAATGGTCTTTCCGCTCTACATCTTGCCTGTTCATCGGCTTTCTCATTTCCTTCATGCCCATATAAGCATACCAGGTCAAAATTATAATAAGAAAATCTTCCATATAAAATTCCCTTAAAACTCTCACATTTAACTTTCATCAATAGAAAGTGAAATCATGCTAAAATAATTATTTCTTCATTCCGATTCTACTTCCCAAGTAATTACTTCTTTGGATGTGTGATTTTAAAAAAACAATCTTCAAAGTTGTCAATATAAACTGATTATGAAAAAAAAACAGACTTTCAAATAGAAACTAAAATTATCCAAATAAATAATGTGAAATACGAATTTATAACGAGAAATCGAAAAAACGAAAATATATTATTTAAATTAGATTTAAAAAGGGGGGGGGGGGGGGGTTACCTTACGGGCTGTATTATATTGGGCAAAGAATAATTGATATTAAAATAAGAACTTGTAATGATTTAATAAAGAAAATTTATATATAAAATGAAAAGTACAAAAAGAAGTGATCTATCATAATACCAGTTAATACATACTTCAGAGGATCCAACTTCCGTCCTATGATGAGGCCATGCAAAATTCATATTTAGTGTACAGTGCAGTACAGTATCTATATATTTACGATTGATTACCTTCTTCGAATAGGTTTTATATCCATAGATGTAGATGATATTTTCGGACTGGATCAATTTAAATTTTCTTACTTGTTACATTTAAAGATGTCCGTCCATACATTTAAGTGTTTTTTAATGTGTCATAAACTTGAGCCTTACACTGTTTACGATTTTTTGTTAAATGGAATTTCAATTATTTTTTAGTTAACTTATTTTCATTTATTATTACTATTTTTTTAACTTAATTTACACTTTTTCATGACTCGTATTCAGGACGATTTCCTACTTTATGGGCATACACCTTTGATTTTTGAGTATAATATTGTCGCGTCGCATTACCAACCGACGTTTTGTTCCAAATTAGAAGTGGTTCCTTAAGAACCAGACATTAACAGCGAAGATAAAATTTAATGTTCTAAATTAATTATTGTCAAAATCTTGTATTTAAAAAATTCCTCTCTTACTGCTGATACAGATGTTTTTTTTTTATTTATTTATATTCCCCTAAGAGTCTGAAAACGTACACATAATTTGAAATACATCATAATTGATATCTAGACGGAAACAAATCGTTTATATTAACCTAAAAGAAGTCTTAACCGAGTTTCATTTTGTTTTATTTGTTCAGATGTTTTATTTTCAACCCATTGCTTAGAATTAATATGCAAAATATTACCGTAATTAATGGGAATTATGTTTATTTTTCATGGTATTCCTATTTTTCATATTTGTTTTTCCAGTATTACAAATTTAAGAGCATACATATAAGTTATATTTTCTAGTTTCCCTTTTCACTTATTTTCTTTACCAATATATCGGTCAACAGTCATTTAAAGATAAAGAAACAATGTTTGTTCTTACTAAAAAAATGTCTATTTGTTGACATAACTTCTTATTCAACTAACGAAATGAAAAAGTACTGTAGTTTTAACTAAATATGTGTGTATGTTGAATATAACTTGGCACGTATCGTAAGTCTATAATACACTTGGGTCTGGCATGTCAGGTCAGGAATAATATCACAATCTCGGATTTTAGCTAGATATGTTTTATAATTTTGAAGAAGTAAAAATATAACAAAAATTTAAAATTTTTTATTTTTTTACATTAAAAATAATTTTAAAAAACAAATAACACAAGGGAACAAGGTTTTTGTTGATTAAAAACTAAATGTTGATTTTGGGGGGATGCTGAATCTAATGGCGTTTTCTTTTCTGGCAAAAATGTTACACGTTTTTCCCACTTTGCACTTTTTTTCTCTTTTTGTGTTCTTTTCTGAAAATGCCGCACTATAAATATGTGAAAAAGGTGCATTTTCCGCACTCTAAAAAATCAGAGGGGGAAGGAAAAGTGTAATTTTTAAAATAAATTATTAATGTGAAAAATATCAATGTTTTTTTAATTTTTATTTTTCCTTTTTGGTGTCCAAGAATAAAAATGTCAACAAAATCAGCTGTTCATTAAAAAAGTGTTGCATAGTTGTAATTTTATGTTATATTCTGACCATTAAAAATGCAACATCTTTAATGTGTGTGGCAAACATTATAAAAATGTAACATTATAGTGTTTTTTGTTTTTTTTTATCAGCTCGACTTTTCGCGATATACCGTTATGTCCAAAATTAAGGCACTACATATATTGGAATAACTTGAAAACGGTTTACCATATTCAGTTAAAAAAAAATCCAAAATTCGTCAATAATATTATCTCAATTCAATTATATATTCTTCCTTTATTTACATATTTTAACAAATGTGATATTTACATATGAGTTCTTATCTTTACAATATAGATATTGCAACAAATAATATATAGGATCTAAAGATATTGAATAGTTTTTATTTTATTTTTGAATAATTTTTAAATGAAAATGGGAGGCTTATTAGAAATAATAGACCTCTATAAGCACATAATTTTCAATTTGGTGATTTCTTTTTAATTTTACGTTATTTCTCCACATTCTCTTATCAGCGGGTAATAGGAATTTTCAATTTTGCCAAAGTAATTGTTATAAAACTTTGTTATGAAATCGATATTTTTTTTCATAACCTTTTTCTTCATGAAGAAGATTTGTAGGATACCTCCAGGGCTTTTTATTTATCATTTTAAAACATTTGTTTTGTTTAAGCACAAATTCTTTGATTTTGCTTATTAATTTAAGTTTGCCCTTTTGCAAATCCTAACCCTCTTTAAGGGTTAATTACAAGTTGGAATCTAAGTTTTACTCCTTTTTGTAAACATCTTTGTAGGGAGTAAACCGTTTACGGTATAAAAAAAACATTGCTTGTTGCCTCTTTCTATCTTAGTTAGATGTACATTTTTAATCTTCGTTTGAATGCCAAGACGAACACTTCACACGGATACATATTTTTATATACAGTCCACCCATTTATTGTCAAGGTAGTTTATTATACATAAATTTTAGAGATATTTTCTCATTTTAATAAAATTTAAACCTTTGTTCTTATTATTTCCATCGAACCCTGCATCTACGGCAAACATTTGGTCCTTCGAACCGGATTTAAATGTTTTGTTTAATTTGTAAGCGTTTTAGGTGGCAGTTGGCAGCGTCACTCCAAATAGGACACGCGTATGTTAATATTGGCCTTATAACACTTTTGAAGAGTAGATTATTGTTTTTGGGGTTTAGAAATTACCTTCTAAATGATTGTTGTTAAAGTAGTGGCCATAATGCTTTAAATGAATTTATAGCTTTTAGGCACATAGCCATAATATGTTGTTTAAAAGTAAGCTTTTTGTCCAAGACAACTCCGAGATATTTGACATGATTAAGTACATTTATGGTATTATTTCCAATAAGAAGATGACGTCTTGGCAGTCTTTTGGGATATTTGTTGAATGGAAAAATTATTGCTTGGGTCTTGTTTGGATTAATTTTGATTTTCAATTTGTGGAAATATTTACTGCAATTTACAAGACCCTTTTCCATTTTCTTCCGGAGTGCACTTGTAAGTTTGTTTGAAGAAATTAGCGCAGTGTCATCTGCGTAATAAGCAATTTTGATATATTTCGGGACTTTAAACTCGAATGTATATATCGAGTAAAGTAATGGCGACAAGACTGGTATATTTGCATCAAGAAGTTAAAATACTAGGCCATTATGCCAAACGGTGAGAAACGCTTTTTCAATATCTAACAATATTAGACCCGTTGAACGTTTATTGTTTTTATTGGTGGTTATTTGATTATACCCTGTACCACTATGTGGTTTGGGTATAATGACTTTGTGCTGCTGTTTGTAACTACCAAAAATATTTGACCTAGACCCATCTTTTATTATACCGATCGAATCAGAATCACTAACTGATTCGATTTAAAGATGTCCGTGCGTCCGTCCGTCCGTCTGTGTGTCCATGTAAACCTTGCAATCAAACTGCAGGTCGCAAATATGAATATATTTTGATGAAATTTGGTATATAAGCTTTTATCGGCCATAGGATGAACGCTATTGAAATTGGTGTGAATCGGTCCATGTTCAGACCTAGCCCCCATACAAATGACCCCTATGAAATCGACATAAATTGCCATAAGATCCAAATTGTCATATAGATCTTACTCGAATTGGGTTTGTATGCGTTTATTACATCCATTAATGAGTAGTCCCAAAATGATCCCTATGGGACAACTCTTAGTCATAGGCCCCATATAGAGCTGCTTCCCAATCTTCACTTAAATCTATCAAAAAACAAAAATATTGCACTGATTCTTCTCAAATTTTGTTTGTATATATTTTTGCAAAATACAAGAGACTTTACCAAACATAGTCAGGATCGGTCCATTTTTGGGCCTAGTCCCCATATAGATATAGCATCCGATATGAACTTTTTCATATCTGCAGCCAAAAAAATTAATAAAAATCCCACTCAAATTTGGTTTATGGTCTAGACCGACTATAATATGTTTACTTGTTTTTAATTCTGTTTATTTGGTGAGTAGTGCTATGTCCTTTTTTAAATCCAAATTGTTCTTTAGCAACAATAGAATTGGTCGTTGCAAATTCACTAAGACGAGAATGTAGTATTTTTTCAAATATTTTACCTAAGTTACTTAATAGACTAATCGGTCTGTAGCTATTTGGGTTATTTTTTGTCTTACTAGGTTTGTTTATGGTTATAACCTTAGCATTTTTGAAATAATTGAGTTTGATGCAGCTGTTAAATATTATAACCAGTAATTTTAGAGCTTTTGGTGGTAGTTTCTTTAAGAGCAGGGGTCGAATCGTCGCATTCGTTATCGAATTTTTTTCGATCGAAATTATTTTTTTATTTTCCAAAATAAAATTCTAATGCCGGTTTTCTCAGTGTATCGTCAAAATGGCTGTTACTTAACGAGGATATAAATTTATTGTACCGATAAACTGCCTGGTAACAATTTTGGTTTTCTCAATGTACCGACAAAACCATTATTTTCAGTTGGCAATGCCTCTCAAAATACGTATGAAAGTTGGGAGATTTATTTTCTGTTGGCAATGCCTCACAAAAAAGATATGACAGATGGGAGAATAATTTATCTGTACGATAAATAAATAATTGGCAGATGAGTGCCGGTTAGCTTTGCAACAAAATAGAAACAAACCAAACTTTGAGAAAACCAAATTTCTTAAATCGGCAGTTTCTCGTTGGGATAAAAGATAATCGCCTATTGAGAAAACGGGCATAAGAGTAATTTTAAATTGTCACAGCTAACAAGTTACGGTTCATAGTTAATATTAAAAGTGAAAGTAGGTGTGACGATTGTCCACCTTCTTTATAAAATAAACCGAAATATGGAATTACGATTGATTTTACTCGATATCGAATGCGACGATTTGCCACCAGGTTGGGAACATTTTCCAAACCAGGGAATTTTGAGGGGTTTTATTGATGAGACAATATTCATTACTTATTCAAGAGATGTATAAATTGCAGATGCAGAACTAGGATTTTCCTTCTTAAAATTATTTACTGTTGTATTTATTAATGTGTCCGCTGAGTGATTGTAGTTCGAAGTGAGGTTATTGGCTTGGACAAATGTATTTGCCAGACAATATTATCTATAAGCCAAGCTTACATTGGTTTTAAATAAGTGCAGTAGTTTTAAATTTGCCCAATTTTTAAAAAAAGTCAAATAATACGATTAGTATCTGTAACTTAAAAATGAGAGGTAATAGAGAAAAATGTAGTTTAGATTTAAACTCCAGCGAATTGCAACAAAGTTCCAGTCAACACCAAAAAAGTTCAATTTTTTTCCCCTGTGAAATTATAAAGAAATGTTTTTTAATAATAATTTTTAGTAAAATAAAAAGGGGTAAAATTTACCACCACGTCACTGACTACGTCCCAAAATTTCACCTGCATAGTTAAAGGTAACGAGGGAAAAAACCTCTTAAAATTAAAAAATAACTGAAGTTAAGTTTTTATAATAATTTATGTTTGCAAAACAATACTCATTTTAAAATTTTTAAAATTCTTAATTCTCACAGCGCGTTGTTTGGCGGATAGCTGTCCCATAAATATTAGCAATTTATGTATTCAACAAGCGTATATCTTGTTTGTTTGTTCATGCTATGATTCGCATCGATTCAATACCTAAAACACATTTTCATCACATTTATCATTACAAAGTTTGTGTTTTTTTCTATTCTCTACTGTTCTGTTATTCTTTCGAGCCAGAGATAAATTTGTTGTTGATAGTTGGAGACAAATATTAAAAAGATAAGAATATGTATTTTGCTGATTTTTGATTTTTTCAAAATATAACCATAATATTCAACATAATACATGTATTATTTGTTAAAATGTGACAGGCAAAAAAAAAAAACATCACCACCATCCACATCGTCAACACACACAATTTGATTTATTATTTTCTTAGCAGGTATTCTGTAACACTTGACTAATGTAGCAACATTATTTTTTTTTTTTTTTTGTTAGAATTATTATTATGTTTAGTTTTTGACATTGGCAATACTACATTTTTCAAAATTTATATCATCTGAAGATTAAAATTAAAAATAAAAACTAAATTAATTTGAATTTCAAAACAGGGATCTTAGTGTCTTTAGACTCTAATATGGACCGGAGATTGTAAAATATATACCATATCACATCGAAATATGGATTAGTAGTGAAGTCAGTCTGAAGAGCACCAGGCACCAATAAGTTTGGGGAAAGGGTTTAGAAAAAAAGACGGTCTGACTTCAACTATCCTATAAAAATGGTCGGATAAAGCGAAAGCGCGTTTTCTATTATTAGAAGCTTCGTCTTTTACTTTGATACTGGGTGGACAAAAAAAGCATTAAACAAATTTAATTGAGATCGTCATGGACATTTATTTGTAAAAGATCATATCGGGTGTGATCAATGTGTCGGTATTAGGGGACAATTAAAGTTATTGTAAAAATATATTCCTACTTCAAAATCTAAGATTCGTATGACATTGCATTTTAGAACTATTCTTTTTTTAAATTTCCAAACATATGAAAATATTGTTGTATAGGATTTACGTTTTGATAGGGACTTTTATTTTAAAATAAAAAATGGCTTAATGCATGAAACACATAGACGACGGCGGCTAAACAAACACACGACTACAAATGCTGCTGGCTGCAATTGTAGTCGTATAGTCAGCTGCTAAGTTTTTTTTAAAACGACAGCAATATATAACAACAATATAAACAGCTGTTTTTATACAAATGCATTTCTATTTCAGTAGTGCCAATTATATTTTTTTACTTTATTAAAATAGAAAAACATTCCTGATTCTATATAAACTTGACTTAAATATACAATTACTTATTTATAGTGCATTATTATAACGTAAAAATAAATAAATAAATTCATTTAACCCCTTTTGATTATTAATGGAATTATTATAGCATTTCATATTGCGATTAATTTTTTCAACAAAATAAAATATTTAATAGCACTGATATCTTTTACATATTTTATTATATTGCCAACACTATTTTTGTTTTGTAGCCAACAGAAATAGAAATTATCCTAAGTTGACTACAGCGACAAAAGTTGTCACGTAGCCGTGTAGCTGTGTTGGCGTCAAAATAATCTTTTTCATATAAATGTGTGTATTTTATTTTTGACAGGCTGTAGTCGTGTAGCCGCTGTCGTCTATGTGTTTCATGCATAATTGTTTAAAAAAAAGTAAGAAATTCAATTAAACGCTTATGTTATAGTGGAAACTTACATAACTATTAAAAATTTAATCTAATAATATTACAACATCAAATACACTCGAATGACATATTTATTTGAGTTTTTTTTAATACAAAAAAAAAAAAAACAAAACAAAAACCTAATATAGAAATTCAGATTTAACAAAATTATTTAGGTAAAACCATAAATTTGATAAAATTGTAATCTTAATAAGATAAAAATTGTTATTCCAAACAAAAAGTGTTAGTTATTTATCCATTTTTTATACATCAGAATTCATTTTAACTTTTTTTATGTATGTGCGAGTTAAATAAGAGAAATACATTAAAACATACATACTGTGAGGGTTGAAAATAAGTAAACACGGATTTTTAATCTATAAATTGTCTTATTACAAAGATATTATTGACTTACGATAAAAAGTAATGTTACAGAGTGAATTCAAAACAAGTGGGAACATTGCACAAATCTCTCGAAAGTGGTAACACTTACTAAGGTTTTTTTTATATTTCGGGGAAGAACCTAAACTTTTTGTGGCAAATTTGTACTGATCACGTGTTTTACTAATTAATAAAAAACTAAAAAGAAGTAAAAGAAACTTGTTTATTTTAGCTATAAAAGAAAAAAGTAAATCCTTACGTGAAATTGGCGAAATTTTGGTTTGGACCACAGTACAATAAAAAAAAATAGTTAAAATAATACGTCAAACACTATCAGGTTGAAGATTTACCGAGATTTGGATGCCCAAAGTGGCTGTAGTAAAATAAGTAAAGACATATACCAGCCTAAAGTGCAGTTAAATTATCAGAAAACATAACGCAGACATCAGGCAAACCAGTAAGTTTGAGTACAGTAAGGAGATAGGAAGGAAGGATGGAAGGATACCATGCAAGAAACCATACAAAAATGACTCTCTATCTTTTTGGGAAAGCATATTATATACAGATAAGAGCAAATCTAAAATTTCCGGCGCGAAAAGACCCCAAAAAACTGTGGTTTTCTAGAATAACCGCGTTTGTCATAAAAGCAAAATGTTCAGGGGAGCCAAAAAACGTTATATTTGAAATTGTGGGCTCGATATAAAGATTTTAGAGCTTTTTATTTAACAGTCCTGTAGATATGAGCAATAAATACTTTATATAAAATTTTGAGTCAAAAATCTTCACAGGAATAGATCCTAGAGAACGACGAAAAAACAATATGTAAATTAAACTTAAAGTGTGTGCAGATAAAACAACTTATGTCGACAAACGTCGTTTTCTTTGAAAAAGAAAACTACCAATGCAACCACCAATGTAGACATAAGTTGTTGTTGCTTGAAAAATGGATTTTTTTGTTCGTCAACAAAAAGTTAACGGGACTTATGATGAGAATATAACAACGTATCAAGAATAATAGTGACAAAAAATAACAGAAATAAACACATAAATTTTTACAAGTGGTTATAAACTGAAAACTAATTCAAAATTATTTTGCATTTTTTTCATTAATAACAACATATGTCGCTATGTGTCGTTTTCTGAGAAAATAATTTGTCAGCTATCAAACGTAGGTTGACATACGTCGTTAGTGCTGCAAATTAATTTAATAAACATTTAAGTTACGTCGTTATTTAAAGAAAAAGCTTAGAAATGGTCTATATTTAAAAAAAAAAAATTGAACACATGTAAAGAGCCTTAAAATTTAATATATTTGGCATCGTTAACTCAAACTGACAAAAATGGATATACGCGGTTATTCCAGAAAACCACAGAAAAAAGGTGTGCTAAGCATGAACCTTCAAAGAAAAGTGAGTTACTAACACTATCAAATACGGTGGAGGTTCGAACACGGTGGCTGGAAACTGAATCTTTCAAGAGGACAACGATCTAAAGCATATATCTAAAATTGTGAAAGAGTGACTACTGTACCGGACTCCTAAGACACTTGATCATCCGCCGCAGTCCTCGGACCTTAACCCGATCGAGCATCTATTGGAAAAATAAGTCGAAGAAGGCGGCAAAGGAAGAATGGAGCATAATCTCCACCGATTTAACAAAAAAAAACATCTGTTAAAAAATTTAAAAAGTTTACTTTTTGTATTGAATTTCTGTTCCTTTTTCTTTGCTGGTTACTTTTTTTTTTTTGACGCGTAAAATTTGGTCATTTTCTAAATAAAGTGCATTTATTTCTGTTTTGTATTACTTTTGTTTAATTATTTTATTAAGTTCAGCTATTATAAATAATTCTTGAATTCCTTATGTTCCTTTTTTGATTTTGTGTTAATACAACTTTTAATATAAGTAACTAAGTTGTTTACTTTCTTATGACGCTCACAGTATCTAAAATACGAAAATAACTAAAGAAAACGAAAAAATAAAGATTAAAACCAATGAATAACTTCTACACACTCATAACAAATTTCGTTTTGTTCGTTTTATTTTATTTGTTTGCCAGCATGTATTAACTGATAAGAATTTTTAGCGTTCTCTCTTTCACTTCTGAAAGAAATGTAAATAAATGTTTTAAACATTTTATATAATTCTTTTATATTTGTATTGTTTTTGTAAGGGGAGAAACTAAAGGTCTAAAAAATTAAAAAAAAAAACTCATTGAAAAAAAATAAGAGTGACTGAATTACTGTTATATGTACATTAATTAGATTCTAGGTACATGAATAATACATCTACATATTGTCACAATACTTTGTACTCTTTAGAATATTCTTATAAGCTAGAATCTAGTTGCCATGTTGGCACATATTTCGATTTTTGTATACCTATTCACGATAGAGAGTTAATAAGCGTGCCGGTTTTGTATAAACAAGTGTAGCTCGGTTATTGAATGTTATCGAAGAAAAATTTGACTTTTTCCTATTTATTTGTTCCAGAAAGGGGATGAAACTATGATCTATGTATAATTGGACAGAATTATGTAGATTCACCTTAAAGGGACCGTGTATTTATTTATTTATCTTTGTGCTTTTTCAAAAAAATTGTGTTAATATTTTACACGTTTATGGATTCCGTTGGTGTTTTTTTTTTTTTTTTTTTTTCTATAAATTGGCAACACTGCTTACAAGAAAAACATATTCATGCTCTCTTCTCATTCATGAGCATAGTGGTGCTCATCATCATAGAGAAGTTCAAAATGTACATTTAACATTTTTATATATACAGTTGTATTTACAAGTTAAACGTAATCGATTTTAAGCAAAGGGTAATATTTGTATAAAACAAATATTTCCATACAAAATTTTTGTTAAACTTGAACATCTTTTAACGTCGATTTTTAATTAATTTAATTTTTTTTTCCTTAATATGGCTCAATGTTTTAACCATACTGCCTTCATTTGCTCAAGAACATAATCATTTTTATACATACTAAAAACCTATTAATCATATTAGGTACAAATATCCTGGCAACAAACACATGACAATGTTACATAATTTTGGTTTATGATTATTTTATATATCCATATGGCCCTATGCTCCTTATAGGATCGAAGGGAATATATATATATATGGTAGGTACGTCATTATGGTTTGAAAATTTGTGCAATATTCCCATGGGCATAGGGAATCGTATAGTCAATTTTGAACGTTAAAAATTTGGGTACTTGTTTAATTTTTAATGTGTATTTGTATATGTTGGACCCAAAACCGTTTTTGTGCATAAATAATGAAAATGTTAAAATAAAAGGCCAAAACATATATATATATATGTATGTATATGTACATGCATATATATGTACATATGTATCTACCTACCCTGAATTTTATTGACAATCCATTTAATTGAAATACACAAAAATAATCAGTGGGGCTTTAGATAAGTTTCGCAGAGTGTACTTTATCTTTTCATATCTTTTTGTCATATATAGTTCTCCCACTCTAAATCTCTCTCTCTCTCTCTCTCTATCTCTCGGCCTCAATTTCACTCTCTTTGTGACCTAATCAATTCAACACAACCACAACAAAAATCCAATCCAAACCATTTCATATTCCACTTGTTCAAGTTTAATAATAAAATTCTCATTTCAGTTGTGTTTTTCACATTGGAAGCATCGGACAGATACGTCTTTGTACTAATCTAAAATAATAATAAAACAAAATCCTCCCAACGTGCTTTTAAATTTTTTGTGTGTGTATACTTTGAAAAGTCCAAACGCGCTCTAATCTTCGAGATATTAAAAATACAGATTTTTATTCCAGTTCTTTCGCTGAATTGTGTCACTACATACTACGGACCAACACGCATACATATTTAGAAATTAATTTTGTTACTGTTTCTTGTGTGATTAACCATCGTGACTACGCGCGTTTTTCATATTTAAAGTTTATAAAAGTTATATACATACTGCATATGTATCTACATAATATAATGTGCGTTTTATGATTTTCTCATTTAAATCATAAATAATTAAAAATCGAACGGATTTATGGTAATTATAAAGAGAAAAAAATTCTTTAAAAGAAATAAATATAAAAAAGTGAAAAAAAAAAATAAACATCAAAAATAATTGTAGAATTTTGGGGGAGAATCAGTTTTTAGTTAAAGCAAAAAATAATGAGTTTGGAATATACATAAAAAATAATTTAAATTGTTTGTTGTTGTTTAGATATGTTATAATACTAAACAAAACAAGATTTGAATAATAAAAATTAATCTAAATACATCATAACTTAAATACACTCATAACTCATACATTAAATATATAAATTCATTATTCTTGTTAGTTTAGTTGAAAACATTATATAAGTTTTAGATTATATTTTTATTTATGTAATATTTTTTCTTTCTTTTTTTTTTGGATTCTTCTTACTTATTTATCTCTGGAACAGGTTTTTTTTTATATGTAGGTATACACACATTTCAAAATTTTGTTTCTTTTTTTTTTTCAATGAGATCATGTGTTTTTATATTGATTCAATAATTCTTACTACAACTGATTTTTCTAATTTGATTGTTTTTTTTTTTTTTTTATAGATTAGTTTTAAATTTAACGTCCATAGATGAACACGTTTCAATGCTTGAAGATTTTGTTTAATTTTTTGATATTGATTTTGTGTTAAAGTTCATCCATATTTTTGGTAAATATTTTTCTATGTATTTCTTATTATTTTTTTTTAGTTAAAAGTGGTGATGAATTTTATTACTGAAATACTTAATCTTTTTTTTTGTTATAATATTTAAATCGATTTTGTATAATACTTAGTACCTACATGTAAAAAAAAATTAACATTTAAAAAAATGTATTCAATTTTTTATTCCGATCCAAACATAATTTTATCCAATAAATATGAAATCCAGGATTATTAAAATATTTTTGATATATTTTCAGTACACTGATAGTGTACGACCGTGATACGAGTACAAGTTTCAGAATTTGATAAATTTCTATACATACATATATACAATGTACATATGTATTATGCTAAATAATGACGATAAGATTTCGTTATTTTACATACATAGGTACGAGTAACATGGCTAAAATTGTGGGTCTATAAAATTGGTTTAACAATCAGAGATTTAATTAAAAATATTAATCAATACAACAATTGTTTAAAAAATATGAAATAGGTACCTATAGAAAAGTATTAAAATGTTTTTACAAAACTGAATCAAGTTACTTTAGGACATATGTACGTATATACATATATATACATATATATTTTTTAGGTAACTCGTTTTATTATTTGGTTTAGAAAATTTGTATATGTTTCCATTTGTCCAGAAAATTTAAGATTTGCTAAAAGACCTAATGAAAAGTTTCAAGGGGATAGATAGTAAATTTCTTTTATTTCAAAAGTTCCTTTTTTAATTTATGAATATTATTAAAATTCAATATTAAACATTTTGCGATTTTCGTTAATCTTTAACCGAATTGATTTAATTTTCTAATTTTAGTTAAAATTTAAAGAAAATACCTATTCAAAAATCTATTTTTAAACATTCAAACAACGAAATTGATTTATTAGTTAATAAAACTATGAAAATAATTACCTCAACACCTGTTGTTTTAAGCTTTTATATTAAATAAATTGTATATTACAACAATTAATACAAAATTTTATATAAAAACAACTTAAAAATTAAATTTTCTATATTGAAAATTTTCGTGTTAGTGTTCGTTTTTTAGCCGAATTTTTAGAATTGTCACAATTATTTGCTAACATATAATGTACGTAGCATTTCGTTGGAATTCGTTTTCTCTCTCTCTCTCTCTCTCTCTCTCTCTCAAAACTGATGTTTGCTGTTGAGGAAAATTTCAAGGTCTTCCATTTGAGCCAATTAAAATAAAAATATAAGAAATAAGTAAATGCTACAAATAAAATAATAACCCAAGCACATTTCTTATTTTTTTTTTTATATAACTTATATTTTTCGTCTTCAACCAAAAAAAAAAAAAAAAATCTATACTGCAGCAGTAGCAAAAAGAACAAAAAACAGTCAAGGTACTTCTTATATTAAAAAAAAAAAAAAAATAAAACGTGCAATGAAACTTTGCCAACAATTTTTTCACTATTTGCTTTTCTTTTGTTTAAATTTTATGAACATCATCAAATCATAGATCAAAAAAATATTTTTGTGGTGAATGTTATAAATTTAAATCACTTATTTACACATAATTTATTATTGTTCTAAATAATAATGAAGATTCACCTCTAGTTTTTTTTGGTATTAACTCTAGAATGTAAATAAAATGTAATTGAAATATTCAGAAATGTTTGGAAATTGTACTGATGCTTCTAACTATCTGGCCCACTTTTATTATAAACGATCGGGTTAGAATCCCTTTCTCATGACAATTTATATAGTATGTACTCAAAGGTTGCTAATGTAAAGATATTTAGACTTAAATTTGATCAAGGACGATTTTAATAGCTATAGATTCAGAGCAAACCCTCCTCTGTGAAACAGTCCTCCCGATATTCACTTGAATCTATGTATCTAACAAACTTACAAATAATAAAAACAATATTTAGCACCAGCGAACAACAATACCTTTTCAGCATTTATGTATTATTTTGTTATAAATAATGCATTTTTCTTTTATTCGTTTGCATTCGTATAAAAAAAAAAAAAATATTTTCTGGTTGAAAATCATTGCGCGCTGCTGCTGCGCCAACAATTTATAAATGTTTAATGGTCAAGGCCAGTTTTAGTATAATATGTATAAAATATTTGTTGTTTTTGTTCAAATTTCAATTTTGTTATTGCAATCAAAAACCAAACACAAAAGCAGTTAACATTTGTATGTTGTTTATGAAATTTGAAATTAATGAGCACCATTTTTAAAATGTATTTTTTTTCTTCTTACATTAAAAGTTTAGCAATTTTTTTTAAAATCAAATAAAACCATCTCTTTATTATCGGGTGCAGTGTTATTTAGAGAAAAACTTAATTTTTAAGAAAATTTTGAAACAATAGTTTTGTGAATATTCTTGGAATCGATTTTCTTTATTTTCTGTTTAATTATATTTTCAATTGTTTTTAAACTTTCTTCTAACTCATACTCCCCCTTATCCAATTGATCTGAAACTTGGTCCATAGTCTTCTTGTGACCACATATTAATTTTGGGGCAGTCACGCACAGTCACGGAGTGATCTAAATGTCAATTCCCCTCATTCGATCGATCTGAAACTTGGTCCATACACTTGCTGTGTGATTTAAAACCCATTTCCCTTTATCCGATCGATCTGAAACTTGGTCGATAGACTTGCTGTGAAAAAAGATTAACTTTGACATAGTCACGCACAGTCACGCATAGTCACGCACAGTCGCGGAGTGATTTTAAACCCATTTCCCCTTATCCGATCGATCTGAAACTTGGTCGGTAGACTTGCTATGAAAAAAGATTAACTTTGACATAGTCACGCACACTCATGCATAGTCACGGAGTGATTTAAAACCCATTTCCCCTTATCCGATCGATCTGAAACTTGTTCGATAGACTTGCTGTAAAAAAAAAAAGATTAACTTTGACATAGTCACGCACAGTCACGCTTAGTCACGCACAGTCACGGAGTGACTTAAACCCCATTTCCCCTTATCCGATAGATCTGAAACTTGGTCGATAGGCTTGCTGTGAAAGTAAGATTAACTTTGACATAGTCAAGCACAGTCACGCTTAGTCACGCACAGTCACGGAGTGATTTAAACCCCATTTCCCCTTATCCGATCGATCTGAAACTTGGTCTCTACACTTGCTGTGAATAAAAGATTCACTTTGACTTAGTCACGCACTGTCACGCTTAGTCACGCACAGTCACGGAGTGACTTAAACCCCATTTCCCCTTATCCGATCGATCTGAAACTTGGTTTATAGACTTGCTGTGAAAAAAGATTAACTTTGACTTGGTCACGCACAGTCACGCACATTCACGGAGTGATTTAAAACCCATTTCCCCTTATCCGATCGATCTGAAACTTGGTCGATAGACTTGCTGTGAATAAAGATTAATTTTGACATAGTCACGCACAGTCACGCATAGTCACGGAGTGATTTAAAACCCATTTCTCCTTATCCGATCGATCTAGAACTTTGTCCGTAGACTTGTGACCAAAGATTAATTTTTAAATAGTCACGCAAAGTCACGAAGCCACGGAGAGATTCAAAACTCATATGCACAAGGAAATAAAGAGTTTTAATAAAAACTTTATTTTTATGGGTTAGGTTATTTTTTTTTTTATTTTATAAAGTCGAAAAATCATTATCACCCCTGTTCTTGAAACGTTGTTATTTGAATAAGAGTGAATTTAAAATCACATGAAATTGAAATTTTGGGTTTCTTGAAACCACGTTTTTTTTTTATTTATTTAATGGAAACATATGTTTGAGTTAAGAACCATATGTTTGAGTTAAGAACCATATGTTTGAGTTAAGAACATATGTTTTCTAGAAACCGAGGTGCCATATGGTTCTTTATTCAGTTTCACAAAAAACTTTTTAAGTATTTTGTGCATGTTTTTTCTTAAGTTTATAGAAAAAGTATAAAGAAAAATATTTTCTTTTAAAATAACAACTTATTTGTTCATTTAATTGATTTTGTTCTTCAATTTCATTCAATTAAAAATTACTTTTCTATTTTCAAAAAGTTAGGCATCACCAAAAAAAATTTCGATATTCAAATAAATTGGATTTGACTGGCATCACTACTGTTTCGAACATATGCAAAAAAATAAAAAATATGTGGATTGATGCAAACATTTTTTTTAATTCCTTTTTTTGCAATAATTAGTACATAAATAATCTATGTTATAATTGAAAAAATTATAATGGAAAATAGATTGTGTAAATAAAAAGTTCATTGCAAAAAGTGTGTTTTATTAACATCGACCACTTATTACGAGTTTTTTTTTTTTAATCGTTTTTTTTCATAAAATTAATGTCTAATTTTTTAAAATAATGACAAGGTTCAATAAAAAACATGTTTGAGTTTAAATATTAATTAGTTTTTTTTTATCTCTTAAGACTTGCTTAGTAGAAAAAAAGGGCATTTGTTTTGATTTCACAAAGCCTTTTCTATGTGAATTAAAACGAGAAAAAATATTCTTATTGAAATTAGAGAACAGCAAAAAACTCGTAGATTTAAGAATTTTTTCATTTACGAGTTATTTTTTGTGAAAGTGGTTTCAAGAACAGGGGTGTATATATTCCTTCCAGTAGTTTATGAAATTCATGTACAAACTATTTAATATCATCATTTTCCAATTTCTTTATTTTTATTATTTTAATTACTTTCAAATAGAAAGACCATGTGTGTAATTATATTCTCAGCAAACCAAAATAATAAATAATAAAATAAAAAAATAAAAGAAACTGTAATGAACAACTCTGTCCCCTTTTTCTAAATGGAAATTTCAAACATGCGATAATTGAAATACAAAAATTAACATTTTCCAGTTCAATATTATTTCCCAGGGAAATTAATTGATGTCATAAAAAGCTGAGTGATTTAGGAAACTCATTAATATAATAAATACAGAAATGAAAATGCGGGTTATCAATTTTTAATTTATTAGAAATTTAAATTAGTGTATTGAAAGTTGACATGTGGAAATATAATCACAAATTTGTCCATTAAAAATAAATTAAATTGTAACACAATACAAGCCAAACGCCCGCATAAGAACAATAATATCAATATTCCAAAATAATGTCGCTTTTGCTTTTGTGATATAAATAATTTTGTCAGTAAATTAAAAAATTTGGTGGAATTAAATTATTTTTATTTCTGCTTGTCTGCTTTTGGACAAAACTTTGGATCGATTTTTAATACTTTTCTCGTGTTCCAATCGAGCTGGGGCAGACTCGTGGCGATCTAACTTTTTTTTTGCAAAATAAAATTTTTGATTTTTGACATATATTTTCAATCAATTATTTAATTATATGATGGTAAATTGATTTACAAATAAAACTATCATTCGGACAATTAGTTATTGTTAACTGCTTTTGTTTGGAGTAAAGAAGTATTTGCGATCCTCAACAAAAGTTTGAGATTAAACTCATTTTTACTGCATTTGAGGAAAATTTTTTTTTGGTTAAGTTTTTTTTTTCTTTCAATAATAATTTCATACTTCACTATCTGGTGAATATTTTACATGTGACTGTGCCGTACGTTGAGTCATAGCAAGGACAATATATTATAGAGATGTGCCATCTGAAATGCTGTACTGACCAATGCACAGTGTTGCTGACGAGATAACATTTATGATAAAAATTTAATGAAAAATCTAAATTTTTAACAACTAAAATAAAATTAATAATAGTTGAGTATGTGTAGAAGCTTTTTAGTTTTGAGTATCCAGAGATAATAATATTTGGTGGCTCAATTATATGTCACAAATAATAAATGTGAACTAAATGTATAAAATTGTTTTTTTAAGGGGTGTTTAACCACAAGATTTGTGTATGTATAAACAAGAATATAAATTAACACCATCATAAAGATAAATATTAAAAAAAGAAAAAACAAATAGATAACAGAAATGTATCAACAGACAATAATACAAAAAGCTGTTTTTTTAATTTTACAAATGTGTTGAATGCATTTTCTGAAATTCTTATCGGTAATATTAAACATCTGGTAAGAATTATTAGCAAAACAGAGCTAAAAGAATTAATATAATTCTAAAGAACTTAATAATTAATATAATTTAATTATAATTAAAACTTAAAACGATTGTTTTAATAATAAACTATGACTATAATTTTAGAATTTCCTATTTTTAGCAAAAGTCTTCTAAATTGATTCTAATTTGTAGTTAGAATGTATGTTTGTATATGGCGGGCACTGTTAAATATCCAGTGGTTGGAGATTTAACTTATTATATTAAAAAAAATATATATTTAAGCTTCTTTTTGAAGTAAAGGTTTTACATACTTTAGAAAATATTAACCAATTTGTAGAATGGAAACATTTTTATTTAATCAATAAAATACAACTTGATTATAACCAACTAAAAGTAATTGGATGTTTAGATTTTTTCATATTCAATTCAGATTATTTTTACTATTGCATTGTTTAACTGACATAAAAGAATAAGTGAAAAAAATAAGAAAAACAATATTAACTGTTTTGATTTATTTAGCGCCCTTAAATTGATGCGATTCATAATAAGTCTTTTAGGAAGCAAAATTTAGCACTAAAACAATAAATTTTGTGAATAAATATTGCATTGAAAAACTACAATGATCTTTTTTTTTTCAAGAATACAATATTTGTATTCTTGATAATTTCTCTGATTAGTTTGATTACAAACCAGATACCTCCCTCCATTATAATCTTTTAAATAGTTTCCTCTAAATTTCTCAGAAAAATCATAAATAATTCTGTATATACATATATATATAAATAACAATCATAAAATCATATTGATGTTATTCAATCATTAAAAAAAACAATCGTGATTTATTGCTTTTGATGTTGTCAACATATCGATGTGATCATCTACTCGCATCATAACTCGCCCTAACATACTTGCTCTTATATTTTTTTTTCTTTCTCTTACTCTCAATGACATCATCTTAGCTAAGACACATTTTTAGAAAAACTAATGCTCTCTTTTATTGATTGTATTATAAGAAAACTGCCTTGTATTTAAAATTTAAAAATTGTAAAAAAAAAAATAAAAATAAAAATAAAATAAAATTAATAAACTGAAATATTTTATAACTACCACTTTAAGTTTTTCAATAATAACTGGCATACTATTTTTATTACATTATGTATTTTTGTAAATTATATTGATGTTTGTTTAATTATTATGTGTATTTTTATATTGCTGCATTTTTTCTCATGAAATATTTTTTCTTTTTTCTTTTTTCCATATACTCGTTATACGTATCAATAAAATCAAATTATTATCGCACCATGTTAAAATAAACCAAAAAAAAAAAAAAAATAAATCCACCAAAAAATATTAAAAATACCACCTTCAAAACAACCACCACCAATGCCATCATATTTAAATCAACACCACCCTGATGGACATAAAACTCTAATAAAACGCATTATAATTTATCATCTAACCGTTGCGTGTTGCATTGCTTACACAGCGAAAGAAATCATCAAAGTTATTCAGAGGAAGTCATTAGTGGTTTAAACTGAACATATATTATATAACAAATAATGCCAAGAAGCTTAAACAAGGCTTAGAAAAGTGCAAGAGGTATATATAAAAGATAAGGACAGCCTGACACAAAATAAAATAATATAAAGGACGAAATAAAGATACAAAGAAACTCATCATCATTATCAACGTCGTAAGGACTAAGTACATTTTAAAAAGAATTTAAAACAATATTGTAGTTGTGTTTTTAATTTTGGTTTTTGCTTTTTACGCTCATCATCCCAAATAAACTCTCTATATAATTTAACTCTCTATCTCTCTGTAATTGAGGATCAGCATCTCGTAAAAAATATCATCAAAGCTCTTAAATCACCAAACCACCACCACCACCACCACCACCAACCACAAACACGACATCTAACAAAATCGCCTAAGGTTTTTGTGTTTCTTAAACGTTTTTTTCTCGTACTTTAAATAAAAAGCATCAAAATTCAAATCAAAGCAATGGCCGAAGATGCTGCAATGGAAACTTGCCCCAGTCCTGAAATTGGCGATTCTAGAAAAAGACCACTCGATTCTGATCCAGAAAATGAACAAACAAAACGCTCACATTTCAGTTCTGGTAAGTTTTTCTTTTAAATTCATTGTTCTCTTTATGATTTACATACAGCAGTCTCTCTCTCTCTCTCTTTTTTATTTTGTGTAATTCATATATTTACTCATTATATCAAATCATATGAAAAGCTCTCTAAATTTTATCTGTGTGTTATTATTATTATTGTTCTTTCTCTCATAATTCTAATTAAACTAATTTAAAAACCTTACGTTTCCTAAAAACCCATGATCTTTTGATATTTTGGTTGAGTGATTGACTATAAGTTTTCCCTTTTCTAGAGATCTCGGTAATTTATCTGTAGTTTTCTCTATCTGTCTCTCTCCCTACTTTTTTATATCTATATATTATATTATATTTGTATGTTTCTATTAATTTTTCCCTAGCAATATAATGTTTGTTAAAATCCTGCATTTTAGGCCCCCTTAATTAACGTAAGAAATAGACACTTTTCAGACGAGATGTTTTAAAAGATTAAAATTTAAAATTTTTATCATTATATGATATTTTTTTTTTCAATTCTATGAGAGAACAGATAACCGAAGTTATATTTCTGATTCAGTATTTCTAATGAGCAGTGTTATATGTATGATTGCCTAAAAAGTTATTAATTAATTTATTAACGTTAAGAAAGCTTTTCTGAAACATTTTTTTTTTTAAATTTATTTATTGTTTTAAATAATCATGAAAGGAATTCGGAATGCTGAAACATTAATAAACTCAAAAATTTACTTATAAATATTTGTTTATTTTTCTAAAATCTTGTAACTAGCTAATTGTTAATGGATCCAATCGTATATATTTAGAATAAACTATAACTATACTTTTCTTTTAATTTATTTTTATGTATTCTCTAAAGTCGAAATCACCAAAATCGAACCATCTTTTTTTTTTTTTTTTTTTTTTTTTAAATTAAATAATTCTATTGATTTTGAAATTATATAGTTTTTTCGAATTGGCTGTAATTCAGGTCAATTTTGTCTGTTGACACAACAATCAATATCATAATTTTTGCACCATCCCACATTATCTCTTAAATAGTAGCTAGTAAATCGTTTCAATAAATTTGACCATTTACAGATACGGTTTTTGAGAACTTCGACTTTATTTTCATAAAAAATATTAAGATCCAGTTTGCTATCAATGGCAATTAACAATTTTTTTCCCTCTTAAATGCAAAACAAAACAAGTTTTCGAGGTTCTAATTATGAAGCTATTATTCACTAAACCTACTAAAAGCCTACTCATATATTTGGTCAAGTGCTTGAAAAGATAACGAGATCAAAAATGGTTCAATTTAGGAGATTTCAAGCTTTATTTTTAGCTTTTTTTTACGCTTTGATTATTACAAAAAGAGTATTTAATTTATGTTTCCATGCGTTCTGTCTTTCTCTTATATAATATTTGAAGACCCTAAGGACACATATTTAATGTTTTTTTTTTTTAATGTAATATCTATTCATTCAAATCTTAATAAATATTAAAATCTATGGCTGTGCTTTTCTCGTTTTTCGTGTTATATAACATTATAATGAGCATTGCAATATTACATTCACACACTAACAAATGCACACATACATATATGTATGTATGTTATGTTTATATATAGTATATACTAACCAATTACCTCATACAGAACTGCCGCATCTTCATACATTATTTCAACCATTATCGTTCATTTGTAAAGTGTTTGTGCTCATTGCATTAAAACCATCTTCAACTAGTTGGGCTACTAAAAAAAAAAAAAAAAAAAAAAAAAAACTATAAAAGCACTTAAATGTTAAAGGACTTTTATTCCAATTTCACGTATTTGTTTTTTTTTTTTTTTAGTTTTTGCAATACACAGAATGACCCATTTACCCTTTTTTTGTAAAGTGTATCTGTGATAGTATGAATCAAAGTATGCGTGTGTGCTAAATTACCATACTTGTTGTAAGTGAAAACACCAAACATTTCAACCCACTAGTTTTTGTACAGTAATCGTAGTTTATGTTTTGTTGCAAGCAGCTATTTAGGTTGTTTGTGCTCTTTTGTGTGCTTTATTTAGTGATATTTTTTTGGTCATATTTATTCCATTCTGTATAATCATCGGTCTTTTTTAAAATAGCTTTTTTTGGGGGGTTGTTGGAGATTGGTTTAATGCAGGGTTTTGAGGGGTTAGAAATTTTTTTTTTAATACAGACTTTTTTTGTTTGAAGAAAAAAAAGCAAATTAGAATTTTGTTGAAGGCTGTATTAAGAAAAATAAATAAACTCAAAACACGAAGTTGTTTTCACACGAATTTATTAAACGAACGAAGGAACGAAAGTGGTTAATAAAGGGAGATAGTTTTTTTTTTCATACTAAACAGCGTAGAAGAAGTAAAAAATATTCTAAACTACAAAATGGGGTTTGCCAGAGATGGTGGACGTTCTTTCTGATAGTTTTGTATTGATTTTGAATCCCGGACTTGTGTTAAAGTTTGATATGAATGCTATCTAAATAATTCTTTGGAACTTTCAAAAAGAATTTCGAAAACATTCAACTTGTTCAATATTTATTTACATTGCTTCTTTGCAAATATAAGAGAATGAGATCTATTTGTTTTCTGGGTTATTTCATATATCCCAAAAAGGCATAAAAATGATGGCATAACTCATATGCAAAAGTTAAAAAGTCGTTATAAGGTCCGTTTCTATCTGACATGTTAAATTAATTTATATAAAATATTTCTTAATTGAACCGATCAATATCCTTATTTTTAGCGAATACATTTTTTTTTTAATTCAAAAAAATTCTATAAATATTACATGAAATAAATAAATAAATATATTATTATTACAAATGTATTAGAAATCGCTTTAAACGATTCGTGTATGACCAATTTAGCAAGTTGTTAATAAAACTTTTGTTATTATTGTTCAATGTTAAATAAATACACTCGTACTATAATTTGTATCTTTTTTTTGTATTTTCTGCAATTTAAGCGATACTATTAATTAAAATTTTAAAAAATTTATACATAGATACACTTTACTTAAAAAACAATTGTGCATCTTGAATTCCAATACACTAACAATTTTTTTTTTCATATTTTAAATGTTTTTTAAAAAAAAAACTATGAAATAATTAATACAAAATGACATAATTTTTGAGATTAATATATAAAAAGAGTTTTAAATAAAGAAAAAAATTAATGAAACGAAATTAAATCAATAACTTTTTGTTAATAGATAAAGAATATTTTTAAAGAGCGAGCTACAAGAGATCAAAAGGAAGCCTTTTCATTGAGTTCGAAAACTACTTTTATGAAAATTTTAAACGTTTGTTAAGAACAGGTTCGTATACATTTAAATTGACTCGGCTGCTACGTATGAATGTTATAAATACATTCAACAAACATATATAGGAGGCGTATAAAAAATATTAATTTTATGTTTTGAAAAAGAAAAGAAAACTCAAAGATATTTCCAAAACCATAAAAAAAGGCATTACAAAATGTCAAAGTAAAACTAAACAATTGACAAGTGATTAGTCAACATTTATTAATCACAATACCAAGAAAAAAACAATAAGAAAAAACAATAAAATTCTAAATTGAAAACGTAATAAAATTAAAAAAAAAAAAAAAAAATATATCGATTTGATTTCAATTGGTTTCTTAATATTAGATTTTATTTGTTTTTGTTCTTTTTTTTTTGTTTGTTTTTTACACAAATACTTGTGCATAACAGCAATAACAAATAGAAGAAATATTTATATAAGAAACTCTTCTTGGGAATACAAGTTTGTCCAGTTTTTTTTTATTTTAATTTATCATTTATTGTTTATTGAAAATATGTTTGTATATGGGTGACACTTGTTTTCTGTTATTGTGTCTTCTAAGACAGCTGCTTAAGAGAGTTAAGCTTTGTGTATTGAACAATACAATATACACATTAACGTTATTAGACTCAGCAGGGAGGCGTAGTTATTTTGTAGTTGTTTAACTACAACATCAACGAAAACTTGGTAAACAAGCATTTTGTCAAGGTAAACTCCAAAAAAAAAAAAAAAAAAAAAAAATTATAATACAACTAATTTATAAAATATAAAGCTAATGAATGAAAAAATTAATATAATTGTAAAGCTGTTAGATTTCCAGATATATCTAATAAATAAAAAAATTTTAAATATATTAAATATTTCAGAAAAATTTTCGCTGAGAAATTATCTAAAAATTTTTTTACACTGAAAATATTCAACTCATTTATAAACAAGATTTTTAATTGACCTTTTCGGTTATTTAATTATGATTTTTATGTTTCAGCAGAACAACTATTTATTTGTTTGTTTCAAAATCACAATCATAATTTGTTGTCAACAATGCATTTTTTTATTTTTTTAGATTTTAAATACAAATAAAATTATTATTTTTTTTTTTGTTAAAACTTTACATCCTGAGGTTTTTTTTTCTGCTGCAAATATTTATATTTATCAATTTATTCGTTATTTATATTTATTCGTTAATTACAAAAAACGTTTAAAAAAATATAGAAAAAAAAAACAAGCTGAATTGCAATTAGTCAAAACGATAAAAAAAAAAAACAACAGTAAATCACTTAAATTAGTTTTTATTTTATTTTTCTAATTTCTGATTCTCATATTTTGTAGAAAATTGCTCTGCAAAGTTAAAAACAACAAAATACACATATATAGTAATCAGACATAGAACAAAATATATAAACGAATAATAAGTACATACTAAACAAATGTACATATACAATACTAGTACTTAAGTGAATAATGCAACGTGGCCTAAATTGATATGGAGCCAAATAAAATTATACGGAAAAACAAAATTGAACGATCTAAATTGTTAGAAATGAATAACAAGTATTCTAAAACTACAACTACAAACAAGGCATAAAACATGGAAGTTAAAATTAAATAATCTAACCCATAAATCTCTCCGTGACTATGGAGAATGGGGGAATGTGGTTGCCCCATGGCAGACAGACAGAGAGTATGAGTTAAAAGAAAGAGTTTAATAATCTAACCCATAAAAACGAAGTTTTTGTGAAAACTCTTTCTTATCTTATACATATGAGTTTTGAATCTCTCCGTGACTGTGCGTGACTATGCGTGACTATCTTAAAATTAATCTTTTTTCACAGCAAGTCTAACGAACAAGTTTAAGATCGATCGGATAAGGGGAAATGGGGTTTAAGTCACTCCGTGACTGTGCGTGACCAAGCGTGACTAAGTCAAAGTGAATATTTTATTCATAGCAAGTATATTGACAAAGTTTCAGATCGATCGGATATGGAAAAGTGAGGTTTTAATCTCTCCGTGACTGTGCGTGACTATGCGTGACTGTGCGTGAATATGCCAAAGTTAATCTTTTCTCACAGCAAGTCTATCGACCAAGTTTCAGATCGATCGGATAAGGGGAAATGGGGTTTAAGTCACTCCGTGACTGTGCGTGACTATGTCAAAGTTAATCTTTCTTTCACAGCAAGTGTTTGGACCAAGTTCCAGATCGATCGGATATGGAAAAGTGAGGTTTTAATCTCTCCGTGACTGTGCGTGACTAAGCGTGACTGTGCGTGACTATGTCAAAGTTAATCTTTTTCACAGCAAGTCTATCGACCAAGTTTCAGATCGATCGGATAAGGGGAAATGGGGTTTAAGTCACTCCGTGACTATGCGTGACTAAGCGTGACTGTGTGTGACTAAGTCAAAGTGAATCTTTTCTCACAGTAATTCTATCGACCAAGTTTCAGATCGATCGGATAAAGGGAAATGGGATTTAAGTCACACCGTGACTGTGCGTGACTATGTCAAAGTGAATCTTTTATTCATAGCGAGTGTATGGACAAAGTTTCAGATCAATCGGATGAGGGGAAATGACATTTAGATCACTCCGTGACTGTACGTGACTATGCATGACTGTTCGTGACTACCCCAAAATTAATCTGTAGTCACAGCAACACTATGGGCCAAGGTTCAGATCAACTGGAAAGGGGGAATGGGGTTGCCCCACGACAGACAGAGAGATTGAGTTAAAAGAAAGAGTTTGAAAATACGGACTAGACTGACTATACGATACTCTGAGCTGCGGAAAGGGTTTTTTTAGGTCCTACCGTAGTAAAAAAAAAAAATAATCATAAACCGAATTTAAGCGATTGTCCGATAGATATTTTAAAATTCATATCAGCTGCGGTTATTTTGTGGGGACTAGGTCCAATGTAGACCATTTTTTATTTATTTATTTATTTATTTAAGTCTATGGACCGAGCCATTTCAGACTGATTAAAAACTTATAGGCTATTACAAAATAAATAATAACAACATATTAAACAAGTAACAGTATTAATATTATTGATTTAAAAAATTAATGATATTATGTTTAATTAAATTGATGCTGGAGGAGAAATCAATGAGTTCATATAATTCGTTAAAGTTGGAGCACATTCTCCTGAATGGATCGGCATTTGCGTGATTTGATTGGAAAAACTGGATGTGTAAAGGTTCATAGTGTCGTAAAGGGCGGAAAGGAACTTTAAAAGTAATGTTGTGTAAAAGAAATTCTGATTTGACATTGCCGTTAATGAGGTTCAATATAAATGAAATGTTCAGCATAGTTCGCCTACTCTTAAGAGTCGGAAGTTTTATAAGAGCGAGACGGCTTGTATAAGGAGGAAGATTAAATCCTGAATTCCAGTTTAACTCCCTTAGACAAAAAAGAAGGAATTGTTTTTGAACAGATTCAACGTGATCTGAGTGAACATTATACGAAGGGTCCCAGATAAGAGAACCATATTCTAGAATAGGTCGAACGAGTGAGATGTAGAGTTGTTTAGTTACGTAAGGATCAGAAAATTCTTTAGCCCATCTTTTTATGAAAGCTAGCACCCCTCTGGCTTCATTTACAGTGGCATTAATATGTGATTTGAAATCCAATTTGGTATCGAGTAAAATGCCAAGATCCACAAATGAAGCAACCAACTCCAGTTGGAATCCATTTAGAAAAAATTCAGCAATTGCAGCATTCTTTCTGGCAAATCGCATATGCTTACATTTTTTTAAATTGAGTTCCATTGCGTTGACAGTACACCAAGTGCAAAAACTGTTTAAATCATGTTGGAGATAAATAGAATCGGAGATGGTATTATATGTAAGGAAAATTTTAACGTCGTCGGCGTACAGCAAAATATTCGAATATTTAATAACATGAGGCAAGTCGTTAATGAACAGTGAAAACAATATAGGACCAAGGTGGCTGCCTTGTGGCACACCAGATAAAACATTTATATTTTTCGAAATTGCGTTGTTAAACATCACTTTCTGCGTTCTGCCCGTTAAATATGATTTGATCCAGCTTAAACAAATGTGCGAAAAGCCCATTAAATCCAGTTTTTTAACTAAAAGTTTGTGATTGACTTTGTCAAAAGCCTTGCTAAAGTCAGTGTACAGGGCATCTGTAATTTTATTTTGTAAAAATCCACGATTGATGAGAGTTGTAAAATTCAAAATATTAGTAATTGTTGAGCAGCCCTTGCGAAAACCATGTTGAAAAGTTGATAAAATAGATGAAGTATGAAAGCAGATAGCATCAGTAATAAATTTTTCGAATAGTTTCGGGATTGCACTTAATTTGGCAATACCTCTGTAGTTTTTTACATCGGCTTTGCTACCAGATTTATGTAATGGGATGATGAACGATTCTTTCCAGGATTTTGGAAAATAGCCATATTTAATAGAGGTGTTAAAAAGCAGATTTAATGGCAAGGATAATCCGTACGCGCAGCGAATTAAGATGCAGGAAGGTATTCCGTCAGGTCCATTCTTGTAAGTGAATTTAAGTTTTCTAGAGCTTGAAATTATGTCAGAAGTTAAGATAGGCGGAAAAGAGAATGGTAAAGTTGAATCCAGTGGAAAAGGATAGTTTGAGAAATTAGACTCGGCATCAG
Source organism: Cordilura impudica (assembly GCA_963682025.1). NCBI lineage: Eukaryota > Metazoa > Arthropoda > Insecta > Diptera > Scathophagidae > Cordilura > Cordilura impudica. The sequence continues at coordinate 48,497,663 of OY821517.1, forward strand.
AGTATGTGGCGGCAAAAAAATCAGCAAAAATATCAGCAATTTCATAAATATCACTAGACTTTCGGTCCAGAAATTTTATTTCGGCTGGAAAACCCACAGATTTTCGTTTACTGTTGACAAAATCATAGAAAGATTTTGGGTTGTACTTAAAATTATTTTTTATCTTAATCAGGTAGTTATCATATAAAAATTTGTTCATCAGATTATATTCAGCCCGTGCAACAGAATATTTACCGTAATCTGAGCTGGTTCCAGATTTTTTGTACTTTTTGAACCATTTATTTTTCAAGTTTTTCAGTTTAGATAATTGTTTTGATCTCCATGGAGGTCCAGATTGTTTGCAGGTTACACGTTTAGGAATACATACATCCATAAACGAAAAAAGTTTTTCATAAAATATATCAACCATCCTGTCAATAGCACTTTGGGATACAATTGGAACAGATAGTAGTTCAAGCCAGTTTGTTTCGCCAATAAGTTGGTTTAGTAAATTGAAATCAGTTTGTAGAAAATTAAATTGTAAATTATTTTTTGAATATGTGACTGAATTAACTGCTGCAGGAACGTAAAAACAAATATCAGTTGTTGGATGGTATATGTCTTTGGGGTTTGTGATTGCTGCAGTGCGCGAGATTGCATAATCTGCTGGATCATATTTCGTAAGATCACTTATGTGTTCTAAAAACATATACGAATCAGGGGGGTTATTATGTAATTCCATTCGAAACGAAAATATTTACGAAAGCGTACTACAAAGTACAATTTGTACGAATTCATAAATTTTTTCATTCGAATCGAATTACATAATAACACCGTCATTTTCACTTAAAGATGTTTAATTAAATTTTTTTTCTAAAATTTTTTAATAAAAAAAAAAAAGAAAAAGCTTTTATTTGTGGAGAAGAAACCCTATATTTATGTTCTACAAATTGTTTTTGTATGTATATATTTTTTTCTTTCAAATTTGTTTCCTTTAAAATGTACGACAGTTTCGTTTGTCTTGCCTATTGTTGGGTACACTTTTATATAAAAAGAAGATGCAGTTTTTAGTTTGGCGTCTATGTACTTATAAAAATATAATATATTTGACGTTCTAACTGAAGGACATTTGTGCTCCAATTGTGAGAAAAGGAAAACACTGGTAAAATCATCATCATTGAAATAAATAGTTTTTTTCTTAGCGGTTTTTTTTTGCAATTTTGGTCAAGTGCGTGCTACTTTTATATAAATTTTCCCTGCAACTTGTATATACTGTTGGAAAATTCCAAATCTCAATAAATTCTCTGTGTTTCCATACGGAATATACGATTACAAGGCAAACATGAAAATTTGGACAGGGTTGGTTTTATGTGACTGAAATCCGAACTGCGCACGACATTGAAATTGAAACACACATAAAAATTTCTCTCGAGAACATTGATGTCTCCTTTTAGAACGCAAAAAAAAACTGCAGCTATTTAGATTTTTATTGGCGTATTTTTTGTTTCGCTTTTCTTTGGTTCTTTAGCCTGGTAGCATCAGCAGGTACAGTATTTGACAAAAACTAGGTCAATTGCGTTGTTGCCTTATGCTTTTGCTATGTTGTAGGTACTATGTGCAACCATATATATACATATAGTATACATATGTGCAAATAACAGCGACCTAGCAACATACATGTAAAATATATGTGTAGATTTGCTACTTGAATATGTGTAGGACCGAACTTTTTGACACTCTACATAGTTAAAAGTATGTTTCTACAAATATATCTTGACATTATTGGAACACAATAACTACAAAAATAACAACAACTACAACTTTACATTTTCTTAAGTCTATTTATCTGTAGAGTATACATATGTACGTACATATGTGCAAAAGTTTTGTTGGGAAATGTATTTATGTAGTTAGAATGTATTTCTAATATACGATTATGTCCAAATACTCGTATGAATGGCATTTAGGAGGTATCAACTTAAATATTGATGGCAAAATATTGATTTCAAAAGATTTGTATATGTTGTTGTTTTTGTAAAAAATACAGAAGAATTTTTTTATTCATTAAAGCTGTTCAAAAATATAGAACTAAAGGGTTCTTCGATTTCGAACCCAACTTTTTTAGGGAAGATCTAACAAAACGAATTGTATTTTTTTAATTTTTTATTCTACTCTCATCTTTTTTAAATCATTCATTGTAAATTTGTAATTTCGTTCATCGTTGGGGTTTAATTGCAAATGTTTCTATTTATATCTTCAAGTAACACTTTTCCTTAATAAGAAAAAAAATTTTAATTCAAAAGAAATTAAATATTTACAATAATAATCTAAGCCATAAAAACAAAGTTTTTATTAAATTCTTTCTTAACTTATACATATGAGTTTTGAATCTCTCCGTGACTGTGCGTGACTCTGCGTGACTATTTTAAAATTAATCTTTGGGCACAACATCTCGATGGACAAAGTTTCAGATCGATCGGACGAGGGGAAATGAAGTTTATGACTGTGCGTGACTATGTCAAAGTTTTTTTTTTGCACAGCAAGTCTATCGACTGTGACTGTGACTGTGCGTGACTATGCGTGACTATGTCGAAGTTGATTTTTCTTTACAGCAAGTATATCAACCAAGTTTCAGATCGATCGGATAGGGGGAAATGGGTTTTAAATCACTCCGTGACTGTGCGTGACTATGCGTGACTGTGCGTGACTATGTCGAAGTTGATCTTTCTTTACAGCAAGTATATCGACCAAGTTTCAGATCGATCGGATGAGGGGAAATGATATTTGGATCACTCCGTGACTGTGCGTGACCATGCGTGACTGTGCGTGACTAAGTCAAAGTTAATCTTTTTTTCATAGCAAGTGTATGTACCAAGTTACAGATCGATCGGATAAGGGGAAATGACATTTAGACCACTCCGTGACTGTGCGTGACTACCCCAAAATTAATCTGTAGTCACAACAAGACTATGGGCCAAATTGCAGAACAATTGGATAAGGGGGAATGGGGTTGCCCCCCACGACAGACAGAGAGTATGAGTTAAAAGAAAGAATTTAAAAAGAAATATTTTTCCTATACCAATTTTTCTTGTTCTTTAAATGTTTAACAAAATTTTTGTTATTTATAAAAAAAAAAAATGTTCATTTATATAAATGTTAATTTATATAAATTAAAAATATTTATTTGTTTGAGTTATTGGCAATAATTACTTCATCAATATCACTTCAAAAAAAAAAAAAAATCACACACACACACTCATAAAAATTATACATAACACAAAATATTACCAACAGCAGCTAAACAAACATCTCATATATGTACATATGACTAAAATTGAAAATACAAAAAAAAAAAAAAAAAATAAAAACTTAAACAAAATATTAAAGTTGAAAACGAAATCGTGACGTGATGATATTTCGCTTTATTTAATTTTGTTTTTCTCCTTATTTAATAATAAAAGAGTGTGAGAAGCTATATAAAAAAGCTACTTCTACTCAGTGTTGCCACTTTATGGATAATTGCACAATACCGGGATAATTTAATATTTTGAATAATACAATTACGACGATTCCTTTTATATCTACTTGACTTTTTTTTAATGGAAAACAATTTTTATTTTGTGTGTTAATACTTATTATATTGTCAATTTCGAAAATAATTTATGTGCGTATATAAGAGTATGTGCTTTTATACAAAATTTTAACTTGTTCTAATTCGTCAGTTGAAAGAGTAATTATTAAATTATTACGAAAACAGTTATCATCGAACGCTGTAGAGTAATTGCAAGATAAAACTTAACTTTATTGTTTTCGAAATTTTGCGGATGTACAATGTATTCTACTTTTAAAAATATTAGTCACATGTTTCAGTTAAAAATAAAAATTGTTTAAAACATTTACCACTATCTGACAAGCCTACATTAAAATTGATGATCTATTAAATGCACTGAACGGAATTCAATTGTTAGTGGCTCGTTAAAAGGCTGTTATCACTATTTATTTAGTTTTTGTTTAATTTTCAACCTTAATTATAACATTGCACTATTAAAAATAAAAACATTTTTAATCCAAAAGAACTAAAAGAACTTCTGTTCATCATTTTTATAATAAATTGATTTGATTATCAAAAAAGTTTTCATGTTTTCGGTAATTTTCAAATTTAATATCCATTAAAAAATAATTTTTAGTTTTTACCGGGGTAAGTTTTACAACTTTTTTCTTCCATTTTTTATATATATATTTTTTTTTTCAAGTAAATCGGAATTTCAAGTAAATCGGAGCAAAACTAACGAAGATACAGCGTTTCCAGCGACTGGCCATCATACGGTATAACGTATATGTTAAACTTACTTTCAAGACTCGAAAAAAAAATATTTTTTTTGCTTGCAAAGTAATGTTTTTCCAAAATTTTTTCATTACATTAGAAAAAAAATAGTAATTTTATATATATATATATATATATATATATATATTACTGAAATATATATGTATATATATATCTTAAGTTCGTTTTCTTGTACGTATACTGCAAAAAAAACAGAATATGTTCTTAAAACATCATCCACTCGCGATCGGAAAAATCTGAAACACCCCTATAAAAGCGACAACAATTTTTTCAACCAAATTTATTAAAAAAATCTAAAATAATTCCTTAGCAGTTATAAAAAAATAAAAATAAAAAGATAATAATAAAATAGAAAACGAAGAAATTGTATATGTTGTTTATGACTTAATTTAGTTTTTTTCCGATCGCGAGTGGATAATGTTTTAATTTTTAGATGTACGCGTTGAAGAACATGTTCTGTTCTTTAGCAGTACTTGTGCAAGAAAACGAACTTAAAATAAAGCTACTTTCGAGTCTGTGTGGTTTATGTGTGTTCGAAAATAAATGTGTTCGAAAATACATGTGTTCGAAAATACGTGATAGAAAAATGTTCGTGTAGATAACGAAATATTAAAACGAAACACAATCATGATTGTGTTGGGCGCCGTACAAAAATTAGAAACACACATAATTGATATGAAAATAAAAATATGTGTTGGCTGCTTTAGAACAGAACATTTTGTGTTTCATGTGTGTATTTGCTGAACCTTAAATTTTTTAATAAAAACTTACCAGAAGAAAGTTTATTCTATTATTTTTTTTTAATAATAATTTTCCGTTGTATATAGTAAAAATTTAACGACCTCTTATTATATACATTAAATATATAGGTGACCTGGTCTATGAATAGGGGGCTTTGGTGTCATAAAATCATTTTCCACTTTTTTGCATATTCGGATATTCAGAGTATGGATACAAATACGAAAAAAAAACTCGCACCAACTTCTGTTGTTGGTAATGGTGCCACAATATCTGCTTTACTTTGAGAAAAAATTTGGTTAACCAACTCCTCTTCCTCTTTATCTACAGCAGATAAATCCATCCTAACGTTACTTTGTTCCATTTCATCTTCGACCTTAGACAAATGTAGTTCATCTCATCACCATTCGAAGTAACATCATCATCAGAACCGTCATTGTATGAGGGAAATATTGAATGTAGACTGTAGTGCCGTCTCCTTACTAACAGAAACGATAAAATTAAGATCATAACGAAAAGGACGGTCATCGCGATAACAATGATCACATTTTTTAACTCAACTTAACACGTTTAATTACGATAATATTCCGAGCAGAAATTACACTTAACGTCCTTGAGTATAGTTAGATACCAGACAATGCAGATAGTTTTTTTTTTACCTTTAACAACTGTTTTCGCATAGACCAAATTATATATCTTGTATATATATGCGATTTTTAAATTAGACTTAAATAAAGTATGTTTTTGATGTGTAAACATCTATACGCGCAGGGGGGTAAATTTCTATTTCACAATACAATCACAAAAACAGCGTAACATGTGAGCCGTAAGACCGTAAATCGGTGTGACTTATGATTGTATTGGTGAAAAAATTATGATATAAAATTGTTTCAGCTAATTCAACAACCCTTTGCTGTAAAACGTTAAAAATTTCACAATATAAACGTATAACATATACATAATTCAACAACCGCACAAATTTGATATAAGTGATACATAGATGACGCTATCTGTTTGATTTCAAAAAAGTGACATAAAAAATCTTTAATTACTATTACATACATATTTCCCCTGTGATCGGACTCATGTTTTTTTTTTTTTTTTTTTTGTTAAACACTCTTTTTGTGTGTGTAACTTGGAATTATTTTGTTCCCATCTCTGCAATTTAATATCATGTTGCTGGCAACACCGCTGTTACTACCCATACTTAACTAACACCACTTTATTTAAATGAAGAAAAAAAAACTCTTCCCCCCTTTTCAACATCAAAACTTAACGATGACTATGTAGTTATATGAAGAGTAAATTTTTTTTTTAATGTCAGTGTGTTCGAGTTTCTAACAACCATATTGAATCGAGAAAAAGCTTATCTATTGCGTTTTAGAGTAAAAATTGTTGAGTTTTTTTTTGGAGTACTCGTATTATACTAACTTTGTATGTACACATGTACTCGTATAAATGTATATATTTCTATTATTTATGTATTCAAGTTATTATAATGACTGTTTGGTGGGTGCTGATTTGGACTCTCTACTCTACAGTGCTTGTTTGTATTGCTTCTATAGTTTGGGCTACTTCGTCGATTTTATATATTTTTTTATATTCTCAAAGCAATGTGATGCGTATATGTCAAACAGCCAGCTAGCCAAGCTAGCTATCTAACTATGTATTAAATTAACTAGCTAGATTTTAGGCTGTTTGACTGGCTGACTGGTTGACAGCGGTTTGTTCGTCATTTTAACGTTTTAGTTTGTTGGTTTGTTATCAGCTGGTACAGCTCCGTGTAGAGTACACTTTTTGCTTGTGTTTTGTTTTTTTTTTTTTATGAAGTCTAGTGCCAATTTCAGTTTCAATGTGTACTTTGTTGTTATTTGATTTTCTGTTTTATTAGTATATTATTTGTCGTTGTTGTTGTTCTTCCACTTGCTGGCACTATAAAAGTTTAATATTTTATAAAATAATTTTTTCATTAACTCTTTGCGCTGCTGAGGCTGCTGCTGCTCGTCTGCTTTTTAGTGCTATTTTGTTACGCGCCGAATCTTGTCTTAGTTTCATCCTAAAGCTGACTCGGTTCTATTTTGTAATAATATACTTTTTTTTCCATAATATTTTGTTCATAATTTTCGAAGATTCATTTTAAAATTGTCGTGTTTAAACACAAAAATATATTAAAAAAAAAAAAAAAAAACAATTGCATATAAAAATTTCCTATAGACATAATTAAAGAGAGTTTCTCAACATTTATAAATAAAAATGCGGACGTGTAAGTTGACGATCTTAAATATACAAATAAAAAAAATTCTAAAATATTAAAATCAGAAGGAATATTTTATTTCCAAAAATAAATACATCAATAAAAAAAATTAAAAAAATCTGAAATAATTTTGTATAAAAGATAAGAAAACGTGTTTTATGAGAACATGTATAAAATATTTTTGGAAAAAAAATATATTTTTTTTATAAAATTAACCTAAACAAATTAAAAATAAGCAAGATAGCTTTTAATGATTTCCGATTTTCTATTAAAGTAATAAACTAGTCGTTAGAAAACTATCACCCCTGTTCTTGAAACCACTATCACAAAAAAAAAAAAAAAAAACTCGTAAATGAAAAAATTCTTAAATCTACGAGTTTTTTGCTGTTCTCTAATTTCAATAAGAATATTTTTTCTCGTTTTAATTCACATAGAAAAGGCTTTGTGAAATCAAAACAAATGCCCTTTTTTTCTACTAAGCAGGTCTTAAGACATAAAAAAAAACTAATTGATATTTAAACTCTAACATGTTTTTTATTGAACCTTGTCATTATTTTAAAAAATTAGATATTAATTTTATGAAAAAAAAAAAAACGATTTTAAAAAACGTCTACATTTTGCGCTGATTAAAAAAAAAACTCGTAATAAGTGGTCGATGTTAATAAAACACACTTTTTGCGATGATGCTGTTCTATAACTATAATAAAAACTTTTCATTTACACAATCTATTTTCCATTATAATTTTTTCAATTATAACATAGATTCTTTATGCACTAATTATTACAAATAAAGGAATTAAAAAAAATTTTTTCATCAAATCACATATTTTTTATTTTTTTGCATATGTTCGAAACAGTAGTGATGCCAGTCAAATCTAAATTATTTGAATATCGAAACTTTTTTTGGTGATGCCTAACTTTTTATAGAAAAGTCATTTTTAATTGAATGAAATTGAAGAACAAAAACAATTAAATGAACAAATAAGTTGTTATTTTAAAAGAAAATATTTTTCTTTATACTTTTTCTATAAACTTAAGAAAAAACATGCACAAAATACTTAAAAGTTTTTTGTGAAATTGAATAAAGAACTATATGGCACCTCGGTTTCTAGATAACATATGTTCTTAACTCAAACATATGGTTCTTAACTCAAACATATGTTTCCATTAAATAAATAAAAAAAAGTGGTTTCAAGAAACCCAAAATTTCAATTTCATGTGATTTTAAATTCACTCTTATTCAAATAACGTTTCAAGAACAGGGCTGTATGTCCTCTTTTATTTTTTTTTTTTTCATGCACTATTTAAAAAGTACTTCAGTGACTTTTAAATTTCATTCCGATCTTGAAGCTACTTTTCATTAATGGAAAGAAGAGAAACTTCTGAAGAATAATAACTCCTCGGTGTTTAAATAATTTCTTGTATTTCAACACAATTTTTTTTATTTAAATTTACTAAATTATTTTGTAGGTACTATTTGGCAAATTTCTGAAATCCCTTCGAATTGTTGTTAAAGTGAAATTTTTTATTTTTCATTTGAATATTAATTTTGTTTTTTGTTTAAATAAAATAATAATATAAAATATAACCTTACTGGAGTTCTATTATTTGTTTAGTGTTAAAACAATGATGCTCTGTTGCCGTTCTTTTTATTATATTATAAGTTATCTTTCCGTATTCTCTTTTATTTTGTATTATTTCTTTCGGTTATTGTTTTTTTTAAAGATAATTTTCTCTGGTGTAAATATATTCGACGACATGTTTGATTTTGTTTTTGCAAAATTTAAAAGAAAAAATTATAAATGTTTGTAGTTGTTTTAAAAAGAACACTCTTATCTCGATAAAATTTATATATGAAAGAAGAAACTTTGTTATATTTAAAAAATGTTGAGAGACACAAAACGGAAATTGATATTTTTGTTTTTTTTTTGACAAGAAAACAACTGAAAATAAAATATAATTAAAAGCAAACTAATCGCAGTTTGTTAAAGTCTGAAAAAATGTAATTGTTTTCTTTTTTGTCCCCTTCACACCACTTTCTCATACCGTTTGTAGTGCATCGAAAAATGAATTTGAAATGATTCTTATAATAATTCGAGTCTATATTGCGATGTCCGTCTGTCTGTCCGTCTGTCTATTGAAATCACGCTCATTTATAAAATTGACCATCTACCTGGGTAATTTTAGGATAATATTGTTGCTATTTAAAATGGGGTAAATCGGCCATCATTCTACCGAGATATTGCCTAAAATGGAGACACCACCAAAAAAATGTAAAAATTTGGTGTAGTTTATCAAATAGCTTACCGTTTCAAATATTTTATTTACATTCGTTTAATACTTTAAATTGTTTTAATTTAAATTTTGTTTTTATTTAAGTATAAACAATTAAATTTTAAATTTTCTTAATCATATTCATAATTTTATATATATTTTTTTTGTTAATGATGTTAAAAGAAAATAGAAATAATTATCTAGATTTTCATACTGAAGAGAATTTTTATTCCGGTAATCGAGCAAACAGTTTCCAAAAAATTTATATTTGTTGTTTTTTGTCCAAGAAAATTGGCGTTACAGCTGGGTTCGATGACGTGTAACTTAAGTATCAATCGATACTGTTTTTGTAGGATCTTACTGAAGGTTCTAAATCGGCTACGAATTTAGTTGTGATGAAAAAATTTCCCCATTATAATTTTAATACAAAACATACTTATTAAAATTATTTGTATTAAACAACAACAACTTGCTTAACAAACACGCACACAAAAATTAATATAATAAATTTTATGTGTATTCCTTTAATATTTTTCGAAATTCGTGTCACTGTGGCGTGTGCTAATGTAAAATTTTCCAAATATTTGTATGTATGTATGTATATAAAACGAAACACGAAAATGCCGTGTATTGAAAAATCAATAAAGAATTAATTATTCTTAATAATATTTTCATTTATAATTTAAAGTAAGCGAAAACTATAAGTTGAAGATATAAAATACTTAAATGTCTGCTAACAAATTCAGTTAGTGTTGGAGAAGTTGAACAAACGAAATCATTGCCACATTTTAGAAGTCTAGAATCTATTCGACCATAAAAAATACAACATGAAAACAACGATGAAAACTAAAAATTTAATTATGTACTAAACAATGTGGCTAACCATGAGCTCTATAAGCTTAAGCTGATTTTTGTATTGATATCATTTTTTATTATTATTAATCTTTTTTTTTTGTTCAAGGAGTAGGTGAAGGGTATTCTAAATTGAATCTTAAACCCGTTGAAAATTATTATTATGGACTTCAACCTACGAATTTGGTAGTTATGATCATGAAAGTTGGAGTATCAAAGATTTATTTAGTTAAACTCATTTAAAAGTTTATACATTTTTCTTTAAATACAAGTATATCAATACAAATTTTTATAATAGTTTTTTATATAGAGCCAGAAAAGTTGTCAATAACTGAGAAAATCAAAAACTTTTTTAAATTTTTTCATCAGTGATTTTGAACAGTGTGTGGTAAAATAATAATAACTAGAAGATTTCAGCGCTCGAAATTCGAGTGCAATTTCTAGGCAGCTTTATTTTTCAACTTAGCCAATACACAAACCAACACTTTTATGGTTTATTATTATTGTGAATGAAGATAATAAACTCATTAACAAACACATTTACAAATTTAATGAAACACACATAGCATATGTAAAATTTTATGTATATGTTAGTAGCAACTTTAAATGCAACTTATTCAAAATAAAGGAAACAATTTAAAAATCTGTAAATCTGCAAAACGGCTAAAAAGAAATACCTTTCAAATAATATACGTTTGGTCTAAATCGGAATAAAACGGTAGAACAAAACATCGGTCACAAGAAATCGCCTAGCCTATTAATATTATACTTATATAATAATATTTTTCCTGAAGTTAAAATTTTTTTATTTTTTTCTTCTTTTATCTGTTGTTTGTTATTTTGTATAACTGAACACGAAATTTTATTCATAAATACATACTTCAACTTAACCTTGAAAATCAACACATTACATACTCTATACTTATACAAGCACGTAACTACATACTCGTATATCATATGTAATAATGTATGGTATTTTGCGCACATGAACTGATTTTTTGTTCTTTTTTTGTGTTTCTTTTTCTTGTTAAATATGTAATAGTCAAAGAAAAACGTGAACGTTTTATTTTTGCTTTAAAATAAATAATTTTTTAAGAAGTTAGATGAACATAATGAATGCTATTGAATTGTTTAAAGAGGTTTTTAAACTTAAAAAATAAAGTTTGATACAAATAGCGATAAACATTTTGCTTCATTACATTTGAAAAAAAAAAAAAAAACGTTTAACAACTTTCTTTAGCAGGGTCTCAAAATTATTGAAATTTAGATATTAAGTTATATTGACATTGAATTTGTTCAAAAATAAAAAAACGAATTCAAGGTTTTTGTTTGGTTTTAATTTTCAAATAAAAAAATGCTTTATGTGTTTATATACATATATACAGCTAAAGTTAAGTAGTTTCTGACCATAATGGTTCACACAAATGTTTTTTGTGACACTTTCAAAAATATTCAAAGTATCAATATATTACGCAATAGATTGTTGCGTTGAAATATTTTTGCTGTTTTTGTTTCGTATTAGTTAGTGGTGTTTGGAGGTAGAAGCTAAATTTAAATTTATTTTATCATCGCCGACTTAATCAACTAAAAAAAGAAGATATATTTACATAGAAACTAGTTTTTGTTGTTGTTGTAATAAATTATATTTATGTCATTGATGTATTTTGATTAAACCTTTTGTATATATTCCATATACATACATATGTATAATTTCCAGCGAAAAATAAATAAAATTTAGTTGTCTTACCTTAAAAAAAAAAAAAAAAATAATCAAAATTTAAATTTTTTTTAAATATATGTATGTAAACCAGCTCATCACTTCTTATTAACATCTAAATGTCTAAATTTTTGGTTTTGAAAAATTAAAACACTATGACATAATAAAATATTAAAATGTAGCTCAAGAAGTACTGAAATAAAGTTAAATTTTACTGAAAGCAGCGAAAATTCAGAAAAGTATATTGAACTTAACTTCAATTAATTCATTATCTCACCACAGCGATCTTCTGTTGGATGAATACATCAATCACCCCTGTTCTTGAAACCACTATCACAAAAAAAAAAACTCGTAAATGAAAAAATTCTTAAATCTACGCTGTTCTCTAATTTCAATAAGAATATTTTTTCTAGTTTTAATTCACATAGAAAAGGCTTTGTGAAATCAAAACAAATGCCCTTTTTTTCTACTAAGCAGATCTTAAGAGATAAAAAAAACTAATTGATATTTAATCTCTAACACGTTTTTTATTGAACCTTGTCATTATTTTAAAAAATTAGACATTAATTTTATGAAAAAAAAAACGATTTTAAAAAACGTCTACATTTTGCGCTGATTTAAAAAAAAAACTCGTAATCAGTAGTCAATGTTAATAAAACACACTTTTGGAGATGATGTTGTTCTATAACTATAATAAAAACTTTTTATTTGCACAATCTATTTTCCTTTATAATTTTTTCAATTGTAACAAATATTCTTTATGTACTAATTATTACGAATAAAGGAATTTAAAATAATATTTCATTCAAATCACATATTTTTTTTTGCATATGACTGCCACAACTTTGCTTATGTTGGAAACAGTAGTGATGCCAGTCAAATCCAATTTATTTGAATTTCGAATTTTCTTTGGTGATGCCTAACTTATTTCAAAAAGAGAAGTCATTTTCAATTGAATGGAATTGAAGAACAAAAACAATTAAATGAACAAATAAGTTGTTATTTTAAAAGGAAATATTTTTCTTTATACTTTTTCTATAAACTTAAGAAAAACATGCACAAAATACTTAAAAGTTTTTTGTGAAACTGAATAAACAACCATATGGCACCTCGGTTTCTAGATAACATGTGTTGTTAACTCAAACATATGGTCCTTAACTCAAACATACGTTTCCATTAAATAAATAAAAAAAGTGGTTTCAAGAAACCCAAAATTTCAATTTCATGTGATTTTAAATTCACTCTTATTCAAATAACGTTTCAAGAACAGGGCTGAAAATCTTCATTTGAAAATGTATTTATTTTCGTGTTATTTTAAAAATATTTCCTATTATTAAGTTTTGAGTTTAATAACCAAATACAATTTCATGCTTGATTATTTTCACTTGGGACCGTGCACAAGTTAATTACGCAAATTGCGGACAAATGATATCAGATCTAATATAATTTGAAAAAAAAATTCTGATTATGTTAATCTAGAAGCCGATACAACTAATAGTTCTAAATAACCTACATATTTTGAAAAATTGCTAGCATAATGATTGAGTTTGAAAAAAAAAAAAAATATTGCTAGCATATCTCACATTAGTTGACAAACCATAAAACTCCATATATGAAATATTTATACGGACTTATTTTATATTTTCATACATTTTTATAAAAGTTTTTTTTTATTAAAAGTACTCTTTAAATTAAAATATATCTTCTTTTCTATTAAATTACCCCAAATAGTTGCTTCCAAAACACGATGCATGCCGCAATACCACCAACACAAATAAATCACTGTCGTTAAATTATTAAAAAAAAATAATAATATTTCCGATGCATGTTAATTTTTACCACAAACTTACTTCTACTTAAATGTTTATAGCCACTAATTCTGTGGTCACAAGCGATAACCGCCTAAGTCGACTTAAGAATGATTTGAGTTATGTATACTATCATATTCTGCTAAAAACGCTTTATATTCACGTGAAATCCCCATTTCTCTATCACTGTTTATTAAAAAGTTATTAATGAAAACATGCTGACCTAAGTCGTAATGAAGCCTCATTATATTTATATAAAAAGTTATTTTTCTCGAAAGCATGATTTTCGACTTAGGCGGTTAATGCTTGTGACCACAGAATTTTGATGATACGAAATATTAATAATCTAACCCATAAAAACAAAGTTTTTATTATAACTCTTTCTTAACTTATACATATGAGTTTTGAATCTCTCCGTGACTATGCGTGACTAAGTCAAAGTTAATCTTTTTTTCACAGCAAGTGTATGTACCAAGTTTCAGATTGATCGGATGAGGGGAAATGACTTTTAGATCACTCCGTGACTGTGCGTGACTATCTTAAAATTAATCTTTCGCCACAACAAGTCTATGAACAAAGTTTCAGATCCATCGAACGAGGGGAAGTGGGGTTTTAATCTCTCCGTGACTGTGCGTGACTATGCGTGACTGTGCGTGACTATGTCAAAGTTAATCTTTTTTCACAGCAAGTCTACCGACCAAGTTTCAAATCGATCGGATAAGGGGAAATGGGTTTTAAATCACTCCGTGACTGTAGGTGACTATGCGTGACTGTGTGTGACTATGTCGAAGTTGATCTTTCTTTACAGCAAGTTCATCGACCAAGTTTCAGATCGATTGGATAAGGGGAAATGGGTTTTAAATCACTCCGTGACTGTGCGTGACTATGCGTGACTGTGCGTGACTATGTCGAAATTGATCTTTCTTTACAGCAAGTATATCGACCAAGTTTCAGATCGATCGGATGAGGGTAAATTACATTTAGATCACTCCGTGACTGTGCGTGACTGTGCGTGACTAAGTCAGAGTTAATCTTTTTGTCACAGCAAGTGTATGGACCAAGTTTCAGATCGATCGGATGAGCCGAAATGACATTTAGATCACTCCGTGACTGTGCGTGACCATTGCGTGACTGTGCGTGACTAAGTCAAAGTTAATCTTATTTTCACAGCAAGTGTATGGACCAAGTTTCAGATCGATCGGATGAGGGGAAATGACATTTAGATCACTCCGTGACTGTGCGTACCATTGCGTGACTGTGCGTACCATTGCGTGACTGTGCGTGACTATGGCAACGTTAATCTTTTTTCACAGTAAGTATATCGACCAAGTTTCAGACCGATCGGATAAGGGGAAATGGGTTTTAAATCACTCCGTGACTGTGCGTGACTATGTCGAAATTGATCTTTCTTTCCAGCAAGTATATCGACCAAGTTTCAGATCGATCGGATGAGGGGAAATGACATTTAGATCACTCCGTGACTGTGCGTGACTACCCCAAAATTAATCTAAAGTCACAACAAGACTATGGGCCAAGTTTCAGATCAATTGGATAAGGGGGAATGGGGTTGACCCACGACAGACTAACAGACAGAGAGATTGAGTTAAAAGAAAGAGTTTAAAAAGTAGTCAACGACAATAAAATAGAAAACATTTCGTTTTACTTTATCAGCTTTAGTTTTAAAAGTTTTTAAATATTTTAATTTTTTCAGAGATAATTTGACTCAAGTATATAATTATTTTGATTTGTTTTTGTCACTAATTTGTGGTATATATTTGTATTTTTCTTTGGACTTTTTGTGTGGTTAGCAGTTTTATTTTTACTCTAAGTTGACATTGAACTAGATTTGTTTATTTAATATTGAAAATTATTTTTTAATTGCTGTTACATATTTTCTCGTCAATTTATTGCTATTTATAATTTAATGGAGGAAAGTTATTGTTATAGTTGTTTGTTATTGTTGTTGATATTTTTACACTATCTGTATAGGAATATTTTAAGTGTTAACTAATAACAGGAAATGTTATAAATAATTATAACTTCATTAAAAAAAAAAAATAGATTTGGTCTAGTTTTATATTTAAATATAATAAAGTGTATCTATCTGGGTCAATAATTTCATTTTTTAAAATGGAAAAAAGATTAAAAAAAACTAAAACTAAAAAAAGTGAAAAACTAATTATAGGTTACAAAAAAAAAAAAAAAAACTACAATGGAAATGTGCGATATGCGAACCTACGTTCAAGCTTCAGCGCTCATTGTATACATCTTATATGTATATAGAAATGGATTTATGTATGTATGTTCCGTATGGACTCCAAAATTTGTGGACCAATCTTGATGAAATTTTCAGGGAATCTTCAGAATAGCCTCATGGGTGTGACTGTGAAGTATGATTTTTTGAGTTTTGGTCTGTGGGCGGAGGGGCGTGGCAAAATCTAATTTTAACATTGTATAAAAACGGATGGACCAATTTTAATGACATTTTCAGGGAATCTTCAGAATAGCCTGTCGGGTGACACTGTGAAGTCTGATATTAGATTATTGGTATGTGGGCGGAAGGGCGTGGCAAAATCAAATTTCAATATTGTACCTAGATATCTGCTAAAACTTTCGGGGGAGTTCGTGCTTTACTTTTGTCCACTGTGACTGTGAAGTATGATTTTTTAAGTTTTGGTCTGTGGGCGGAGGGGCGTGGCAAAATCTAATTTTAACATTGTATAAAAACGTATGGAGCGATTTTAATGAAATTTTCAGGGAATCTTCAGAATAGCCTGTCGGGTGACACTGTGAATTATAATATTCGATTTTTGGTATGTGGGCGGAGGGGCGTGGCAAAATCAAGTTTTAATATTGTACCTACTTAGATATTTGCTAAAACTTTACTTTTGATCAGTAATGTGTATTAAAATTTAGATGCAATATAAAAACCAGATGTTTTCTTAGTGCGAACAACGCGGGCCGGGCCCAGCTAGTTTTTAATAAAAGAAATTATTCTAAAAATATATTAAAAAGCGGGCGTTTTTGAATATTAGATATTAGAATATTCGATTTTTTTTAATTCTGAAATAATTCCAATCCCATATAATCAAATTGGCTATCAGTGATAACTTTTCAAGTAGATTTTGTCCCTCTAAATATTCATCATCGTTATGCCATCTAAATATTTCAATATCAATCTCAATTTCATTTACATAAAAACCAAAATCTATTGAAAAAAAAAAGCCATTTAGATGATCTAACACACGTTTAATAAAAAATGTTATTTTACAACTACATGTGTAGGCACAAAAAAAATATACAAATAAAAAAGACACACATGAAGTACATAAACAAAAATAAAAAAATAAATATATATATACATACATATACATACATATATACTTAGCAACATCATCAAAACGCTTAACGATTACTGTATTTAACCCCTCAAAGCCCTAAAGTTTTATATTTCAAAAGAATTGGAATACGTATGTATTATTTATATTATATTATATTAGTAAATTTTATACAATTCAGTTCAATAAAATTAAAATTTGTATGTTTTGTAAATATAAGTTTAATCTTATTTTGGCCTATTCAATGAGAAGTAGATTTGTGGTATTTTAAATAAAATTAAAGGACACATTATATACATATATATTTTAGTTTCAAACATTTTTATTGAAATTTTGAATACTTTACGGGAGCATTCTTTGCAAAAAAAAAAAACAATTATTATTAAAATCTTAAAAGCAATATTTTGCTATGATACTCGTACTCGTATGATATTCGTGTTTTTTTATTTTTTAGTCTGAGTTTAGAAACGAAGCTTCAAAAATTTTTGACAATTTGTGGCAAAAAATTTGAGTAATATATAAAAAAAAACATTTTTTTATAATTTTTTATTTTTTATTTTTTTATTTATATAAAAAAAAAATTTTTTTATACATATAAATTTCAACAGTTTCTTTAAATAAAGAAAACATTTTAATTTTTTTTAGGGAAATTTTGGAAATATAGAAATATATATTTTTTTAATTCATTGCCGAAATTGTCCTAGAAACATGAAACAATGAAAAACATTGAAAATCATTTCAATGAAGTACTTTTTCACTTATGATTTTTAGGAGGAGGTAATAATCTAACCCATAAAAACAAAGTTTTTATTAAAACTCTTTCTTTCCTTATGCATATGAGTTTTTAATCTATCCATGACTGTGCGTGACTATTTTAAAATTAATCTTTGGTCACAACAAGTCTATGGACCAAGTTTCAGATTGATTGGATAAGGGGAAATGGGGTTTAAATTAATCTTTGGTCACAACAAGTCTATGGACCAAGTTTCAGATTGATTGGATGAGGGGAAATGGGGTTTAAATCACTCCGTGACTGTGCGTGACAATGCGTGACATCTTAAAATTAATCTTTGGCCACAACAAGTCGATGGACCAAGTTTCAGATTGATTGAATAACGCGAAATGCGGTTTAAATCACTCCGTGACTGTGTGTGCCACCCCAAAATTAATCTTTAGTCACAACAAGACAATGTGCCAAGTTTCAGATCAATTGGTTGAGGGGGAATGGGGTTGCCCTATGGCAAACAGACAGACAAACAAACAGACAGACGGACAGAGAGTATGAGTTAAAAGAAAGAGTTTAAAAAACAAGGTTTACACTAGACTGTGCTAAGATTTGCATAAAATTGAAAAGATACAAATAGTATTAAAGTGGACTTATTAGAATATTTTTGTTTTGTTCATGGCATTGTAGTTCCGCCAGTTTTTAAATTGCCTAAAAATGATATTGATAATGATGATGATGATGACATTCTCATTAAATAATTTATTAATAAAACAATGTAAAGAATTTAAAAACTATAAAAAAAACACACATCAACAAACAAATGCTGACAACCAATAAAACCACGCTACTTAACAAAACTCGCTTCGATTAGTGTTTTATATTAATTATAACAAACCAGTTGTTATTGTAGCTTAAACGCAAGAGGACAAAATATACATGAAAAATAATAATTTTGAAAATACAAAAACAATTATAAAATAACTATTAAAAAAAAAAAAATAAATAAATAATTATTTACAAAAAAAAAAAAAAAAAAAAAAACGTTGAGAAGATTATTTCTTTATAAAATCCAAATTTTTTGAAAATTAATAAAGAAAAAACAGAACAAAAAGGATTAAACCCAACTATTTTTATATAACAAAGAGTTTAATCTTGACAAGTTATATAAAAATCTAAATTTTTTTGAAAACAAATTAGAAAATTTAATATTTTAAAAAACATTTTTTTTTAAACTTTAACTTTTTTTATTTATAATTTACTTCATAAAACATTTTTAACATGTTCTTCTAGTTCTTTACAGAATAAAAAAAATTATATAATTATTGTTCGTTTTTGTTTTTTTTTTTGTTTACTTTTAATTTAGAAACATTCCCACAAATGTATTAATTTGAAATAATATTATTTTGATAAAAAAAAAAAAAAATGTTAACTAAAACTCGAATGTGATTAAAACGAAAAGAGAATAATCCGCTTTAAATCAAAAAATGTTGTGATATTAAATAGTAAAATAAAATAAAAACATAATAAATCATCTACAACATTATTAAAACAAAAACAACAAATCATTGTCTGCAATTAAAACTACAAAATCCACTGCTCAAGAAAAATAATAATGTAAAAAAAAATCAATACGTAACTACTACAAAGCATATAAATAAGATCTCCATCATTTAACAAACCAGGATCTACTGATACAAGGATATTATTCGAAAAGGATAAAAGAAACTTTCATCTCTAATTGCCACACTACCAGAAACCAATATTGGATTTGTGTTGAAAACCCTAGAAACGGTAAATTTTTAAGCAAGAAACTTTGATATTTTCTTAAATGTTTATAAACATACATTTATGATCATCATATATAAATAATAATATATATTTTAATGGATGTTGTGTGGTGTATGAATATTGAAAAAAAAAAAACATTCATCACTGATTAAATACTTGCATCATCTTTATACATTTTATTTTAAAACGATTCAGTTTTGTTCTTCATACTTATTGAACCATTTTTATCATGGATATATCAAATGAAAGTTATATTTCAAAATATATAAAATCATCATTCTTCATCAAAAAAAAAAAAAAAACTGTTTCAAGGGTTAACACTAAAAACTCATAAGCACATGTATTGAAAAATAGAAACAAGAAATTGTTTTATATTTTTCTAACATTTCTAAAAATTTTGCTGCTGCTGTTGCTATATCTTATATACATATATAATAAATATAAATATATTTCATATTGTCGTTGTTGTTGTTGTCGCCTAATTAAAAACAAAATTAAAAAAATCCACTACACCACTCTACTACCACCACCACCACCACTTAAATACCACCACTACAGAAACAAATTTCTAATAAAAATACATCACTTCTTTAATAAAATCAAAAATATCTATCAATAAAACACTTCATCATTAACTTCAAGTAAAGAAAATTCTTGTCATCAACATTGTTTATAAACAAATATCAACTCAACATTTTTTCAAGCAACATTCAAACCAAAAAAAAAAAAAAATTTTTTTTTAATCAAAAAAATTAATAATTTCTTTTTATCTTTCTTTTTTATGTTCAAATATAAAAATTTTAAATTTCCTTTAACAAAATTGGCAAAAAAAATAACCCAAAAAATAAATTGACTTCCTCAAATACTTGAAAACAAAAAACCAAAACAGCAACAAATGTTGATACGTAATGTTTATAAACAAAATTGAAAGGCCTTTATATTGAATGAGAAAATTGAAAGGAAAGCTGAAAAAGAAACGTCCTTATTATTCGGAACAATTGTGATTGTATATAAGAAAATTTACTTAAAACATCAAGACTGAAATAATTTTATAAAACTAAATTAAAAACAAAAAAAAAAAAAAAAATCCGAAGATATATTTTTTTACAAAATTTGAAACAAAAAATTGAAATGTCACAAATGAATACATTGACGGAAAGTTTAATGTCAAATGCATTTGATTTAATGGGAGGCTCAACAATGGCACAACAATTTTTGGAACATATGGATATGTATACACAAAGGCAACAACAGCAACAACAACCTCAACAACTTCAACTTTATACACTGCCATCCATACAACAGCAGCACCAAGCACATCTGCCACCCGAACAACAGATTGAGTTTTTATATCATCAACATCAACAATTACTGAATAAACATTATACATCATCAACGGAATCTTCAACATCGTCATCGCCCACGAGCCATTTA
This sequence comes from Cordilura impudica, assembly GCA_963682025.1. Lineage (NCBI taxonomy): Eukaryota > Metazoa > Arthropoda > Insecta > Diptera > Scathophagidae > Cordilura > Cordilura impudica. The sequence goes on from OY821517.1 coordinate 48,518,917, forward strand.
ATGCAACACATGTATAAACAGCAACATTCGACGTCATCGCCAACAATGCAAAATCAACAAAATCAGCAACAACAACCATTTGAAAAGCAACATCATCAGCAGCATCCACAACAACAACACCAGCAGCATTCCTTATCAACATCACCCAGCAACATAGAAAATAAGATTTTTACTACCTCACAGCATTTATTAAATTTAAACATACAGATGGATTCCCCAACACAACAACAACAGCAACAGCAACAACAACAATCAACACAAAATTTAGCACAAAACTCAGCGACAAACCTCAATAATAATCATAACAATAACAATACAAACAATAGTACCAACAGCAGTAGTAATGGTTCAAATATGGCTTCGACAACACCCACAACAACGCCATCGTCCTCTTCATCTACGGTTTTGTCAACTTCATCCCCACAGCAACAGCAACAACAGCAGCAGCAGCATCAGCTGCAGCAACAACAACAACCGTCAACGCCACACCAGCATCAGCATTCACACCATCATCATCACCATCAACAGTCTGCTGCTGGCGGCACAACATCACCCTTTAAATCCTGTTGGTGTTTTGGTGAGTTACAAACAAAAAAAAAAAAAACGCAAATAACATACATGTTTATAAGCAACATTTCTTCAATCGACCATCACCATCTAACCATTTCAAAAAAACAATGCTCAAAACATCAATTTTAAATAGAAAAATCATCATTAACATCAAATCGACTTAAATCATCACTACCAACATGAAAATATGCAATATTTTAAATCGCTGCAATTCAATTAAATAAAAACATTAAATAATTATGAAATTATATGTATTTGTGGGGAGGTTTTTCTGAATTTTTTTTTAAAATTTTTTTTTATATTTTCTATTTTTTTTTAACTATAATAACACCCATACGCTACACGTAGCCATTCTATGTATATTTATTTGTTCATCATACGCTCTAACAGTTTTTTTTTATAGAACTAGAATAATTTTCTTTTTCTTTATCTCTATATGGGAAAATATTCACCCCTGTTCTTGAAACCACTATCACAAAAAAAAAAACTCGTAAATGAAAAAATTCTTAAATCTACGAGTTTTTTGCTGTTCTCTAATTTCAATAAGAATATTTTTTCTCGTTTTAATTCACATAGAAAAGATTTGTGAAATCAAAACAAATTCCCTTTTTTCTACTAAGCAGGTCTTAAGACATAAAAAAAACTAATTGATATTTAAACTCTAACATGTTTTTTATTGAACCTTGTCATTATTTATAAAAATAGACATTAATTTTCTGAAAAAAAATAAGTGGTCGATGTTAATAAAACACAATTTTTGCGATGATAATAAAAACTTTTTATTTACAGAATCTATTTTCCATTATAATTTTTTCAATTATAACATAGATTCTTTATGCACTAATTATTTAAAAAAAAGAATTAAAAAAATTTTTTTCATCAAATCACATATTTTTTATCTTTTTTTGCATATGTTCGAAACAGTAGTGATGCCAGTCAAATCCAATTTATTTGAATATCGAAATTTTTTTTGGTGATGCCTAACTTTTTAAAAATAGAAAAGTCATTTTCAATTGAATGGAATTGAAGAACAAAAACAATTAAATGAACAAATAAGTTGTTATTTTAAAAGAAAATATTTTTCTTTATACTTTTTCTATAAACTTAAGAAAAACATGCACAAAATACTTAAAAGTTTTTTGTGAAACTGAATAAAGAACCATATGGCACCTCGGTTTCTAGGTAACATATGTTCTTAACTCAAACATATGGTTCTTAACTCAAACATATGTTTCCATTAAATAAATAAAAAAGTGGTTTCAAGAAACCCAAAATTTTAACTTCATGTGATTTTAAATTCACTCTTATTCAAATAACAACGTTTCAAGAACAGGGCTGATTATATATTTTTTATTGGGTTTAATTATTTTGAGTTTTGAAATATTAGTTTGGAATACTCATGCTCATGGAATTTATACAAAAAAGTATTAAATTTTTGAAAAATTTAAAATATATTTATTCCATTCGAAATTGAGTCAAAGACTCTTCTTTGAATTTATTAATTCTGCTTGCTCTTTGATATCTTTTGGGAATCAGATTTGCCAAAACTGGAGACAGAAGAAAATCTAAATTATTTAAAAATAAACATTTAACTTATATATAAAAAAAAAAACAATATTTTATTACCTGTTACAGTCAATTGATTTGAAAACATTATGAAAATAATTCAAAGTGGATTTTTCTTCGAATTTACATATATTGAAAATATGAGACTTTTATAATATTTACTATTAAAAAAAAAAGAGAAAATTAATGAATCGTAGTCAATTAAATTGTGAGATACAAGAAACAATTTACTAATTTATTTCAGTAGAAAATAAATATTTTAAGGAGAAAAAAATGTTGTGGGATAGAAAATAATTTCCTCTGCTCATTGAATAGTTTTTCTTTTGACTTGTGTAATTTTTTATGACAAATTCTTAATATCAATCAATCTGAAATTATCTACATAACTAAATGAAAGACGTTAATTCAATATTTTTTTTTAATATTTTATGTTTAACGTTTAATTAACATAAATCATACGCCTCTTTAAAACCAATTTTTCGATTATAGGAATTTATAGTGTTTAATATTTTTAGATCGAATCGTAGTTCTCTAGCAATATGTGGCTACTTTAAATATAAAAATGTGGCAAATAATAAATTATTGAATAAAACATGTAAAAAAAAAAAAAAAAAAACTAATATCGATTAAAAGCTTTTATAACTACAAGCAAACATACTAATGAAATTAACCATTCCAAAACCTAGATTTCCGAACACAACACATATACTGCATGTGTATGTACATACATACATATGTATGTCAGAGGGTTTTCATTTTTTAATTTACTTCTTATATGTTGTGTTCTAATTTGGCATTGTGGAACAATTGCTTTTGAAACATATGAAAATATTAACAATTTATTAAGCCGTTATACAATTTTCAAGACATTAGAAATTGAATATAAAAGTAAATTGATTAAAATTATTATCATATTGGTTATATTTAGAACTATCGGGAACGCCTCTTGTGCTTTTCAAATTAACTTTTGCCTCACCCGTTTATGACGCTTCAATCATTTCTGCAAAAAAAAAAAAAAAAAAAAAAAAAAAAAAAAACAATTATATCTTTCACAAAGTTGTCTTAAATTAAAAAAAAAAATATATATATATAACCCAAACAGATAAATTGAAACAAAAATAAAGATTATTAAAAAAAAAAGAAATAAGTAATAATGTAATGTTTAGAAAAAAAAAATAAATAAATGAAAGGCCTAAATAAATTGAATGAGCAAATTTAAAGGATTTCTGTAACTGTATATTCGAATATTTACTTAAAATCTTAAGATTGAAATAATTTTATAAAACTAACAAAATCTAATTGAATGTGTTATTAAGTCTAATTTAAGCTCGCAACTTTATACACACAAACAACTAACATAAGTTTTTCACGTTTAAAAACAGAGGTGTTAGCCTTAAAATTTCACGTTTAAAATTTATTATTTATAATTTTTTTTTTCAATTTTGTAATAAGGTGTTAATTTATTAAGTACACAAATATGATGATTTTTTGAGAATTTTTTCTTTTTTGTTTGTTTTTGTTTTGTAATATGTACATTTAAATCATAAAGATCTTTAATTTTTATTTTTAATTTTTTTATTCTATCTACTTACTCTTAATTTTTAGAACATATTCACCCCTGTTCTTGAAACCACTATCACAAAAAAAAAACTCGCAAATGAAAAAATTCTTAAATCTACGAGTTTTTTGCTGTTCTCTAATTTCAATAAGAATATTTTTTCTCGTTTTAATTCACATAGAAAAGGCTTTGTGAAATCAAAACAAATGCCCTTTTTTTCTACTAAGCAGGTCTTAAGAGATAAAAAAAACTAATTGATATTTAAACTCTAACATGTTTTTTTTAACCTTGTCATTATTTTAAAAAATAAGACATTAATTTTATGAAAAAAAAAAAAAAAAACGATTTTAAAAACCGTCTACATTTTGCGCTGATTTAAAAAAAACTCGTAATAAGTGGTCGATGTTAATAAAACACACTTTTTGCGATGATGCTGTTCTATAACTATAATAAAAACTTTATTTACACAATCTATTTTCTATTATAATTTTTTCAATTATAACATAGATTCTTTATGCACTAATTATTGCAAATAAAGGAATTAAGAAGGAATTTTCATCAAATCACATATTTTTATTTTTTTTTGCATATGTTCGAAACAGTAGTGATGCCAGTCAAATCCAATTTATTTGAATATCGAAATTTTTTTGGTGATGCCTAACTTTTTAAAAATAGAAAAGTCATTTTTAATTGAATGAAATTGAAGAACAAAAACAATTAAATGAACAAATAAGTTTTTATTTTAAAAGAAAATATTTTTCTTTATACTTTTTCTATAAACTTAAGAAAAAACATGCACAAATTACTTAAAAGTTTTTTGTGAAACTGAATAAAGAACCATATGGCACCTCGGTTTCTAGATAACATATGTTCTTAACTCAAATATATGATTCTTAACTCAAATATATGTTTCCATTAAATGATAAAAAAGTGGTTTCAAGAAACCCAAAATTTCAATTTCATTTGATTTTAAATTCGCTGTTATTCAAATAGCAACGTTTCAAGAACAGGGCTGATTAAAATGTTTTCTTTTACAAACGAAAGGGAAGAAAAACATTAAAAATTAAACTTTGAACTAGTTTTTTGTTTGTTTTTTCTATTCTTTTTTTCAAATACAAAAGTTTCGTTATTTTCACATTAGAAATATATTTTTGAAAATAAAATTTTTGTTTTTAATAATAGCCCACCATTTAGTAAAAAATGTATTACTCAGTCTAAATAGAAGACATTGTGTCTTTTATTTCTAGGTAATTTTAAAATTTTAGTAAAAGAGTATTCCATTTATAATAAAATTTAATTTATTTAGTAAGATAAAAGCAATGATTATTTTTGGTTGCAACACATAAATTAATTATTTTATAAAAAAAAAAAAAAAAAATCATACACCGAAAGCAGTAGATAGTTTGTTTGGTAAAAAGTTAAATTCATATACATTTGCTGAAAACAACTAAATGAGAATTCAAGCAAATAGTTATACTATTTAAGCCTCCTCCTCTTCCCGAAACAGCTGTATAACCTGTCATTGCAGAATATAGATCAATTTTTAAAACAAATATGCTAAGGCTTTTGCTTTATTTAAAGTAAAAACATTTGATTTTGAGCCTGAACAATTTCAAACTCAATCATTAAATTGATAAAGATCGAAAATAAGATTTTTTATTTTTATAGAAAATAATAAAACTCAAATCATACACCTTTTTCCACTTTGGAGTCTAGTTAAAAAAAAAAATCATATGAGTCTGATTAAATTAAAGAGGTTTTAATGGCACTTTTTTAAAATCAAACCGAAAGCGTCATCTATGTATCACTTATAGCAATCAACTGCAGGGGCTCTGCTAATATAAAAATATTTATTATTATTCATTATTTCAACTTTTAATTTTTTATTTTTCGTTTTTCATGTTTCATTTTTAATTTTTTATATTTCATTTTCCATTTTTTATTTTTCATTTAAAATTTTTTGTTTCATTTTACATTTTTCATTTTTTATTTCTCATTTTTCAATTTTTATTTTTAATTTTTTATTTTTAATTTTTCATTTTTGATTTTTAATTTTTTATTTTTCATTTTTCATTTTTTATTTTTTAGTTTTAGTTTTAATTTTTTTTATTTTTAATTTTTAATTTTTTATTTTTCATTTTCCATTTTTTATTTTTCATTTTATATTTTTTATATTTCATTTTCCAGTTTTCATTTTAGTTTTTAATGGCATTTTTTTTAAAATTTTATGGCACTTTTTTAAAATCAAACAGAAAGCGTCATCTATGTGTCACTTATAGCAATCAACTGCATTGGCTCTACTAATATAAAAGTATTTATTATTATTTATTATTTCAACTTTTAATTTTTTATTTTTCGTTTTTCATTTTTCATTTTTTATTTTTAATTTTTCATTTTCCATTTTTTATTTTTCATTTAAAATTTTTTATTTTTCATTTAAAATTTTTTATTTTTCATTTTGCATTTTTAATTTCTCATTTTTCAATTTTCATTTTTGATTTTTGATTTTTAATTTTTTATTTTTAATTTTTCATTTTTTATTTTTTATTTTTAATTTTTTATTTTTCATTTTCCTTTTTCCATTTTTTATTTTTCATTTTATATTTTTTATTTTTAATTTTTCATTTTCCATTTTTCATTTTAGTTTTTAATGGCACTTTTTTTAAAATTTTATGGCACTTTTTTAAAATCAAACAGAAAGCGTCATCTATGTATCACTTATAGCAATCAACTGCAGGGGCTCTGCTAATATAAAAATATTTATTATTATTTATTATTTCAACTTTTAATTTTTTATTTTTCTTTCTTCATTTTCCATTTTTTTTTAAATTTTTTTTTAAATTTATTTTTCATTTCCCATTTTTTATTTTTTATTTTTCATTTAAAATTTTTTATTTTTCATTTTATATTTTTCATTTTTTATTTCTCATTTTTCAATTTTTATTTTTTTATTTTTAATTTTTCATTTTTGATTTTTCATTTTTTATTTTTCATTTTTTTTTTTAGTTTTAGTTTTAATTTTTTATTTTTCATTTTTTATTTTTAATTTTTCATTTTTTATTTTTCATTTTCCATTTTTTTATTTTTCATTTAAAATTTTTTATTTTTCATTTAAAATTTTTTATTTTTAATTTTTTATTTTTCATTTTCCATTTTTTTATTTTTCATTTAAAATTTTTTATTTTTCATTTAAAATTTTTTATTTTTCATTTTATGTTTTTAATTTTTTATTTTTCATTTTAGTTTTTAATGGCACTTTTTTAAAGTTTTATGGCATTTTTTTAAAATCAAACAGAAAGCGTCATCTATGTATCACTTATAGCAATCAACTGCAGGGGCTCTGCTAATATAAAAATATTTATTATTATTTATTATTTCAACTTTTGATTTTTTATTTTTCATTTTTCATTTTTTTTTTAAATTTTTTTTTTAATTTTTTATTTTTCATTTTCCATTTTTTATTTTTCATTTAAATTTTTTTATTTTTTATTTCTCATTTTTCAGTTTTTATTTTTAATTTTTTATTTTTAATTTTTCATTTTTGATTTTTAATATTTTATTTTTAATTTTTTATTTTTTAGTTTTAGTTTTAGTTTTAATTTTTTATTTTTCATTTTTCATTTAAAATTTTTTATTTTTCATTTTATATTTTTCATTTTTTATTTTTCATTTTTAATTTTTTATTTTTCATTTTCGATTTTTTATTTTTCATTTAAAATTTTTTATTTTTCATTTTTAATTTTTTATTTTTAATTTTTAATTTTTTTTTTAATTTTTAATTTTTTATTTTTCATCTTTTATTTTTCATTTTCAAAAAGGTTATTACATATCATAATTTTTTTCACCAATACAATCATAAGTCACACCGATTTTGTCTTACGTTGTTTTTGTGATTGTGTTGTGAAATAGATTTTTACCCCCCAGCGCTTTGATACTACAAATAAGAAATCTAAATAGAAAGAAACAAAATCTATAATCCCTATATAACACAAATGGTTTGTTAGGCTTCATGAGTGTACTAGAATCCATATTACGTGTTCATATGACAACAATTTGTTTTATTTATTTATTTTTTATTTAATTTACACTTTTACATTTTATCGTATATTTTTTCCATCTTCTCTTATCCTCACACAATTTTAAAGTGGCCTTCAAAAATATGTAGAGTGTGCTGTTTTCTTTTTTCTATCTGTTTTGTTATTGGACGTTAGACTTTAATTAGAAACTTTGTATGAACTAATTTTTATGTACAAATAAAACAGCAACAAAAAAAAAATTTTTTTACTTTACAAATTGCATACATAGAGATATTTAGATATATAGAGATAGATATGTATGACATTGCTCGACACATTTGCGAAAAAAGAAAAAAAAAACGTAGGAGGAAAAACTGTAGCTGTGAAGATATTCAAAAAATTTAGTAAAAGAAATTGATAATTTGTAAATAAAACAACGAAGTATAAGAAACAAGAAAGAAAAAACACCAACAACACATATTGAAAAAGCATATATTTCAAAAAGTCATTAATTAAAATAGAATATAAAAGAAAAATCGTGCAACGATTAAATTTATAGTTTAAAATTTTGTTTAAAAATGTATGTTATCAATAGTAATAGGCAGTTTTAATTTAGTTTTACTCCACCACAACCGTAGAAACTTTTAACATCAAAGGTTTCGGGAGTGTTTTTTTTTTTTTAATGCAAAAAGTTTATTAATCGCCCCATTTTGGTCCTTTGAAAATGTAACACAAACTTAAAGAAATTCATAAAATAGCTCTCAATCTTAGTTTCTTAAAGTTAAAAACAAAAATGGTTATGCTTAAAATTCCCTACTTGCTACAAGTGTTATTTGTAGGCGAGTAAAAATTTTTTTTATTGGTTTAAATGAATTGCACTAAATTTGCAATATTTTTTAAAATGTATATTATTTCTTTTCATGCGGCCCAGCTTATCACGTAGTGAAACGTTTGTGCAAAAATACAGACATACGAGTATTTTTTCATTTCAAATTAATGTCACAAGGTTGCATGTACATATGTGTATGTATTTAATAATCATATACATATGTATTCAAAATGCCACATACATGTACATACATAGATACATATACTACATACATATACATACATACATATGTATTTAAGAGACTGTACTCGTCGTATAATGTTTGCCTCTGAGGTTTTTCTGTTTTCATTCTATTTTTTTTTTTTTAATACATTTTTCTACAATACAGCACAACAATCAGATATCGATGTAGCACTTGTTTTTCATTATATATATATATATTTTAATTTCATTACAAATACAAGTTGTATATAGTCGTATCTACACTGGGTAACATTTAATCAGGTGCATAAATAAATGTGTTATTGCTGCCATCAAAGGAAATTGTTGCCAATGATCTCTTATTGTTTGTAATAGAGCACAACAGAACAGAATATAATAGAAGAGAACATAACAGCACAACAAAGGCCAGCACACACAGTACTGAATTGAACAAATTTGTATAATAATTTTGAAAAAAAAAGTATCGCTTACGTAATAGACCGTCTCTGTTTGACACAATTATTAATTGAATGTTCGGTATATTTATTAATTTATAACTTGTTTTGTAATTTTTTGTTGTTGCATGTATAAACTACATACATACATACACTTGTGCTCACATAATTAAGTCACTAGTATGCTACTCGACATTAGTGTCAAAAATACGTAAACCCTTTTTTTTTAATTCTAATATATTTTTTTTTTATTATTCTTATATGTTAGCAATCAATTTACAGTGAAATTAAAAATTACTAAATTTTGGTTCTTTTCAAAAAAATTAAAAACTTGGAAATTAGCCAAAAAGAGCTGCTCACATAATTAAGTCATCTGAAAAAAAAAATGGTTGAAATTGTAGAAATAAGTAATAAATTTTGCCGAGAGTCCCATTTTTTCATTAGCTTACCTCAATATTTAGTAGGATAACCCTTTTGCTTCAATACTGTGGAGCATCGCTTTGGCTTGCTAGCTACAAGAGAAGCGCACTGGCCTGGAGTGATTTTGTGCCACTCCTCTTGGATAACTTTCCATAACATATCCTTATTTGCCGGTTTTCGTGCTGCAATGGCTCGTTTTATTATGCTCCACAAGTTCTCGATAGGGTTTAAGTCTGGACTCTGCGGCGGCCATTCCAGAAGCTTGATGGACTGTGTTGCCAACCACGACTTGACCAGTTTCGAACAATGCTTCGGGTCATTGTCGTGTCGGAAAATCCACGCAAGCGGCAAATTGTCACCCTATTCGGTTGCCAAATTTCCCTTTATTATTTTCTTATACATTTCCCCATTCTTTATACCGTCAATCTTGACTATAGGACCCACACCGAATGCGGTAAAGCAACCCCACACCATGACTGATGAGCCACCGTGTTTCACAGTTTTTTTGATGTATTTTGGATCCAATTCCTTAAGTGGAGGACGTCGCACTTATGGTCTACCATCATTTGCAAAAACATTAAACTTGGATTCGTCGCTCCAAACAATTAAATTCCAAAAATGTAGGCTTTTAGCAAGATGGTCAGTCGCAAATTGGAGCCGCTTCTTAGTGTTCTTCAAGAAAACCAACGGTTTCTTCCTGGCCATTCGTCCATGCGAATTGTTTTCTTGCAAACATGGTCTTATGGTTTGCGACGAAACATTTACGCCATAATCCGTTTCCATTTTAGCTTTGATTTGCGATGAAGTTAAAACAGGATCAGTTTTACTCAGGTTTGCAATGCGTCTGTCATCATTTAAAGTCGTTTTTCTCGGTTTTTGGCGCGGAATATTTTCAAAAGTTTCATATTTTTTGTAATGCGTAATGGCATTTGTAATTTTACCACGAGGAAAGTTCAAAATATCCACTACTTTTGCAATATTTTTGTATCTTTGGAAACAATCCCATATTATTTTCCGTTCAGCCGAATTCGAATTTTTTTGTTTACCCATAGCGTTTCAGCTGATGTTATTTGTTTTTAATTTATTTGTTTTTAATTTATTTATTATTTAAACCGCAAAAAAAATCTTCAAAACACTAATTTGCTCACGATACTCGTGTTGACTTAATTATGTGAGCACAGCGCATATGACCTTTTTGACGTTTTCCACATTTTTCGGGGAATACCCAAATTTTTAATTTTGCTTCAATCAATGTAAACAACTGCTAGCATAGCAGGGTTCACCAAAATAGTAAGGTTAGAATCGGAAGAAATAGGTTTAAGAGAAAAACTACAAAAACATTTCATTGCATACCCATGACTTAATTATGTGAGCACAAGTGTATGTATGTATATGTAGTTCAAAATGAATAGTGGGAAGTCTGAGTTGGAAGTAAAAATTTTGAATATATTTAATCCATTTGACAATAATTTACTATTTACACAGGGTTTGAAGAATATAAACTTATTGAATTTAAACCGAATTTTATAAGCAACATTTCAGTGTCTGCTTTTCTATTCAATTTGTTTTGAAGGCTGTTTTCGTAGTTTAAAACTTATTTTTAAGAAATTTTTTCCCAAAAATTTAAAATTTTTTGGCAAATAGTGAAAAATTTCCTAGAATAAATAATTTAGGCCCTTATGTTTTATATTATTGTGTTTCGCTTCAAATTTTTCGTTTAAATTTGTAAAAATTCAATTTAAAAAAAATCAAACGTTTCTTTTTATAAAATAACCAGACTTTTTTTTTTATATATTTTTTTCTTACTAAACGAATCCATTTATACATTTAGCTTTGTATAAGTATATTTTGGGACATAAATTGTAATGTCAAAAACTTTCTTTGAAATTCGTCAACAAAAATGTTTTTTTTTTATTTATCAAATTATTATTAGTTATAACTTAACTTAGTTAAACTCACCATCTTTAAGCCTAAGTCAAATAGTTTGAAAGTTATAATTATTTTATAATCGAATTTAACTGACATCGCAAAAATTCGGCTTTAGAGTCAGCTGGCTAACATTAACTATTAATTTGTTTTATTTTATTTAGTTTTAAAATAAAAAAAAAAAATCATGTTTCGAAAAAAAAAAAAAATATTTAGAGAATTTATATAATATTTGTAATTTTTTATAAAGAGAGCTTTTCATTTTCTAAACCTAATGTTTTTTTTTTTTAAATTTTCTATTAAATTAATTTTAACTAATTATTTTTTTCTCTCTTTTTTTCCCCTCTTCTGCCTACAACCAACCGTGTGGCATTACTTTTTTCGCGTTTGCTGCGCATTCCAAATTGTGTCCATGTTTTTGTATATTTCTAGGTGAGTCAGTTTGTTCTGGATTAGAGGTCGATATTGAAAATAATAACAATCATGTTCATGGTAAGCATTTCTCATATTTCCATAAATGTCATTATAAAAGTTCATAAATAATTATGTTGTTCTTTACTAAATTATTTATTATTTTTTTTTTTAACTTAATTTATTTTTTATTTTTTATCAATTTTTATTGGCTTAAAAGTAAAAATAACTTCATTTAATAATATAATTTAACAATGATTTATTTATTTCTATGTACACACCTCAAAATGTATTAAATTTGAACTGAGATGCTTTCTTCTTTTACTTCGCCCTCTTGCTTTTTTGTTTTAGATCTCTCTTATTATTTCTTTAATTTTTAAGATGAAAATATGCGAGACATATTTCAGAGACCAACAAAGGCTTTTTGGAATAAATTTCCTATAAAAAAATTTAAGCCTATGTTAATTCATACTATCTTAAGATCTTAATCGGATGTTTTGGTTGCCTTAAACGATTTTGATGGAGGCAATTTGGTGACTTTTTTTAAAGGAAACTCTCTGCATTATGGGTTGTACATTTTGAGAACATACTTTATTTTCGTTTGAAAATCAATCAATCATTAATTATATTAACAAATAAATTATTAAAGAAATACAAAAACAGCGTATCATTTGCCACATTAAAAAAAATCTTTATCTAAATTTTTTACATTAAAAGTAAAAACGTTTCCATAATTTTTTAAGAAATATTTTTTTTTTTCAAAATTTACAAAAACTTCAAAGGTAAATGTTGTGCAAAAGTAAATCATTCATCATTGTAATCATTTATCATTGAAAATCTTTCGTTTCATAAAGCATTTCATTTGCACTCTCAAAACCATCATAACGAAATGAAAAAAAAAATGAACGCAACATATCAATCGCAAAGCATTAAACGAATCCTCCTCCTCATTGAATTCTAAGTGTCTCGTTTGTATGTTCCATAATAATCCTTCATTGAAAAAAAAAACTTATTTTTGATGAAAAATAAAAAAATGTTATTATTTTTAATTTTCGAGCCTAATAATGAAAAAAAAAAAAAAAAAAAAAAACAACAACAACAACAACAATAATAATAATAATAATAATAATAATAATAATAAAATAAAAAAATAATAATAATAATAATAATAATAATAATAATAATAATAAAAATAATAATAATAATAATAATAATAATAAAAATAATAATAATAATAACAATAATAAAAATAATAATAATAAAAATAATAATAATAAAAATAATAATAAAAATAATAAAAATAATAATAATAATAAAAATAATAATAATAATAATAATAATAATAATAATAATAATAATAAAAATAATAATAATAATAACAATAATAAAAATAATAATAATAATAATAATAATAACAATAATAATAATAATAATAATAATAATAATAATAATAATAATAATAATAATAATAATAATAATAATAATAATAATAATAATAATAATAATAATAATAATAATGCAAAACAAAAAAAAAAAAATAAAAAGTATTACTAATTATTGATAACAATGGATTTTTGTTTTACATATTTTTTTTTTAGGGGACTCTAACTACCACATGAAGATATTAGTACCAGCTGTGGCCTCTGGGGCCATCATAGGCAAGGGAGGCGAGACTATAGCCTCATTGCAGAAAGATGCAGGTGCTCGTGTTAAAATGTCCAAGTCACATGATTATTATCCAGGTTTGTAGATTTTTTTTTTATCGATTTAAAAGTAGTTTTGAAATTTAATGTTTGGAATATCTTATTTAGGTACTACCGAACGCGTTTGTCTTATTACCGGTACCATTGAAGGTATAATGACGGTGCTCGATTTTATTATGGATAAAATACGTGAAAAGCCCGATTTAACACCCAAGATAATTGATTCCGAGGGTAAACATAGCCAAGAACGCGACAAGCAAGTTAAAATTTTGGTGCCTAATTCCACAGCTGGCATGATCATTGGCAAAGGTGGTGCTTATATTAAGCAAGTAAAAGAGGAGAGTGGTTCTTATGTGCAAATTAGCCAAAAGCCCAAAGATATTTCATTGCAAGAACGTTGCATTACCATTATTGGCGATAAGGAGAGCAACAAAAATGCTTGCAAATTGATTTTAACGAAAATTGTAGAAGATCCTCAATCAAGCACCTGCTTGAATGTGTCCTATGCTGATATCAATGGACCAGTGGCTAACTTTAATCCTACCGGTTCACCGTATGCTTCAAATCAAAATGCTATTAACTCGAGCACAGCTTCGTTGAATTCCGCTTTGGGTACAACAATTGGGGGACCAGCCTCAGCTGCTGGGTTACTAGTTAACGGTACAGGCATTAATTTAACACTCAATTTGAGTTCACCAAATCCAACTCCCAATCTAGCATTGGCCACACAATTATTGGAACATATTAAGGTGAATATTTTATATTCAAATCAATAGCAAATATTTTCATAAGATAACAAACCAAATTTGACCAAGATACAAATCGAGCCATGATAGCGAAAATAGCTTAAGTGCTAAAATCAAAAATATGCATGAGAAACTTTATCATTGCTTTAACTTTAAAATGAAAACACACTAAGAATGTGCACTTAAACTAACATTGCAATTTTAAAAGATGATGCAAATGATCATAAATTATCGATTTTCATCAAAAAACGAAACTCGAATATGTCACTTAAGATAAAAAAAAAAGATTAAAGTTAAATAATGCTTTTTTTTATTTATTAAAATAAACTTGGTAGAAATACATTAATAAGAAACTTCCATTATTTTATTTTTTCTTTTACATTTTCAGATCGCTCTACGTAGTTCTGGCTATTCAGAGAACGCAACCGCAGAAGTGTGTGCTTCCTTAGGAGTTTTAGTCAAGTATGGTGTTCTTAACATGGGTGTCGGCTTAGCCCAGCATAATGGTGCTCACACTGCGCTCAGTAGCTATTTGGGTGTATCGGCGTTGGAGCAGCAAACAGTTGCTGCTAATGCCGCTGCCAATGCTGGCAATGTTTTCGGTGCCGTAGGTCAAGTCAATTTGGAGCAATATGCCGCAGCTGCAGCCGCCGCCTCAGCTGCTGTCAATCGTCCAACGCAACAGCAATTGGATGCTGCAGCAGCTGCTGCACAATTCGATCCATTCCGTCATTTGGGATCAGCTGCTCAAGGTCAAGCAGCCACACCTGTGTCATTAAACAATAATAGTTTTGGTTTAAATGCTGCTACCGGCAACAGTACTGGAGCTTCATTAACCGCCGCCACAGCTCATTCGCTAACCAATTTGAGCAAGAGTCCCACACCGGGTGATTTGAGTGCTTCGGATACAAAAAATGTTGAAATTCCTGAAATTATCGTAGGCGCTATTTTAGGTGGGCCACATTTTTATTATCCCTACTAAAAACAGAAATTCAGAAAAACAGAAACAAAACAAAAACATGCAACCTTATTTTGTTTTCCAGCCCCTTTTAATGAAAATACAAAAATTAACCTCAAATTTTATATCCTTTTTAAAATTGTTGTTTAAAGGATGAAACAAAAAAAAAAAAAAAAAAAAAAAACATTAAATTGGGTGCCTGTTTTCTTTGAGAAAAATCCTCCTTTTCAAATTATATATGTATGACTGCTTATTTGTCAAAACCCCAACATAATTATTTTACCTTTCCCTTTAAATGAATAATTTTTTTAATTTTATGTAATCTTAAGCAGAAGTGCCTTTATTTTCTTATAATGCCTTCATACTTCCTAAACCATTCCTTTTTCATCATTTACTTATTTAGAACATATTGAATATTTTTATAAAAATTTATCATAAGTTATATTTGTTCGGCCCCTGTTTTGATATAAATGTTTTTTGTTTTTTATTGTTTCAAGTTCACAAGATTTTCATTTTATAACATTTAACCAGTCAACGCTTTCAAGCCGTTATTATAGCTTTTTTTGTTGTTTTATTTTGTATATCTAGTCAAGTTCTTGCCGCCTAAAAAAAACATTCCCTTTTCAAAAAATATGTATATGTTTATAAATCTCCTCAAGACGTTCTCTTGACCATTTTTCATTAAAACACGCAAAGAAACTGTGATTTTTTCCACCCATTTTATTCCATTTCAAAATAATTTCTGTCAAATGAAATTCATTATTAACTGTTTTAATTTATGACCTAATTAAGTTTTAAATTCAATACAATTTTCACTTAGAACGTCTTTTTTATAGTCTATTGAGCCTAAAATAAATATATAAGGCTGGTCCTTTTCATTTAAAGTTATCTGGTTTCTTTTTTTTTTTTTTTTTTTTAAAGAGGACTTTTTTTCAAATTTTTACCCAGCGAGAAATACTTAAAAAAAAATATTCGTTGTGTTGTAGTTGTTCTATTTTATTTTATTTAGAACAACTGCCAGCTTAGAAATGTAATTATTTAATTACTTATTGTTGGTATTGTCACATTTTGCTGGGTCTTTACACTTAAAGGGCGCAGCTTTATTTTTATATAATAAATATGTTGCAAGAAAGATTTTTATCAAATTTTATTTATTAACGAGTTTGGAGTGAAACATCTGCATACTTAACTTATCAATATCGAATTTGTTACAAAAATAGAAATACATAAAAAGATCCTTTACTTTTTTAAAATGTAGCATCGTGTTGTTTACTATGAAATCCATAATATATCCAATTAAACTTAAGAAATCTTGATGTTTAAAAGCCATATAGACCCATTTTATATTTAATTGCTAAATAAATCTTGTTTAAAATATAAATATTATGTTGACAATAAAAATAATACACTTTTCATAATTTCTTTAATTCGTCCACTCCAACCTCGTTATTTTAGTTTTAGTTTTTTTTTTTTTTTTAATAATTCAGTATGTTATTTTTTCTTAATCATTTAATTACACTGGTCGGCATCTTCCTTTCATTCGTTAAAAACAATGATTGATTCAAAAAGACAACGCTATACATATGAAGATTAAGACATTTTTGATAGTTTTTTGATTCATTTAAAGTCTTGTGTACATACTGGAAATTTCGCCTCACTATGAAAACAATTCAAGATCGTTGTGAAAAATATATATTTAATATGCATTCCATATATTGTTAATTGTGAATATTTTTATATCATTTGCCGGTCGCTGTTGTCATTATCATTATTGGTTTTTGTTAAGGTCATCATACATTTTATTGTTTAGATTCTTAAGTTTTATATGTATGTTATTGTATGTTTTCTCTAAACCTTAGAGAGATTAATGCAATTGGTTAAATGGTTAAACTACTTTAACATTTCAAATTAAAATGGAATAAAAATTTACGAAATTTCAAAGAAAAATGCTTACAAAACTTTAAAAAAAAAAACGTTTCCAATTAAAAAGAAAAGTGCAGTAAATAAAATACCTCAAAATAAATTATAAAGGCAAGCAATGAAAATTAATTTTGCAAAATATATTTTCTTATTTTTCATAATTGGAATATTTTCGTTTTGCAAAATTAATATTTGTTACATGACTAATAGTTTATAATTATAATAATTTTGTTGTCTATTTGATAAAAACACAAAAAATCCAAACTTAAATAAGACATTTTAAAAACAATCTTTATTTTATTTTCTTGTTGTAATATATAATTTAACCATTCCAACAAAAAAATAGACAAATTTTTTAATATTGTTTTGAATATTAACCACATTTACTATATATTTGTTTGTTATAATACATTTAACATAATCTATTCAATATTTTTTTAATAATTAATATAATTTCAAACATAATAAAAATCCAAAAAAATAATTCCAGGTCCAAATGGTCGTAGTTTAGTTGAAATACAACATGCTTCGGGCGCAAATGTGCAAATTTCAAAGAAAGGTATATTCGCACCTGGCACTAGAAATCGTATTGTAACAATAACTGGTCAACAAAGTGCCATTGCTAAAGCTCAATTTTTGATTGAACAAAAAGTCAACGAGGAGGAGACAAAAAGAGCGCGACAAATTCCATTGACCACTGTTGTGAATTAAATAAAAAAAAAAATCTTTAAATGCAAAAAATAAAATTCAGAAACATTTATGTATTCAACAATATATAAAAAACACACTCAAATACACACACTTTAATATTTATGTAGAAATTTAATTTACCAGAAACAAACAGCAAAAGAAAAGATAATTTCAAACATTTCAATAACATAAAAAAAACCATTAAAATTAATTCTTATTTATCTTAAATTAAAAAAAAAAAACATAAATAACAACACACAGAGATAATTTATATTTTTTTTTAAGAATACAAGAAAAGTTCTTAATAAAAGATATTAAGTAAAATATTTAACAAAAATATTAAGTGTTAAAATATTATTTCAATGCAAATTGCAAAAACAAACACAACTTTAACCTACAAAAACAAAAATTTACTCCTAATAATAAACAGTTTTTAAAGAATAAACTAAAAGTAAACAAAAAGCAGTGATTTTTTAATAGAATCCATTCATAAAAAAAACAAACAAAATTAGAAAATTGATAAACAAAAAAAAAAAAAAAAATAGAAAATTTAAATTTTCTTTTTTCAAATTTTCTCTTAACAAAAAAAAAAAAAAAAAAACAACAAAAAAAAAATATAAAATTATTAACAAAAAAAAAAGTTAATTTTTTTTGGTAGTAACTTCAAGAAAAAAAACAAAAAACAATTTAAACAAAAAATGTTTAATTATTCTAAAAGCAGATAAAACAAGGCAAATAGTGAATTTTTTGTTTGTAATTTTTTTTAGATTGTTAAAAAAAAGTCAGAATGAAATACAAAGCATAACTATATTTTTTTTTTTTGCAAATTTTTTTTAGAAAAATTAAATGAAATCATATATTTTTTTATTTATGTTTTGAAATTTTGCATTTTTTTTTTTCATTTCTTTTAAAACTGTTTTAAAAAAGTTTGTTTTTGTTTGCTGTAAAAAAATATTATTTAAAAAGCCATCAATAATTTTGTTAAATTTACTTCATTCGAAGTCATGTCGAAGTTTACAAATTCTTCAAAAAAATTGTTTAAATATTAAGTGAAATAATTAAATCAGGAAAATTTTCTTATGTTTTATTTGGTTAATTAAATTTAAAAAAAAAATATATTATTTGATAAATATTTTTTTTAAAACTTAATGAACGTTTTCAGCTTTATACAAGGTAATTATTAATTTTAACTAAACGAAAATTAATTATAGGCTAGTAAAAATTTTACCTTCTTTTCTACCACATTTTTCTGTTAACAATTTTTGAAGTATTACCCTTAAACTAGATTTTATTTTGGCTGTTTTGTTGTTTTAATTTACACCTCCTTTCCAATAAATTTTTTTTTGAATGATTTCTAAAATATAAGTTGTAAAATTTTTTATATTTAATAATCTTAATTTTCCAGCATTTTTTGATTTTTTTAGAGAGAGCTGAGTGGCTTTTTTTTTTAATGAAATGGTTTCTCAAAGTGGTAATGTGATTTTTAAGGCGCTTTAATAAGTCTTCTCCTTATGGTTTGATTTTATTTTTTTTTTATTAATATTTTGTACTTTTTTTATTGTGTTTTATTTAATTTATTTTTGATGCCAGTTTCTATGCCTTTTTTTGATTCTTCCCTAAGAAAACATTTGCTCCATTTTGAATTTAAATTCGCAAAATTTATTTTTATTTACTTTTTAATTTTATAGTTTTAACAATTTTTTTTTTTCTAAAAAAAAGAAACATCACAAAATAATTTTTGTTCGAGTTTTTTTTTTTTTATATATATAGCAATTGTTATTATTTTATTCTTCAATGGAATTTTTCATTATAACTGTTTTGTATATATTTTCCATCAAATTGCATAAACAAGAAAGTAAGAAAAAAGACAAGTTACTTCCATTTTTATTAAACAAAAAACATTAATAAATATAAATATTTTTAGAAATCATTATTATGCTACATATTTCGTTTATTTTTTACAAATCCAATCTTTTGGACATCACATTATAAACAAAAATTTTCTTTTTATATATAAATATTAAAAATTATAAATCATTTATATTATTTCACTTTAGTTTATCTATTAAGTGCATTTTTTAATTTCAAATTTAATTTCTAGAAATTGTACTTTCTTAAAATCAAAAATAAAAAAAAAAAAATATATATATATTAAAATTTTCCAAAACTAATAAATATACAAAAAAAGTATATATATATATACATACATATATATATATATATAAATAAAACTGTGTTTTTAATTCATTTTTAAATAAATCAAACAAATCTGCTCATCATTACATCAATCTTTTTTAAAAAAGCGCCTTTTACCATTCACCACTTCAAAAAGTCACTCAACTCAAAAAAAAAAAAAAAAAAAAACTAAAACATCAACTCAACACTACGTTTTTAAGTTTGTGTTCAACTATTTAACAAAAAATCATTTTATTAAAAAAATAATCATTATCCAAAATCGACTAACTAATTGAAAGCGTTCATTTTATTAGAAATAAAAATATTTTAATAAAAAAAAAAAATAAATAAATAAACTAACATTCATTAAGTTACGGGTATTGTTAAATCATACATACATAAAAATAGTTTAAAAAAAAATATTTTTTTTTAATTTATAATATGTAATCATTATTTTTAACCTTTTTTGATTCTATTAAACTGTTTTAAAAAAATTCATTGTTAATTTTCTAAAACAGTTTTTCATTTTTTTCCCCCAATTTTTTTTTTATTTTATAATTGTGCAATATGTGTTGTGTTTTTTAAGTAAATTAAATCAGCAAATAAATAAAAATTAAACTAATTAAATTACAGTTTCTTTTAATGCTAGTGTGCCTTGATATATTAACTATGCTTCAGATAATTTTTATTTAAACAATCTATAAAGAAAAACAAATCACATACAATTATTCATTTATTCGCCTACTTATAACAATTAAAAAACAAAATATCAAATAAAAAAAAAATCATAAAACTTATATCATTCATTATAAAATTTATATTTAACTTTTTTTGGTTCTCATATAACTGAATATTGATAATTGGTATTTACATACTCGTAATTAAAGACGATGGTGTCCATTAACGTATCACAATTATATTTCCTATTTTGAAAATTATTAAATTCTTTAAAAAATTTTGTTAATTTTTTTCACAAAATTTAATTTTATAAACGATAAAAATTTAAACATTGTTGCGGTTAGCTATTATAACACATAAATACCAGTTAAACTCTATATAAGAGTTAATATGAACACCTTTATTATTAAATTTATTTTCATTATATTACATTCATTAAAAATAATTCTATATTTCATGTATATGTATATTTTAAATTTTGAAATTTTATTAATAAAAATATTTTCAAATATATATATATATATATATATATATATGTATATATATATATCATTGTTAAAACAAACTACAAATTCATTTTAATTTCATTAACTATCTACTCTTTCTTTTTTGTAAGTAATAACAATAAATAAAAAAAAAAACAACAAAATTCATAGCAAGCATATTCATCATCAATATCAGGTCCTCAAAAAAAAAAAATCAATCGGAAATCATTTTAAAATATATCATTGCTTGGAAACGTTTAGTCAAAATAACAGAAAACTAAAACAAAAACTCGTCTGCATGTTGGTCAACACTGGTGCAACAATTTTTTTTTTTGATTTGTAATTACTGGGTCCAAATCACCGCATACGTTATCGTAATTTTCCGATCGAAATTATTTTTTTATTTTCCAAAAACAAAATAATTTTAAGAATAATTTTACTCTGCCACAGGTAACGAATTATGGCACCTAATTCAGAGTAAAAGTGAAACTAGGGCTGAAGTTTGTCCGTCTTCTCTAAATAACAAACCCAAATATGGAATTTCGATTAATTTTACTCCATATCGAATGCGGTGATTTGGCCCCTGATTTAAAATATAAAGCTGTTTTCGCGCTGTTTTGCAAAACTTTAAAATAAACTGATATCGGTATTTTTGATCAACTTGCACCATTTAGATTTGAGTTACCACATCGTTATTTTATTTAATTTTCTTTACTTCACTTAGTAATTTGAATCAAACTTTCACAAATTGCTTTAAATCGAATGCTAAACATTCGATAAAAATTTCTTAAAATACAAGTATGATCGTTTAAGACCCAGATTTTAAGATATCAGTTAAACCTAGTTTTGTTAAACTCAGAATTTATTCATCAATTCCTTTATAAATTTGGACATGTCTGAAAAAATTAATTCTCGGTTTAACTAAATTAAGTTTAACTGACATCTCAAAAACTGGGCCTAAATCATCTGATTTTATTTATACGATTCATTCTTACAGAGTAACCCAATTTGTTTTTTAAAATATGAATAAAAACTAATTACCGCTATCGAATTTCGTAAGATGTTAATTAAACTTAGTTTAGTTAACTTAAATTTCTAATTCCAACAGCAATTCAATTCAATTCGAACAATTTCACTTAAGAGTTAAAAAGGAGTCAGTATAACTAAACGGAATTACATCTCACATCTCAAAAGTTCAATCTAAATCTATTTGAATGAAACATTTTACATTTTCGGATTCTTAGTTTTGTCAAAATTATGGGATCGGCTATGAAAAATGTATCAGCAATATGCAATCGAGTTCCAGTTTTTAAGTTAGTTAATTAATACTCATTAAAATAACATCATTCCCTATAACAAAAAAAGCATTCATATCATTCAATCTCTTTCATAAACGTTCGTATTACACATATCTCCCAGATCATATTAACATCAACCAACAACAAATTTCATCATTATCACAAAAATATAAAAAAAAAACAATAAAAATAATAAAATTAGTTTTTATATTTATTTTGTTAATTCTCAGTCAACATTTTCAAAATCTTATAAACACTTGTTGTACATAATTCACATGATCATTAAGAAACAAAAAGGTCTAACAAACCCAAAAAATGCGTTAAGAAAAACCAACACTAACATAAAATCATGTTTTTAAATTTAAAAAAAAGTACTGGATCTGTGATATGTATTTAAAAGAAAAAAAATATATATAAAATTATTATTAAAAACTGAAAAAAATATTAAGAAATATATAAAAGAAATAAATGTTATTAAATGTGTAATTAAGTGAATGCTATAAAAACCAAACCAAACATATGAACTTGTAACAAATGAAAAAAGTTCACTAACATAAGAAGCTTTACATTAAAAAAGAAATAAATATTATAAAAAGGGAAAGAGAAAAATGAATTAAGAAATAAAATTATAAATAGAAAAATACAAATAAATACTTTGAAGAGATTTAATTGAGAACGATTTTATGAAAAACTATATGATGTTTTGCTTGTTAAGAATTTTATTGTTCTTTTATTTTTTTGTTTTGATTTTTGTCTCAATTTTGTATTTTTATACCAGTTGTCTGTCATTCCGTTTCTAAGACATAGTAATATGAATTTGCGATTCCATGAAGAAAAATTTTTCTTGATCCTTATAACTACTCGAGTCGATATAGCGATGTGTCCGTCTGTCTATGTGTTGAAATCTCTTTCATTCATAAAATAAACCATTTGCCTGGGCAAACTTAGCACACTATTGTTTGTCATTATTTCGTGCAGGTTGATATTTAAAATGGTGTAAATTGAGGATCATTGTGCCAAGATTTGACTTAAAATATGGAAACACCTCAAAAATTATGTGTTTATAGTAATAATTAATTATTAACTTTATTAAATTGTTTACTTTTCCAAATATTTTGTTTATATTTGTTATAAATAGTGCAATAAGCCCAGATTTGGCATATCCGAATTTAACACCCACTTGTTTTTTTTTTTTTTTTTGGTACTTTTGTGTTTGGTTTGTAGTTAAATAATATATTTAAAATAATTTCTATTTGCTTGTTTATAATAAGGCTTAAAAGAATATATTTTTAATCAGTTTTTTTTTTTTCAATAAAATTCAATAAAAATTTTCAATACAATTAAACGAATTACATAAATATATGTAAAAAAAAGAACAGAAGAAAAAAAAAATACAGAACTCATTTCAAAAAGTACGTTAATTGTATAACATAATTAAAACGAAATACATAATATGTTTAAGTTTTAAATTATAAATAAATTTAAATAAAAACCAAAAGAAAAGAAAAAACTAAATCATTCGTCGATAGATAAAATTTTTAGCAAAAGTCATTAAAGAAAACACAAACAATTTGCTCCCTCTTGCTATGTTTAGTAGAATTAAACAAAAGAAAATATAATAATAAACAACTTTTTTTTTTTTTTTTTTTGTTAAACTAAATGGTGATGTAAAATCAGTAAAAATACAGGGGGATCCAAATCTTGAATTACGGTAATGTGATTTGAAACTTTAGAATTGATCGAAAGAAAGTTTAATCCGCAGTTGAGCAAACTTTAAGGTCGTATTAATAAGACTTTTTTGAAAGTTTTTTTTTTTTATAATATTTAATTATTAAGAAATTACAATATCAAACTAATTATATGTGATAGTTTAAAATTAATATATTTTTTCCCATACAGATCTGTGAAAGTTTCACTTAAAACTGATATTATGAATTTCCAAAAGTCGCATTGATTTTTCGCTTCGTCCTTAGACATGTCTAATCATCCGATGGGATGTCGTAAGACGATCTATGAGAAAAGCAATACTGCTATATTTGTTTTAAATTTTTTTACTCGATATATTCATTTATATCCATGTATTAATACATTTCTCAACGTGTGTTTTAAAACTAATTTTTTTCTTAATATATGTATGTGTATGGACTGCAAAATATGATTTTGATATTTACTACGGAATCCCATTACGGACCAAAATTTTAATACTGGTATCAAAGCAATAAATAAATAGTTCATAGGGTACTTTTGTCTTCGCTTTAATATAAAAAAAAGTAAAAATTTTATTTCTGAAACCATCCAATTTCAGTTCAGATGTAGTGGAAACCGGTAGTTTTAGAGGAAACTGAAACTTCAACTGATTTATGTTTAATTAAACTAATTTGTAGTGCTTGAATTAGAAATTAAATCAGGCTCAAGATAAAATGCATTATTGTGCTTGTTGTCCACTAGTCAGTCGACCCACCACAGATCTTAATTTCTCTAAAACATTTTTTACATTTTGACACAATCGAAGGACTTTTTGCGCAATAAGAAATGCCTCACTCACATTTTTTTCCTTAAAGTCCTCTTAAAATCTTCAAAATCTGTTGGTTTATCAGCCATAGCTGAGCCACCACTGTGTTTTTATTTTATTTCAATACTACAATTTGAAATATGAATAACAAAATAATTTTGCATTTAGGTAAGATGATTAAAATTCAAAAGATTTCACAAAAAAAACTAAACACCAGTATATACCGGTATTTAGAATACGACTAGTATAACGTTATTGAATGCTCTAATGTTAACGGAATTTTTTTTTTGTTAAACTCAAACAATATTCTTCGATATACCAACATAACGAGAACTTGTTAATGAGTAAAATAATTAAGTTTTTTCAATTTTCCCTTTGGTTTACCCTGATTGAAAATCCAACCTATGTATTACATATTTTTAATAAATCATTAAAAAAAATCAACAACAACAACAAACTTCACCATTAAGTTTTTAAAAGATTCAAAAACATAATAAAAAAAATAATTATTAGCTTTTAGCGATAATGAATAAAACAAAAAATTTAATTAAAATTTAAATATATATTTAACAGCAAACAAAAAAAAAAAAAAAAAAAAAAACATTAATAAATATTAAATACAAATTACCAACACAAATAATAAAACAGTAACTTCTTTATTTCTAAATAAAAATTTTACTATTTTCCTAAAATCTATTTTTCAAATCCAATAAAGAAAAAATCTGGTAGAATTTGTTTGATTTTTTTTTTTTAAATAACTACATAAGCTGCACTGTTTAAAATAATTTGCAACTGTTGCAAGCATTCGAAAAAAATTAATAAAATTTTTAATGCGATTGCAAAAAAAAAAAAAATAAAATAAAATAATTTATATAATAATAAGGTTCAATATAAATAAAGGGTCATTGAGTAGCTTATGGTAAGATAAGTCAGAAGTAGTTCAGTGAAAACTAATGGAAAAATATTAATATTAAAATATTAGAGAATTGGTTCTCCAGGAACCAAGAAATAATTTGAAGCAAAAGAACCTGTTAATAACGAACAATATGAAGAAGAATATGTTGAAGACTAACACTTACAACAAAATCAAATTTTTTCCAAAATTACAAGGTCCGGCCTATAAATTTTGAAAGAGAAGACAAAAAAAGACACGCGTATCGGCGTTTTGAAAGTTTATAGCTGAATTTCATTTGAGGGGGACCTTGTATTTTTTTTTGGGTTGTACAGTGTAATTCTATAAGTTAAAAGTTTGTCTAGAAAATTTTGATTGAAAACATTTTTTTAAAAACTTAATATTTTTCATATAAATTTTCTAGACGAACGTAACGTTTAAGTTATAGAATACTGGCATATGTAGACTAGCTGGTTGTTCGATCATTTTTATATATTTTTTTTTATTAATTATTCATAACAACATATCGATTGTAATACATTCAACTGCTACGAACACAAAACCAATGCAATTTAGAATAAAATCACTATATAAATCAGAGCTGTAACTGCATTGCATAAAGTTGTGCCATCAATTAATGTTACACGTTTTATTTTATTTAAAGGTCCCAAACATTCAGCCCAGTTACGAATATTCTCAAGGAATATCTATTTCATGGAAAATACTTTTCTCCAATTTTAAATTTTGCGTGAACAAAAATAAAAAAAATAAAAAAGTGGCATCATCGAATTTCGAAGCCAGTTGTTTTGCTTAAGGTGTGTTTTCACTATGTGTATTTTCCATGTGTAAATTCAGTTTTACGATCCATACGTAATTCTGTGTGTGTGTCAAAATTGCCGTTTTACATACAATTCATAATTTTTGCGTTCAAACGTACATATGTATTTCCGTATGACATAACCTCTAAATGTAAACAACAGCTGATTTAATTTGTGAATTTACAAAAAATTATTGTTAAAAATAAAGATATATATTTTATATATTTTTTAATTGTTAATTAATATTAAACAATTTATTTTTCTCTCAATATTAATCTTTATAATTTACTCTGTTTTTCTTTCGCCACAAGCAGTGTTGTATTTTCATATGTTTATCTTGCCAAAATAGAACCTGCTCTAATTGAAAATTTTACATATGTCTTGCAAAATGTGTTGTACGTAAACAATGTTTGAAAAGGTTCACACTATGTGTATAAATTACACGTGCTAAAAAATAAGAAAAACACGAGCAAAACACGTAGTGTGAACGCAGCTTTAAGGTGCTATTACACGCCGTGTTTTTACATATGTACTGTCAAATTTTTCCACTGCAAAAGTTGTACACATCGTGTGATACATATGAAACATTGCATATGTAAAATACATATGGAAAGTCACATGTAAATTTTTCAATTAGAACAGGTTCTATTTTGACATGACAAAACATATGAAAATACAACACTGCTTGTGGCGAAAGGAAAACAAAGTAAATTAATACGATTAATATTAAAAGAAAAATAAATTGTTAAATATTAATTAACAATTAAAAATATATAACTTTATTTTTAACAATTAATTTTGTAAATTCACAAATTAAAGAACCAGCTGTTGTTTACATTTAGAGGTAATGTCATTCGAAAATACATATCGTCACCTCAAAAAACATCATAAAACAAAAACCACTTTAAACTTAATACCCAAATTTTAGAATCAAGCTGAAAAATAAAGATGGATTTTTATTTATGAAAACAAATTTATGCTAAAATAGTAGTTTATAAGTAAAAGGCCGTAACTACATTATAAAAAGTCAATTTTGAACATTTTGTTAAGCAGGCCACACACTGTCAACAAATCGTTTCGATCGGTCGAAAGTCGTTTTGCTACACACTTGTCGATCGGTTGACAATTTTAATTGCACGTTGTTCGCCGGCAAGTGAAGATGGAACGCGGAAAGAAAATAATAGCCATATATGGTATTTATTTATGTGAAAGAAGAAGTGAGGAGAGGAAGAGGAAAAAATATCGCTCAGTTTGGCTGAATGAGTGGTTAAAAAAACGAGATGAGTTTCGCACATAAATTTATTAAATGAAGTGGAATTATCTGCTCCTGCAGTGTACAAAAATTTTCTAAGAATGAACACAGAAACATATGAGGAATTACTTTCCCACACACACGCAACCGATCGCAAGACAAAAATTTTTGTCAATTTTCGATTTGTATGCAAACCACGCTACACACATGACAATCTGTCGAAATTTCGACCGATCGAAACGATTTGTTGACAGTGTGTAGTCTGCTTTAGTTACGGCCTTTTGCATTTTAGGTGACGATATGTAAGTGTGATGTCAAAAATTATGAATCGTATGTAAAACGACAGTTTTGCA
Organism: Cordilura impudica; assembly: GCA_963682025.1. Lineage (NCBI taxonomy): Eukaryota > Metazoa > Arthropoda > Insecta > Diptera > Scathophagidae > Cordilura > Cordilura impudica. The sequence continues at coordinate 48,547,349 of OY821517.1, forward strand.
GACATACGGAATTACATATGGATAAAAAAAGTGACAGTACATATGTAAAAAAAAAACGTCGTGCCATTTAATTTTCTATTTTTTTAATTTTGTGTGCAATCGCAAATAAAGTTATTTGAAAGAAAAATTAAATAAAAAAATAAAATGAATAGCATAGCTATGATGAAAGCACTTAAGGAGGAAATTGATGTTGTAGAACAACAACAACGATATAGCCAAAGGATTGCTAGAAGGCAATTGCGAAATGAATCTATGGAAACGGCAATCAATGACTGAATCCGCTTCCATTAAGGCTTAGTTACCCACGCGTAACGGTATCGGCGGGAATCAGCTGATTCAACCTGTCTTATGAAAAACACATACAAATGCTTACTCAACTTAAGCTAAACGTATCATATCCTTAGCTTCTGTTGATTTTAGATTTTTGCTACGTTTGTACGTGACATTGATAAAGTTTGGTTAACAGCTGATAAAGTTTGGTTAATTTTACACAGCAACATGCTGGTTCGTTTTTTACGTTCTATAATTGCACTAAATGCCAACGTTACGATGCGATACAATTACATTTTAACAACGTGTGGGTAACGAGGCCTTTAAACTTAACAAAAGTTGTAGTTGGGCTTTATTTGTGGTCTTCGACGTACAAGAACAATAAAATATTGACTTTTTTATTTAAATTTTGTTTTATCAATCTTGCAACTGAACTACCTGAACTACCTTATCATGAGTTACTCTAATATTTACCTATTATATGTATGTCATACTCATTTCTTTTTTATAATAACTTTAGGGCATATTAAAAATGAAAACAAAAAAATCATTAATGTTTAAATGTCTCTATTGATAATGGAATATTAAAAGAAAAAAAAAAAAAATGAAAGAAATCAAAAATAAAAAGTTCAAATTGAAAGAAAAAAGAAAAAAACAGAAAAAATCATTAGGAAAATTTACAAAAATGTGTGCTGCAATGCACTCTTAAATTAAGAAACTCATACTTTTCGAAATTTCGGTAAATGTAAAAACAACAAATTTAACCTTAATGAAATAGGAAACAAATTCGGTAGTTAAATCGCAAGGTCGAGGAAAATTGATAGCTGTACTACCAAAATTTTGTTGTAACAAAATAATAGAATTCCTCAACCGGATTATTAAATTTCATAAAAAAAAGGTTTTTTTATTAACAAATTGTTAGTTTTAAAAATACTTAAATCAATGGAAGGGCTAAGCTCAAGTCAAGTTAAGAATTGCGATGACTTTAAGCTATGAGCGAATGCGTATATAATTTCAAAGTGCCGGACTAGCAGGAATGCGTGTCATTCATTAAAGACGTAAATGAAATTTTTTATTAATTTTACAGGATTTATTGTTAGTTTTTTCATTCACTTTACATATGTGACTTAAGAATCCTCATTCGAAGTAAGATGAGGTTTAGAGGTTCGGAAAAAACTCAACTTTATACTGACACAATTTCCAATTTTTCTTATCCAGCATTAATGAATTGTATATTAGAAAAGGTTAACAAATAATTTGTTAATAGAACATAAATTAAGATATCCGGCCCAGATATTGTAATATTCGAATTAATACTTGTGATTGAAATAGATTTGTGTTTGGAAATCATTTTGAAAATTTGTTCTTTTCAAGCATAATTTCTTAAAAAAATTTTAACCTTAAAAAAAAAAAAAAATATTAAATATAAATTAATATTCAATTTTTTTTTTTTAGTTTCTGTAAATTATTTTCCAAAAACTTTGGAAATATTTTAATTGAGATTTTTTGCAAATATTTTATTTTATTATTTTATATAAGGCAAAAATATTATTTTTTAGGCATATTAAATATAAATTAACATTAAATTTTTTTTTTTTTTAGTTTCTGTAAATTATTTTCCAAAAACTTTGGAAAAATTTTAATAAGGCCAAAATATTATTTTTTAGGTATTTTCTTTTTTTTTTTACCTATATTTTGTGTGAAAGGCAAAGTATTTTTGCTTGAATTTGAGAATATTTTGGCCCAACTAGATATTATATTTTTTTAATATACAAATATCGAAACACATTTTTTTTTATATTAAGTTTTAAATTTTCAAAATCATTTTCAAAAACTGTTTACGATCGTCAAGTATTAAAATTATATAAAACTATAGAAATCCTTAAAAAAAACTATCGTTAATACATTATACCATACATTAAATCATTTAATAAATAATAAAATATAATTAAATTATAAAAAAAATAAAAAAAAAATTCAAAAGTATCGCCATAAAATGAGTATAAACACAAATAACTGTTACTGTGTACCTTAGATTATATATTAAAAAAAAAAAAAAAAAAATGAGAACAAATTTTTCAGATTTCATGCATTAAAAAGCAAAAACACATAATAAATCAACCAAATACATTTTCCACATTTAAATTTAACAAAAAAAAAAAAAATCATCTAGAAATTACAAATACATGTATTACATATAATTGTTATTGCATTGTTTTTTCATTACGTTAAAAGTGTAGACAAGTGTTACATTTTCAAATAATAAAAAAGAATTACAGAAAATCACAACATTCATTAGAAACAAAAAATCTATTATGATTTGACTGTGATAATAACAACAACAAAATTTAATTAAAAACTTAGAAATGAAAAATAATAAGAGAAATTAATAATAAATAAAAATAAAATTGGAACCAGAAGTGGACATTTTAAAAAAAAATAATTTAAACAATTTTTATTACAGTAAATTTTATTATTACGACAAATAAAATAAAAACTTAATAAATATAGACAACAAATAAGTATTTAATAAAATGTTAGATCAACAAGACAGACAAAAATTTATTTAAAAAAAAAAAATAAAAATAATTAAGCAACAAAATTCCGTCTTGACTTGGTAAAAAATTAAAAAAATACCAAAGTCGAACGAAATAATCGTAAAAAAAAATTATGTTATTAAATATGAACAGAAAGTCAACGATATCCATAAAAACAAATTTAGTTTGGATTATAATTTTACATAAATACATACAAAAAATATATGAAAAGAAAAACCCCACAAAATTTAAAATTACCTACACTTATTTATTCCTTTAATACTACATATTAAACAAAACAAGAAAAAAAAAACAAAAATAAAAACTTTAAATTTCAAATAAATACATACTAAATACAAAAGAAATTAATTTGAAAAAAACATGTAGTAAATATTAAAAAGTAATAAATTTTTGCTGTATTCAAAAAAAAAAAAAAAAACTATATTTATTAAAAACAAAAACAATAAATACAACTCTCTTTCTAAAATGTTTCCTTTTACTTTCCTATTCGAACTACAGAAACAAAAAAAAAAAAAAACAAAAAAAAAAAACAAATAATAAATAATTAAAACCAAATCTTTTTAATGTTTAAAATTAAAAAACAAACCCATTTCTAACCTTTCCCCTCAAAAAACGAGATCAACATAAAAATGAATAAAAAAAAAAATAAAAATAAATTTTTGCATAACATTTCATTCAATATTTCGTATGGTAAAATAAAGAGTTAGAAAAAGAGTTAGAATTATCTAATCAGCAATTATTGTTTGTGTATTATTGAATGAATATATTGGTTGGTACTCGTACATGCAAAAGCCAGTCGTCAAAGAACAACCGATTATAATTATATGTAATATTTAAATAAATAAAAAGGTAAATTTAAACATCTGCATATATACTCCAACATTAATACCATTTATGGCAACAACAAAAATATACATAAATACATACATATATAAAAAAAAAAAAAAAAAAAATGAAAAAATTATATAGTATATATATAACATTATATAAGAATAATAAAAATTATACTAAAAATAACAACGTGTGTTTTATTTTTACAGGCAAAAGAAGATTTATGGGTAATTCTTAAGAAGCTGTTTTTTTTTTGTATAACTTCCACTAATGTTAACAAATAATGAATGATTCCTAGTAAATACTGGGCGATGTCATAAGTGGTCTAAGCAAATTTTTATTTATTTGTGGGAGTAGGCCTAACAAACTCCTTGAGGTTATTCACTCATACATATGTTCTATATTAAATATACACACTAGGGTCCTTCATTACACCGCACAACACTACTTTTAACACATGAACAAGACCTAATACACGTGAAACTAGAGGCCCTCTGGAGTAAAACTGCGTTTACAGTTTTTCATTCCCTCATTATTTGTCCTTTTTAGAGGACTTTAAAGTTTTAAAGGACATTTAAATAGAAAAAAAAATATATATATATTTCTACTCATCCTACGATGCTGAGATAAAAAGCAAATGAAAGAGGAGACTCTCCTCAATTTTGCAAAAATATTTGTTTTGTTATATCAGAACAAAAGGACCTTATTGAAGTCCTTTCAAAATTTTGTCCTTTAATATCCTTGAGAATTTCCAGCCATTTCATCCAGAAAAAATATATGTTAAGGACATTAATGTACGCCAACAGTTGCTGAATTTCATTCTACTCACTTTGTTAGTTTAGTGTAGAAATAATTTTAACTTCTGCTAAACAAAAAAAAAAAAAAAAAATTATATGTAACTCCCTAATATTAACCAATTTTCTTTAAATAAAATCTAACACATAAACAAATGGATATATACATAAAACTGGACCCCCGGTGAATTAATAGTATTTTTAGTATTTTTTTTTTATTTTTTTTTTTAATATTAAACAAGTACAAAAGTAAAATTCGACATGGCTGAAAAATTTGGATATTAGCATTCTTCTCAGGTAAACCGTATACCGATTACGTATCTACTGCATACGTAATCCCAGTTTGATCGTCAACTTTAAAGCATTCATCAAAAGACACTTGTTTTGAGCGCTTTCGAGAAGAAGTTACGCGAAAATCTTCAGAAACCAGTCTCCATTGTTGTAAACGGGATGCCAAAATTTCGGAATTGCTTTTTGTTACACCTATATCACGCACGAGATCATCAAAATCGGCCTGTGTTATAAAATGAGGAGGAGCAAAGCCGACCTCGCTGTTTGTCGGTTGATATTCCGAGATATATTCAATATCATTGTTGGCGCACAATGAGTGCTCTTCAACGGCATCTGGAATTTGCTCTTCAAATGGAGCGGTTGGGTTTGTTCTACAACGTAACACAGCTGGCTTCACTGAAACACAACTATGGTATTGGATTTTATGTCGCAATTTGTATTTTATCTTTTTAGTACGCGGCTGCGATTGGCAAAAGTAGCACGATTCCGAAGCATGTTCACTTCGATTCAACCAAATCACTGGGTGAACATATTTCATCGGATGCTGTTGTCGGTTAACGGAATTCGAACCCAGTATACCACGATAACAATAGCCGCACACAACTTCAGGCTGATACCATAATTTTGGTTCAAAATTAATTAAAAAATATTGTTCGTAACATTCCACAAATGTTTTTGTAATTTTTCGCGATTTTTTATACGCTACAAATAGTCCGCAGACAACACAAAATTTATTGCGATTGGGGCACTCCATAGTCACTTTCAGTTTTATTCACTTGTTCTTATTTTATAATTTCTCACGTTGAAAAACCAAAAAAAAAAAAACACTATTTATTTGCATAAATGCAGAAACACAATAAGGCAGCAGCTGTTGTCATTTTTGGCTTTCTTTTACTTTTTCTTCTTTCTTCACTTTTAATTTCTTTGCGTCAAAATGTTATTTGTTTACAAAACGAACTGAAATGAAACGAAATGTTATGAAAGTATGGTAACTTTTTTGTGAGAATGAGTGTCTAAAAATGAGAGCATAAGAAAAACTGCCCTCAAAATAAAAACGATTCTATCTCACTGCTGTGCTGCTCGGCAGTTATTTTATGTCAAATCGTATGGAAAAAGCTGCTAAGCCCCAATTGTGTTTCTACATTAATAGTTTTAGAACTGATAATTGTTTTGTGGCCTGCTTTATAAATCAGAAATTTGACGTCTTTCTCAGTATCGTAGGTCAAACATAAGTATTTAAACAAATTTAACTTCGATGTCCTTTGTAACTTAAAAGCGCTCTTAAAGGGAGACCGGATCACCGAATGAAAAGCTGTGAACGTACTATTAATTCACCGGGGGTCCAGTTTTATGTATATATCCATTTGTTCATGTGTTAGATTTTATTTAAAGAAAATTGGTTAATATTAGGGAGTTACATATAAATTTTTTTTTTGTATAGTAGAAGTTAAAATTATTTATACACTAAACTAACAAAGTGAATAGAATGAAATTCAGCAACGTGTTGGCGTACATTAATGTCCTTAACATATATTTTTTCTGGATGAAATGGCTGGAAATTCTCAAGGATATTAAAGGACAAAATTTTGAAAGGACTTCAATAAGGTCCTTTTGTCCTGATATAACAACACAAATATTTTTGCAAAATTGAGGAGAGTCTCCTCTTTCATTTGCTTTTTATCTCAGCATCGTAGGATGAGTAGAAATATATATATATTTTTTTTCTATTTAAATGTCCTTTAAAATTTTAAAGTCCTTTAAAAAGGACAAATGATGAGGGAATGACAAACTGTAAACGCAGTTTTACTCCAGAGGGCCTCTAGTTTCATTAGGTCTTGTTCATGTGTTAAAAAAAAAATTAAAATTTGTCTTACGGTGAAAAAAAATTGTTCAAACTCTCGGTTCCAACCCCTAGAAATATGCGAATAGCAAAAAAAACTGAGAAATACAAAGTTTTGGGCCAATCAAAAAACATTTAGAGGTGGCTCAACGCGATTGAAAATTTCAAGTGGGTTTTATATGGGGAAAATATGACGATTTTACGAAAATTTCGTTCTATAGTTTAATTTTTCCGACAAATTGTTATACAATTCGGGATCAGTATTAAATTATCTTTGCAAAAAGCTATAATACTTCAAAATCGAATAAAAACTCGCCAAGAAATAGCAAATACCCCAGACCACTTTTGTGCCAAAAAAAAAAAACTAGGTCATGAAATTTGATGGCATTTTTTTCAATTTTAGGAAATTAATTAAAGCCAACACTTTATTTTAGTCTCTATACCTGTAAGTACTCAGATATAAAGTATTGTTTTATTACCTCCTTGTTAACCTATTAAGCATTGAGACCGAAAATGTAAATTTTTTTTGATAAAATTTTGAAAACTCCTTTTTCAAGTTTTGAAAAATTTTCTTAAACAAAATTTAGAAAAATTGATCTAGCTCTTTAAGGTCTTGTTAAATGCACGTTAGAGATTAACTGTGTAAATTTTTAGATAAATCTCTGTGTCAGAATTTTTTTGGCAAAGGATTTTAATTTTGCGGATTTCGAGAAAAATGGGATTTTTGTAAAATATTCTGTAAATGTATTATTTCTAAATACTTTGTATCAAAAATTTATCTCGTGTCTACTTTGAAATATTATATTTTATCCTTAAAGCCTAGTGTTTCGGAAAAAACTAATATGACCCCATTAAACCTTTCGGAATTGGGGTCACATATGACCTTAGGCTAATAAAAGACAAATTATTCAAAAAATTCAAATATTTTGTAAGTGCTGTTGAATTTTTAGATGCGATGCTTAAAATATGATAACCAAATGTGTAGAACTTTCGTTCCTAAAATTTGAGATAAATCCGATAACATGAATAGCGTTGCCAGCCGTTTTGGTAATTTTTAATCAAAAATGGTTATATTTTTTTAATGTACCTTACCACACCTCAGTGGCAGAGGGTATATACATGTTTGTCATTCCGTTTGTAATGCATCGAAAAACTAATTTCCGACCCCATAAAGTATATATATATTTCATCTTTATCACTGTTCGAGTAGATGTAGCGATGTCCGTCTGTCTGCTGAAATCACGCTCATTCAAAAAAAAAAAAAACCATTTAACTGATTAAAGTTACGATAATATCATTTGCCATTATTTCCACTAAGTTGGTATTTAAAATGGGGTAAATCGGACTTCATTGTGCTTAGATACGTGCAAAAATATGTAGACACTTCTAAAAAAAACAAGAAACCTATGTGTTTGTTGTAATATTTGAGTGGTTGTACAACAACATTCAAAGTTCAAAAAAAGTAACAAAAAAATGAAGCAACCATATCAACAAACACAACTACAATGAGCTATGTTAGTAGTATTGCCACATATTTTTTTTTATCGTTATCACGATATAATAAAAAAAAATCGCTTATATGAAAGAAAAAAAAGTAACAAATTTTAGTCGGTATAGACGATACCCTATACCATGGTTTAGAGACCCTATCTCTTCGGTCCAACTAATTCGATATAGAAAATAAGCATAAACCAAATTTGTGTGGCATTATTAATTTTTTTGGCTGCAGATATGAAAAAGTTCATATCGGATGCTATATTTATATGGGGACTAAGTCAAAAAATGGACTGATTCTGACCAGATTTGGTAAAGTCACTTATATGTTGGAAAAATATATTTTTGATAGATTTAAGTGAAGATCGGGAAGCAGATCTATATGGGGCCTATGACTAAGAATTATCCTATAGGGATTATTTTTGGACTACTGATCTATATGATAATTTGGATCTAAAGGCAATTTATGTCGATTTCATAGGGGTCATTTGTATGGGGACTAGGTCTGAACATGGATCGAATTTCACCAATTTCAATAGCGTTCATCCTATGGCCGATAAAAGCTTATATACCAAATTTCATCAAAATATATTCATATTTGCGACCTATAGTTTGATTACAAGGTTTACATGGACACACAGACGGACGCACAGACATCGCTAAATCGACTCAGAACGTGATTCTGTGTCAATCGGTATAATAAAAGATGGGTCTATGTCAAATATTTTTGGTAGTTACAAACAGCAGCACAAAGTCATTATACCCAAACCACATGGTGGTATAGGGTATAAATATAATCCCTAATGAAAAAAAAAAACAAGTAAGAAAATTATAGTCGGTCCAGACCGACTATAAGATACCCTATACCATGGTTTAGAGACCCTATCGCTTCGGTCCAACTAATTGGATATAGAAAATATGCATAAACCAAATTTGAGGGGAATTGTTTTTAATTTTTTTGGCTGCAGATATGAAAAAGTTCATATCGGGTGCTATATTTATATGGGGACTAGGTCGAAAAATAACCCGATCCTGACCATATTAACATTTTTGTTTTTTGATAGATTTAAGTGACTAAGAATTGTCTAATAGGGATTATTTTTGTCTACTGATTAATGGATACAATAAACACATACAAACCCAATTTGACTGAGATCTATAAGATAATTTGGATCTTATAGCAATTTATGTCGATTTCGTAGGGGTCTGAACATGGACCGAATTTCACCAATTTCAATAGCGTTTATCCTATGGCCGATAGAAGCTTATATACCAAAGTTCATCAAAATATATTCATATTTGCGACCTGTACTTTGATTACAAGGTTTACATGGACACACAGGCGGACGGACGGACGGACGGACGGACATCGCTAAATCGACTCAGAAAGTGATTCTGAGTCGATCGGTATAATAAAAGATGGGTGAGGTCAAATATTTTTGGTAGTTACAAACAGCAGCACAAAGTCATTATACCCAAACTAGATAGTGGTATATGGTATAAAAATGAAAAGTGAAAGATGAAAAATTAAAAACGAAAAATGAAAAGTGAACAATGTAAAATGAAAACCGAAAAATGAAAAATTAAATATTAAGGGTCGTATGCAAAAAAATTAAAGTGTACTTCAAGTAGACTTTATCAACAAATATTGTATCGAAAACATACAATAAAGTCTACTTGAAGTATGTACTTGAAAATCATACAATAAAGTCTACTACTAAAGTCTACATTAATTTTTTTGCATACGGCCCTAAAAGTTTAAATTTCTATATTTATTTTCTTACCTGTTATTATTATGTATTTTTTTTATTAAATATATCCTTAAATTAACATATTACTAGCTAATACAGATAAAAATATTTTACAATTTGGTTATTTTTAATATTAATAATTTTTAGCCAAGAATCAGTTGAATTTTTTTTGAATTATCGTAGAACTTCTAAGGTCTCAAAAAATTCTAATAGGGATCAAACCTTGGGTACTATGACGCCGGCTGCGTTAAATAATTAATTTCATTAGCGTTCTATGAAGTACTTAGGGAACTTATAGGATTTCTACTCTAGTAAGCAAATAGTAACTAATTCTTTCTATAGAAGACACGATCATTATTTTTTATAATAAGAAATTATAGTAGAAAAACAATTAAATCTAAATTTAATTGGTATTCGGAATTATTGTTTCAGTATCGGCAACAGTTTTAAAGTTTTAGCCGTACTCAACATTGGGTGTAATATTGAGTTTAAGACGCAGGTGGAGGGTGTCAAAAAAAAATAACTCTTATTTGTTTCTTTTTCATTTTGGTAACTTTTTTGGACAATCATATATTTTTTCTCTGTATTTTATTTGATAAATTTAATAAATTTTATTTAGATTTTCATACTTTCAGAAATTTATTTTTCTTTTGTTTTCCACATTCCCTAACAAACAGCAACAGCTGATTAGCTTTCAAAAGCCTACAACGCGTGAAAGAACATTTATCGGCATACGCTTAGTACACTTTTAATGTTCCTCACTCTATGAAAATACCCTTTTTCAACTGTTTTGACAGTAGTCCAAAACGCGTTGTAGCATATAAAGCGTGTTGTGTACCTTCATCTTATATTTTAAGTAATAGTGCGTTTACAGCTGAGGCAAATCTAGTAGATTTTAGTTGAAATCTATTTCATCTAACTTTTTTAACATTTTGTGAGATTTTGTTTCCATAACATTAAACAGCTGATTAAAATAAAAAATATATAATCTAGAAATACCAAAAATTAACAAAACAATAGGAAAATGGAAATATGGAAAATTCTAAAACGGAACAGATTTTATAATTATATTATGCATCAAAAATGAAAAAAGCACAAACTGAAACAGAAATTTTGCGAAAAAAAATCAGCATTTGTTAAATGTATTGTTTGGACAGCAAAAACAAATTCATTTTCCACAATTATTATTTAGCAGATTGAAATGGGCACATGTCAGTTATAAAAGTTATAACTTTTCAATTACTAAATATTTTTTATTATAGATTCGTAATTTTTATTAATAATTAATATTTTATTTCCTTTTTATTCAGCTTGTTTGCTTTTGTTTTTGTTGTTAAATGTCAATTTTTTTCACAGTAGTATCATTTGGTAGTGCCCAAGTTTGACAAGATTTTGTGAGATTTTGCACAAATCTAGTAACGAGCTAGATTTTGTTTTGTATGAGAAATCCAGTAAAAAAAAAGCTAGATTGAGCTCGAAATCTCGAATATACTAGATTTTGCTTAGATGCAAACGCACTATAAAGTAAAGTGTCGGTGGTGAAAAAACAAGGGCGGGGAATAAAGCCAAAAATGATATTATATCTAAATTGATAATCATAAAATTTTCTTTAATTGTAGACGAGGCCACAGATACATCGACCAAACAATCCCTAGTCGCTGTCGCTCGATATATAGACAAATTGTTCCGAAATATTTATGACACGTTTTTAAGTCTTATAGAGGCTGTAAACATTGATATGCTTTATATTGAATGTACTTGTCACTCAACACATTTATATTCTGCTCATGCTTCTAAGGAGCTTCATGAACACATTGATATCCTTTGTTGGAACATTTTTCACCCTCTTGCGCATAATCCGAAACATATTCTTGACTTTAATGAATTTCAAGACTAATGCAGTGCAGAGCAACATAAACTATTAAGCATTTTTATAACATAGTGGCACTAGAAAATGTAATCATATATTATATTTATATTTTATATCGTTCTACTTCGAAGTAAGCGGTAACAATATTTTTTATTTCACTCATATTTTCTTAATATAATTAATGTATTAAATATTGAATTTCAGTCGTTTTTCATATGTCTATAGCCATTTGGATTTAAAATTTAAAAGTTTAATATTGTCAGAAACGGTAAATTTATTTGCTGAAAGAAATTAAATTACATAAATGTATCTTTTTATTGGCCGTAAATCTGGACTATGTATGCATAAAAATAACTTGTTCAAATTAAAAGAATATAAAATTTCAAAAAATGTAATCTTTTTGCAAAGAACTTTTAAAAGAAAATTTAGAACGCTTTGACTTTTCAAGAAAAGATTTAAAACATCTTGCCATAATATCACCAAATCAAGTTTTCAATAATTTAGAAATTACTTTGGAGCCGTTATTGTCATCTCTGCCAAACTTACCCCCTTATCACACATCACACTACAATTGTGAAATCGTTGTGTACGTATTATCAACGAAAAATTGTTCGAATTAGTCGAATTCATCGCCATTAACTTATGTGCTCACACATCTGACTGCAATCTCATTTTTAAAATGTTGTCGAAGCATAAACTTGAAAAAATTTGTTTACTTCTCTCTCTTATGTTTTTTAAATTGAGTTACGGAGTTTATTATACAGGCACATGTTTGAGGGAAAATGTTTACATTTATTATTATTAGTTTTATTTTAATAACAGTTAATAATATTTATGTTCTATAATTAACAAACTTGCGTTTTTATATGCGCATTTCAAGAAATAAATCATAATAATAGATTTAACAAGTTAAATCTTCAATTACAATTTTGCAGAATCCAGTAAATTTGCATTAAATTTATAACAGGGTAACATTAATCATCGTTAGTGGCAGCCACTACTCACACGAAAAATTTTGTGCCATTAGTGTGACCACTGCGGAAAATGTGTGTGTATTAGTAAAAAAATGTGAGTGTATTATTGAGTTTTTCGAACTTGCAGTGTGATGTGAGATAGGGGGGTTAGACATTTTGTTTTGTTTTTTGTTAGCTCTCAAGTACAAATTTTGTTATTTTTGAAATTTTGGTTATTTTTTCTCATTTGGTAACCTTTTTTTCAATTTTGGTTACAAAAATTTTTTGATTGTGGCAACACCGACACGAACAACTCACCACATTAGTTAAACATACATACCATGTCGTACACCAATAAAAACGAAAACAACCCTTGGCCAGGAAAGTGTCAATTATAAACTATGACAAAAACCTGCTGGCATGTTAATTTTTATTAAATTACATTAAAATATAGCATTAATTATTACATTTATGAACTTATAGGATTTACTCAAACAAAAAAAAAAAACAAACCATTTTTCCCAGGAGGTTGCTTTATGTGATGTATGATATATTTACAAAAAAAAAAAAACACTTGCATCCAAGAACTTAGATAGGCAGAATAAAATTTGTTCAACTATTTTACAAATTTATTTTAATAACAAATTTCATTTATATTTTTACACGGACATGATGATTTCACACTGTTATTTGCGATTTGATGTTTATTAACTAAAAGCATTGCCAGATGTGAAATATTGAGCTAAGGTTTAAAGGTATTTGTCTTAGCTAAGTAAAGTAATTGTTTTATTGGAAAAACCACTAAATGCAATGACGGAGTAATCATTTTTGTACAACCGATTTCTTGAAATACATAAAAATCTATAATATTAATAGGCTAGGCGATTTCTTGTGACCGATGTTTTGTTCTACCGTTTTATTTCGATTTTGACCAAACGTATATTATTTGAAAGGTATTTCTTTTTAGACGATTTACAGATTTTTTCCATTATTTTAAGTAAATTGCATTTAAAGTTGCTACTAACACATACATAAATTATACAAATTTCTTAATGTGTTCCCTGCAGAAAGCCTGGTGTCAAGTGTACCCAAGTCACCAATTTTGTCTACTATTTTGTTGACATTGTCAACTAAGCATCTACACTATTTATTTACTTTGCTTTATCTGTCAAAAAATTTTTCCATAAAGAAGAGTTCTGCTTCTTCTTGATTTCTATAGTTTTGTTTGGATGAAAAACTAAAGTTTTAAAATAAGATATAGAAAAATTTAATATAAAAGGTAAATAAAAATATATTGTATAATAAATCAAAAAAAAAAAACAAGTAAGAAAATTATAGTCGGTCTAGACCGACTATACGATACCCTATACCATGCGTTTAGAAACCCTATCTCTTAGGCCCAACAAACTGGACATAGAAAATAAGCAAAAACCAAATTTGAGTGGGATTTCTATTAATTTTTTTGGCTGCAGATATGAAAAAGTTCATATCGGATGCTATATCTATATGGGGACTAGGTCCAAAGATGGACCGATCCTGATCATGTTTGGAAAAGTCTCTTGTATTTTGCAAAAATATATACAAACCAAATCTGAGAAGAATCAGTGCAATATTTTTGTTTTTTAATATATTTAAGTGAAGATCGGGAAGCAGCCCTATATGGGGCCAAAGGGATCATTTTTGGATTATTCATTAATGGACGTAATGAATGCATACAAAACCCAATTTAAGTAAGATCTATATGACAATTTGGATCTTATGGCAATTTACGTCGATTTCATAGGGGTAATTTGTATGGGGACTAGGTCTGAACATGGACCGATTCTCACCAATTTCAATAGCGTTCATCCCATGGCCGATAAAAGCTTATATACCAAATTTCATCAAAATATATTAATATTTGCGACCTGCAGTTTGATTACAAGGTTTACATGGACACACAGACAGACGGACGGACGGACATCGTTAAATTGAATCAGCTAGTGATTCTGATTCGATCGGAATAATTAAAGTCAAATATTTTTGGTTGTTACAAACAGCAGCACAAAGTCATTATACCCAAACCACATAGTGGTATAGGGTATAAAAACAACATTATTCCATAAAGAAGTTAGGAGTTCTGCTTCTTCTTGATTTCTATAGTTTTGTTTTGATGAAAAACTAAACTTTTAAAATAAGATATAGAAAAATTTAATATAAAAGGTAAATAAAAATATATTGTATAATAAATAAAAAAAAAAAAAACAAGTAAGAAAATTATAGTCGGTCTAGACCGACTATACGATACCCTATACCATGCGTTTATAAACCCTAACTCTTAGGCCCAACTAACTGGACACTGAAAATAAGCAAAAACCAAATTTGAGTGGGATTTTTATTAATTTTTTTGGCTGCAGATGTGAAAAAGTTCATATCGGATGCTATATCTATAAAGGGACTAGGTCCAAAAATGGACCGATCCTGATCATGTTTGGTAAAGTCTCTTGTATTTTGCAAAAATATGTACAAACAAAATTTGAGAAGAATCAGTGTAATATTTTTGTTTTTTAATAGATTTAAGTGAAGATCGGGAAGCATCTCTATATGGGGTCAATGGCATCATTTTTGGACTACTCATTAGTGGATGTAATGAACGCATACAAACCCAATTTGAGTAAGATCTATATGACAATTTGCATCTTATGGCAATTTATGTCGATTTCATATGGGTAATTTGTATGGGGGCTAGGTCTGAACATGGACCGATTCTCACCAATTTCAATAGCGTTCATCCCATGGCCGATAAAAGCTTATATACCAAATTTCATCAAAATATATTCATATTTGCGACCTGCAGTTTGATTACAAGCTTTACATGGACACACAGACGGACGGACGGACGGACGGACGGACGGACGGACGGACGGACGGACGGACATTGTTAAATCAACTCAGAAAGTGATTCTGATTCGATCGGTATAATTAAAGATGGGTCTAGGTCAAATATTTTTGGTTGTTACAAACAGCAGCACAAAGTCATTATACCCAAACCACATAGTGGTATAGGGTATAACAACATTATAAGTAAATGAAGTTATAAAAGAAAAGTGAAAGAGCAATCAAATTTGTACAAGAATCTCTCTGGTTCCAATATCTACATATGGTCCATGTGAACTACTAGTCACTAATAAATCTCTGGTTCCAATGTCTATATATGGTCCCATGAGAACTACCTAGTCCCTACCTAATCAATACTAGTGATTTGCAATGGCATGTACATTAGTGTTATAACTTTTTTTGGACGTCATTCTCCCGAGGGCCTATCTAATGGCGAATATTGTATTGATGGTAAAAAAAAACAATTTCAGTTCAATTTGCTAAAAAAAACCTTACGATTTCTAAAATGCCTTTAATAATTTTTTTGAATTATTTTTTAAATAACAAATTTGTGTGTAAACAAATAATAACAATAAATTATTATAACTTGGTATTGAAAGAAATAAACTTAAAGTTCAGAGTACGCGATGTTTTACAAAGGGGATATATATCTTGTACTATTTTTACTCCACGTTCCGCACATATATTACTGCGTTGTTGGTTTGGAATTGTAGATGGTGTAGGTACCCAATGTAGGAAGAAACATTCGTGAGCTTTCGTAAAATTTATTAATGACTTGTTTAACTGTTCAAAATCATTTTCATGGTAACAGTGGTCCGAAAACCAGATTTGGAACTATACATCAGCAATGAAACCACATATAGGTTGTAAAAGTTTTTGGTAACTGGGAACAAGTATAAATGCTAAAATAGCAAATATTGCTCTCGAATTCCACCTTGCGTTACTAACCGATGGTACCGTTTAAAATTTTATAAATGGGAATATTCCGTTGATTTTAAAACATTTATATGCAAAGCAAAGTTCATACAAAAACTGCATGTCATCTGTCCACTTAATTTTGGTTAATTCAAGCATAACTTTATTTTGTTTATAAGACGCCTTTAGATTTTCGTAATTATTTAATAAATCTGAAATGAACGGGTACGCACGCAATGTTTGGAGATGAAGTTTTTCCATCCAGTAACTCATCCATTACATGCTTTAATACCAAATCAAGGACATGGTGCTGGCACCCGATGTATTGTGGTGGAGTCAATGCCATATGTATGAAATGGTTCTGTAGTATTTACACTTGTAGTGTCACATATTATCATTCTGATAGACGTCCATAAATTAAATTTATTTAAAGTGTCCCTGATGCCGTTGTATATTGTAAGTGATTTCCCATTATCAAGCACTAGAACTGCTAACTTTATCTCTGTCTGTTCATTTTTAATTATTACTACTTGAATTTCTTTTTTTTTTTTCAATTTTCTTGCCATCAAAATGCAAACACCACTCTTTATCTTTTAATGTTTGTATATAAAACTGTTCTATTTGCTCAGATGATTTTATTACAGCCTTATAAACTCCAGTCTGTGATGGCGTAGGTACAGCTATTCCAGACTTAGCCAAATTTTGACAAATTTTTGATGCTTTGTTTGTACTAACTTTTACATCAGTAACTAAGTTTACAGCTGGTTTTATTGACAGTTTAGTTGGTCTATGTCTTACTGTTGGCGTGTAACTATCGTCAGTTTCATCATCAGCATCTTGATCATCTGAATCAGAGGATATATCTTCAATAATTTTTGATTCAAATTTTAAATCAATTGCTTTGGTAGTAATATTAAATTGGTTTTCAAATGTAATACCTTTAGGACGTTTTAATATCTTCTTATAATATTTAACTAAGACTTAAATTTTATGTTTAACTCCATCATGACGAATTGTTTTCAGTTTAAGCTTCTGCCATAGATTTAAAAGCTCATCAGCTATAATTACATGCCTTTTGTTTTTACACTTTTCAAAACTGACCAACGCATTAAATCTTCCTATAACAGCTTCTTCCTTTGGAATTCTGTTTAAGTCATGTAATGGTATATCAACGACAGGTATATCTCTACAGTTTTTAACAATTTCATGAAATTTAGTTAAGTTATTGGCCCAAATTTTGCCATTTTTTCAACACTTATTTTGCTTTTCTTATAATTCATTTTGACCAAACCGATTTTATTTTATTTTATTTATTTTTGTTTTGCAACCAATATAGGAAAATGACAAGAATTGTAATGAATTTCGATTAAAATATTATATTATTTCAATAAACAAAAATACCCGTTTGTAACGTAGTGTTAATGTGTTTGGTGCGTAAACTTTTTTAACGATCGCGAAAATATAAAAAAGCAGTTCTTAATATTTTTCCATGCCCTACACGATTTTGCCTCGGGAAATTTGATATTTGAAAAAAATGCAAAAAGTTATAACCCTAATGTACATGTTAAATGTCTATAGAAAATTATATTGTCTGGGTTATAGTCGGTCAGTAGTAGACAAAGTCCATAGTGAATCAGTACTGTTTCACTATTGACATTTCCTGCAGGGTTTGTAATAAAAATGTGTTTGTTTTATTGTGTTGATTTGTGATTGGCTATAATTAATTAGCATACCTTTAGGGTCTTTATTTAATGAAAAAATCAAATTTCCTAGAATTTTCACTCAAATTTCGGGGGCTGGAATCTGCTAGTATTAATTATTACGGTAGAAATGAAATTTTGTAGTTTTATTATTATTTTTTTTTTTTTTTGGGAAATTATTTGTTTCGCTGAAAATCCTACGAGATTACCAAAATAAATTCTTAAAAAAATATTTTTTTTTGTTTCCACATAAAATTCTTTATTTAAAAGCAAAATATTTAACATGGTTTTATTTGTTTCCAATGGTTTAGTTGATTATGAAATCTTTATGGTTTAATAATGTTAGTGCATTGAACCCCATTTATAGTATATTAATGAAAAGAATTGAAGATTTTACATTATGTGTGTTTGAAGAATTTTTAATAATTACAACGTTTAACGAAATTCTATGTTTTGTGCTGCTTTATATAAATTTAAGTAATTAATATGTATTTAATTTTAAGAATCTTTACTTTTATATGGTTGTTTGTTAAATAGTGCATACAATTTTATTAAGAAAATTCAATTTGTTTATAATGTTTTTTAAATAGGGACTGCAATAATTTAGATTTTAAGGATAAATTATGTCCACTATTATGATTTAGTAAATGTTTTTTTTTCTCAATTTCAATTTCCTTTTCGTTTTTTTATTTTTTCAAGATTCTTTTCTAATATATATTTTCAGTTTTAAATTGTTGAATTTATCTATAATTTCTGGCAAAAAAATTATTCAATTATTTGTTTTTGTTCTTCATATACATATTATTAATCAATCGTATTTCGTATAATTGTTAAGTATTTATTTTAGAGTTTTTAGTGAAATTCTTTGTACCTTTGATAGTAATTGTATCTGTTGTTATTCTATATTTTCATCTACATTACTTAGAATGCTTGTGATTACTGTTAGTTTGTTTAATATTTAAAAATGTTTTTCCTTTATTTCTATTACTAAAATTTTGTTTTTTTTTTTCATATTTTGTATTTAGAAAAAATCCCTGAATGTAATTTTGCTTTTCGTACAAAGAGTTTATAAGTTTTTTTTTTGTTATAAATAACGAATTTTGTGAAAAAAAATCTAAATATAAAATATTAAATATTTTTACTTTACATTTTCCAAGAAAATTTAAACTTATAATTTATGAAAATATTATTCTCATTTTAGAGCCAAACGTAGTTTTTTTTTGTAATAAGTATTACAATTTTTATTTGTTTTTTTTTTTTTTATTTAAAGAACGTTTATTAAACGTCTTTCATGCGGTTTGCAACTGCAATCATCACATCATGTGCTATTTTTTTTTTTAATTTTAAATTTTTAAATTTTAAAGAAATCATATATTTTAAGGTTTAGTGAATTTGTTTGTTTGTTTAAAGGAGTATTTTTTTTTACTTTGGAAGTCATAACTGCAAACTTTTATTTTTTTGTTTTTCTTCGTTTTGCAGTTGGTTGCGGAAAATTCTATTTGTTTGGCAACTCCGGTGGACAGTCTGGTTGGTTGGAGGGATGAGCAGCGCGAAAAGCGGGATTGCTCTCCAATTCACGATCAATACGTAATATTATGGGATAAGGACGTAAATCAACATGGAATCTAGAAGTAAAAAAAAAAAAAATTAAAACAAAAGTATTTTATTATATTTTTTCAAACTTAACCTATGCCTTAAACTAATGTTGTTATGAGTATTAATGTTTTTTACCTGCGCGCATTGAAAACTTGCGGAACCAAACAACAATCAGCCATTGAAATTTCATCGCCAACACAATATTTTCCAGCCGAGGTGGATAATACCTTTTCGACAGCTCTAAAGCCCCTGGTAATCCAATGCTGAGCCCATTCTTTTTTCTTTTCCTCACCGACATGTATCAAAACGATTAGATTTTGTAAAGGCTGAATGCCAGAACAAATGATTTCACAAATTTCTCGAACTTTGGCACGTTTATGAACATCTTGAGGTAAAAGAGGACGCTGGGGGCGAGTCTCTTCCAAATAGTGCATAATCGCCACGGATTCAATTAAGGTGTGACCATCTTTTAATATAATAAAAATAATATTTATGTAAGAATTTTTTTTTTCTAGTTTTCAAAAATAATAAAGTTGTTCATACCAATTTGCAATGCCGGCACCTGTTCCATAGGGTTAACTTCACGATATTCATTGCAATGTTGTTCTCCACCCGATTTAATCAAGCTTATGGGTTTAATATCATAAGGAATTTCCTTAAGATTCAAAGCTATGCGTACACGCCATGAACAAGAACTACGCCAATAAGAATATAATATTGGCTTTTCATTATAACGAACATCCGGATGAACAGCAGCACCAGCAGCAGCAAACGTAGCAGCAGTTGTAGAAAATTCATTATTAGTTAACATTTTAGAATAAGTTGATGTTATAATTTTATTCAAATCTTTTAATATCAACTTATTGGTTTGAAGAACACCTCCCAAATGAGGTTTTATTTTATTCCACATATATCTCATAAATACTAATTAATAATTTATGCAAAATTTCCTGATTTTCTAGTCTGGTTTATTCTATTTGCTAATTAATTTTTTCTCTAATATAAGTATGTGTTCTGATAAGAATTTCTGTCTTATTTGTTAACAGGTTTTTGTGTTGTTTATTTATTATTGAGGATCTTATCACCATCTATTTAAAGTCTACAACGTTTAATATTCTCAATCTTATTTATTTTTATCAAACCGGGGTAAAACTTGTATATGAAAGAATAACTTAAAACGAATAATAACAATAAAGAGTGAATATGCATAAACACTGATACCGGCTGATTGTTTGGAATCTATTTAACACTTTTTTTTTTTAAACGGACAAGCCAGAAAGTATGTGTTAAAATTTTTAGAATGCAAGATTTTAAACTAAATTAATACTCGTATATGTATGCACATTAGGGTGTCCAAAAAAAAATTATTTTTCGATTTTCATGGGTGCCCAAGCATTATTTGAAAGATTACAGGGTAAAGTATTTTTGTGATTTTTTTCATATTTTTCGGAAGAGGTTTAGAGGTCGGGATTCCGGACATTTTTGAGTTTTACTTATTACTTGGCCCATAACCACGATTTTCTTTGTTACAAAGTAAATATTTTAAAAGAAGAATGTTCAAGCTTTACATTTCTGTATTGAAATCGAAAGTTTCGGTAATTTTTTTGCTGATTTGGGTCCCCTTAATGACATTTTTTTCGTAAATTTTGCATAAATTTTGAAAGTAATGCTTTGTAACTTTTAAAATTTCTATCAAAGTTTAAAAAAATAATTAATGTTAGTTTTTATTTTTTCTTTTCAAATATTAAATATGGGTGGTTCTGTTGCAATGAGAGACTATATGGTTGATTTTGAAATTTTTTGCAACTCGCGCCAAACTCTAGGCAGCTTACTTCTCATACCCAAAATAAATTAAAAAATTATTTTTTTTTGTTTTGCAATTATTTATTAGAGCTTTTGCGATGTAGTTCTATGCCCTACAATAAATTCTGAAAGTCTGTTTTAGAAATTGTTACATTTATATAAGAATGAGCCATTGGCCACGCCGCTTTTTGCGACATCATTTACCACGTGCAATTGCTGAACTTTATTCTTTGATTCACTAAAGGATTTGTTGTTATGCCATTTTTCCGGCTCTGTTTGTAAAAAATCAACAGATACGTTGCAGGCTTCAAAAAAGGCTAGGCTGGCTTCGGATATTAAATCTTGAATTTGTTTATTTTAATCATGTTTTCGGATAATACTGCTTTTACTAATTCTTTGCCGTTACTTGGTACGTGTAGATTTCGGACCATTAAACGCAACGTTTTGGTGTCGGGGATAGATACCACTGGTGCCCCCGAAAAGTTTTCAACGTGGCGCGTGCGATTGATTCGTTAAAGCTTTTATAGTTATCCAATTGCTTCAATAAACTTAAATCATTGACACTTATCTAGGACACTGGCATATGCACCAATTTTTTGATGTATATTCTCAAATAAATGCCTTCAAGCAAGGCGTAAATTTATGAAGCGTTTATGAACGATTGCAGCTGGTTTCGAAAAATGCATATTTTTAATGAGTATATAATTTTCATCATCCAGCATGCCCGATTAATGGCTCCAGGATCTATCACCCAAAACTATAAGGCTCAGTTGAAGCAGTTCTTTGTAATCTTCTCTTGGTTGCATTTCCTCAAGCTGCGCTTTTATAAAATAGAACTACATCGCAAAAGCTCTTATAAATAAATGCAAAGCAAAAAAATAATTTTTTAATTTATTATGGGTATGAGAAGTAAGCTGCCTAGAGTTTGGGGGAGTTGCAAAAAATTTCAAAATCAACCATATAGACTCTCATTGCAACAGAACCACCCATATTTAATATTTGAAAAGAAAAACTAAAAACTAACATTAAAACAAATCCGATGCATAACTGGCAAAAACACCTTAGAATATTTTTAATTTCACAAAATCGGTACAAAGCGTAAAATGGGTATAACTTTGGAACGGTAAGAGCAAATTCAATAATGAGTCAGCCATATTTTAAACTGCGTCATTATTTTTTTTTTGACAGAAATTTTAAAAGTTACAAAGCATTACTTTCAAAATTTAATCAAAATTTGCGAAAAAATGTCATTAAGGGGACCCAAATGAGCAAAAAAATTACCGAAACTTACGATTTCTAAAGAGAAAAGTAAACCTTGAACATTCTTCTTTTAAAATATTTACTTTGTAACAAAGAAAATCGTGGTTATGGGCCAAGTAATAAGTAAAACTCAAAAAATTTCCGGGAATCCCGATTTTTGGGTAAAATTCGACTTTAGCGACCTCTAAGCCTCTTCCGAAAAATTTGAAAAAAATCACAAAAATACTTTACCCTATAAGCTTTCAAAAAATGCTTGGACACCCATTTTTTTTTTTTTTTTTGGAACACTCTAATGCACATTTGCCTTTTTATATGCTCCACCCCAGTGTGCAGAGGGTATATATAAGTTTGTTTTCAATCTTAGATTACCATAAATTGTCGAGAGTCAAAGTATTGAAAAACAAATGATATTGGTATTCAATTAAATCCAAAATATATGGTAAAGTGAAAATGTCAGAACTATACGATTATATGAAAAAGTCAAAAGGTGCTACATATGAGATTTTTGTATGGGGACGAATCAGCAAGTTACAAGTGACTTTAAGGGCACACCTGATCATAATAATATATACACCTCTTTATTTTTTCTTTGGAGATGAAAACAGAACAGAAGCAAATTGTATTCCAAGCAATACAGCAACATTTTATCTATAATATTAATAGACTAGGCGATTTCTTGTGACTGATGTTTTGTTCTACCATTTTATACCGATTTTGACCAAACGTATATTATTTGAAAGTTATTTCTTTTTAGCCGATTTGCAGACTTAAAAATTTTTAAATTTTTTCCTTTATTTTGAGTAAATTGCATTTAAAGTTGCTATTAACACATACATAACATTATACAATGCTATGAGTGTGTTTATTATATTTGTTAATGTGTTTGTAATAAATATTAGATTGTTTTTTGTGTTGATTTATGAATTGACTATAATTAATTAGCATACTTTTAGGGTCTTTATTTAATGAAAAAATAAAATTTCCTAGAATTTGCGCTCGAATTTCGAGGGCTGGAGTCTGCTAGTATATAAAAAAAACCCTTTATTTAAAAAATCAATGTTATCGTTTCATAGATAAACTAGCTCATAATACCAGTTATATAAATTTTTTTTTCACAAATTTTATAAATAACTTAACGTCATTTGCTATACAATCTAACGGACATACTAGTATTCGATTTTCTTAACATTAGATTTTTACTTATAACTTTCCGCAAAGCAGTCTTATTTCAATAACATCAATTGACAGCCTTTTCTTAAGTTCACTCCATAGGTTTTCAAGTGAGTTAAAGTCTGGGTATTGACTATTCGAGCTCCTGAGATGGGCTATATCCTCCTTACCATATAAAAATATATTTTGTTAGATGCAGTCCGGTACATTTACAGTATTCTCGATACGAAACAACAAACCAACCATATCATGAGAGCAGTCTAAAACCATTATGGGACATCGTTAATTAGATCAAAGTAGGATATATAAAACATTAAAGGATCTTTTATTTCTATTTGTAGAGGAAATTTTTCATTGCAGAGCTGATTACGGAAAAAGCCTTAAAAGATTTTGAAGAGTATCTTTTTCTCAGAGTTCAGAAAAAACACACACTGAATAAAAAACTCATATAAACACATATTTTTATTTTGATATCAATTATGTGTGTTTATAAATTTTGTACGGTGCCGAACACAATCATGGCTGTATTTCATTTTAACATGTTTCTATCAAGTATTTTTTGTTTCGAACACACATAAACAACACAGATTCGAGTGTAGTTTTATTTTAAGTTCTTTTTCTTGCACGTGTACTGCAAAAAAAAAAAATAACAGAACATGTTCTTGAACGCGTACATCTAAAAATTAAAACATTATCCACTCGCGATCGAAAAAAAACGAAATTAAGTCATAAAGAACATATAAAATTTCTCCGTTTTCTATTGTATTACTATCTTTTTATTTTTATTATTATCCTTTTATTTTTTATAAGTGCTAATGAATTATTTCAGATGGGTGTAGGTCCAATATTTTTGGTCATTACAAACATCAGGGCAAACTCATTATACCCTAACCACATAGTGGAAAACTTTTGTATTCATAAATTGTGCACAAAATATCTGACCGCGGAAGCTGGCGGGTATATAATGGGGTATAGGAGTGTAGGGGAGGGTTCGCACTACATAAAAGTGTAATATTTTTTTGATGGCTTATGTTCAAGAAATTTAGACCTTTTTAAAAAAATTTTTTTTTTAATTTCTAAACGACTCATTGACTTTATATTGCTAATAGCTTACAAGTTACAAAATTATAAAAAATTTATTTTACTTTAAAATCTTTTAAAACAAAAAAGTTACAGTCATCTAAAAATTAAAACAAAGAAATTTGTAACTTTACCAAAATGCTGAGAAAGTCCATTTTCGAAGACCCTGTTCGCTGTGATATAGTTGAAATAGAGTTGCAATTTTTTGGCTCGCGAAGTTCACTGGTATTTACTTTCAAAGGAATAACATAACTTTAAAATCGGTAACAATAAAAAAGGATTTTTGACCGCCTTCTCACAATATGGTCCACAGTGCGGCGATCTGTTATCAGTTTATTTCATTTATTTTGATGATATTCCATCGGGGACATGTTAAAAACTGTTTACTAATATAATCAGTAGATTGCAGAAAG
This sequence comes from Cordilura impudica, assembly GCA_963682025.1. Lineage (NCBI taxonomy): Eukaryota > Metazoa > Arthropoda > Insecta > Diptera > Scathophagidae > Cordilura > Cordilura impudica. The sequence goes on from OY821517.1 coordinate 48,572,815, forward strand.
TTACAAAATCAAGGAGTATAATAGTTCTGCTTAAATTTGTATAAGATTTGTGAAGAAAAAGTTTTACTTCTTGAAATTCGAAATTCGAGCGAAAATTCTTGGAAATTTTATTTTTTCATTAAATTAAGAACCTAAAAGTATGCTAATCAATTATAGCCAATTCACAAATCACCACAAAAAACAAATCATTTTTATTACAAACACATTAACAAATTTAATAAACACACACATAGCATTGTACAATTTTATGTATGCATTAAAAGCAATTTACTCAAAATAAAGGAAAAAATTAAAAAATCTGTAAATCGGCAAACCGGCTAAAAAGAAATACCTTTCAAATAATATACGTTTGGTCAAAATCGGGATAAAACGGTAGAACAAAACATCAGTCACAAGAAATCGCGGAAAAGAGTAAAATATACATAATGGAATTGAATAAATTTCTTTAATAAGTTGTTTTCATTTCAAAATATTAATATTTTACAAAAAGTTATTCGTTAGATTTGTAGTCATTTTTCAGACATATCTATGATATTAATAGGTAAGGCGATTGTTTGTGACCGATTTAAGTTTCACAGTTTTACCCCGATTTTAACAAAAAATTTATCATTTGAAAGGTATTTCTTTTTAGCTGTTACCCAGATTTACAGATTTTCATCATCTGGCATATTTTTTGGGAGTTATGATCGTTTAAAGTTGCTACTAACACATACATAAAATTATACAATGCTGCGTGTGTGTTTATTAAATTTGCTAATGTGTTTGTGTTAATGTGTTGAGTTTGTTTTCTTCATTTAAAATGAGTTGAATTGTGAAGCATACCTTTAGGGTCTTTATTAAATGAAAAAATAAAATTTCCTAAAATTTGCAATCGAATTTCGAGTGCTGGAATCTGCTAGTTACAATTAATACTGTAATTAATATGCTAATTTTAATTTTGTTTCAATGGCTATCTCCAGTGTCATACTTTTACTTCTGTAAATTGTTAGAAATCAGGATATATTTTACGTTTTAAGAGCATTAAGGTACACAGAAAAGAACTTTGTATACATAATCTTCTTTTCCCTGGTTATGTACATGTATATGACAAAATAATAGTAACGTCTTCCATTAGGAAATAGCCCAAATAACTCCAACCATTAAAAAACATAATATTTTCTAAGCAAAACAATATTTTAGTTGACTTCTCTAACCACTCCTCTTGTAGAGAAAATGTAGTTTAAATACTCCATACAAATTAAAACCTCTTCCGGGCCCGATCTAGTGATTTCTGTGGAATATGAAGAATATGAAAATTTTTTTTCCAGCTTAAATTAAATTTGAACCCAATATAGAAATGTGTGGTTGTGCGCAATTAAATCCGTAATTTTTGCAATAAAATACCAACGAAATAAATTTTTTCATCTTTAAAGTTCACGTAGCAAATTTGCAAATATTACAACGAACATTTTGAAATATGTAGTAATTAGCATTTAAGAAATAAGTTACCCTGAAATTCTATTATAATGATAAACACACGCCGCTGAAATACAGGATACACACAGAGAAGAAGAAGAATAGTTAAATTACCACAAAAGGTTATTGAACCTAACAAACAAATAACTTAATATGAGAAAATAAAGTTATATATCCTACCAAGCACGAGTATATAGATGTATGTATCTATGTACGCCTCGAAGTGTGTCGTTTTCCAAGGTCGGGTCAATGAACCTACTCTTAACAGTAACAACAATGTGAAAGAAAAACGAATTAGCAAAGGCAGAACCTATTTTTTTTTTTCAAAGAATTATTACATGAAAATAAGCATATTTGTTGTTCTTTATTTCCTTTAAGTCAACGTAACATTCAAGGACATTTGACTAAGAACAAAAAGGACAAAAAATAATAATAAAAACGCGAAAGAGTAAAAGAACTACCACAACAACAATACTAAATATATTAAGAATTCTAAAAACAAAAAACAATGAGGGCTCGATATTAAACTTAAAAGAGAGAAGGATAATAAAAGCTTTTGTTCGACAAAAAGCTTCGACACGTGTATAAATTTTAAAAGAGGTAGATATATGGAGACAAATAAAGTATTGCCAAAGACAGTTTAATATGTTTGCCCAATTATTATTAAATTATTTCCAAGGCAAGTCAGATTTAAGGTGGCATTCGAATTCCGTGCAAAGAAAATTAAGACCGAACGGACGGCCACCGTTAAATCGTCTTATGATGCAATTCTTGTTCGGTATTACAAATGGTCGGTCTGCAAAACTCACTGTATCTAGACAGCAAAGTGGTCTATGTTTTCTACTTTTCTCTATTTTTTTTTTTTTCATTTAGCAAAGAAAAACTATTTCACATTTTTCGGAGTTCCTTTTATTTTGACTTTTATTTTTCAAAAATTTGCATAAATTAAATAATTTTGTGAATGAGAAAATTAATTGGTTAATGTATTTTTTGCAAACAGCTGATCAGTTTTACTGAAAATAGCTATGTGTTTAAGTAATAATAAAAAGTATTTCAATATTAATAAAGCGGAAAAACTAACATGTCTCTTTTTGAACAAAATTACTTAACTGGCAACAATACAATAAGAACATTAAGAGAAACGAGTCAATATAAAAAAATGTAGAATTTAGAAAAATGGATAAAATTTAAATCTTATAAAATTTTAAAACTTTGGCAACTCTATGCTTTGCAAAAAACATTTTACCAAAGATGTATGAGAAATTAGTTGATTTGATTTCTATTTTTTTTTTTTTTTTTTTTTTTTGGTAGACATGCGCATTGTCTTGTGTCTATAAATCTAACAAATCCGTCAGGAATAAAAGACAACTCATACCATTTATTTTTATGGTCATGACCACATACTATTAAATGGCGCCTGACATGTGGAAGGCATCAATTTACCCGGTGTATTTCATTAAACGATTACACTTACCTTTGCTATGGCCGATAAGGACATAGCGTTATGATGATACTTTGAATAGTTAATTTTGAAGCCGTTTACAAACACCGGTAGAATGAAATTATATGACGCTTTTCTTACGTTAAGAAAGTTTCACTTTTATTTTTTAACACAGTTTTTCTTTTTATTTAACTTAACAAAATAATGGAAGAATGGCTTGGCGTCTTATATGCGGCTCTAATGTTTTAATACTATATAAAATAAAAAAGAAGCCACTAATACTACTTTAACTCAGATTATATACTGACTGCAGCCACTACGTTTATGACGAGCACATAAAACGAAGTGGTTGGTAAAACAATTTTAAAAAATAAAATTTTGAACTTCTAACAAAACAAAACACTGTCAATAAATTTGAATATATTTTGGAATTTGTGAAAATTAAATTTGTTACTTTTTATTTAAAAAAATTGCTTTTCATTAATTTTATTTCCAAATACAAGTGAAGTTAACTGTTTAACTGAATCCTTGCTACTGACTCCGACTCGTATTTTTGCCGCTTTATAATGCGATGAGTACAAATATGAAATTAAAGTGAGCACAATAAATATAATATGTTATCCCCTCATTTAACAAGGAAGAAAAAATATTGAGAATGAACACAGTGAACTGCTGCTACCAAAACTTTACAAAACTTTCCATGTATTTGTAAAGAAATATTCGTATGTGGTAAAATCTGGATTGTACGGTAGAAAGCGAAAGGCTTTATTTAGTTTAGTTGTTTGTTTTTTTAAAAGTTTGGTTTGGTGTCTTTGTTTTTGTTGGAATGTTGTGTGAGAGTCATTAGCTCCTAATTGAGGAAAGCTTTATTTTAAGAGAAATAGGTTTGTAACTAAACTTAACAAATGTTTACCATATTAACCGAACACTAGTGACATCTTTTTAATAAAAATAGAAATTTGAAAAAAAAAACGTTGCTTTTAAGTTATGATTTTGTTAATTCTGTGGTTTTCTAAAATAACCGCGTATGTCATAAAATCAAAATGTCCAGGAGAGCCAAAAAACGTTATATTTGAAATTATGGGCTCGATATAAAGTTTTTAGGACTTTTTATTTAATAGTCCTGTAGATATGGGAAATAAATACTTTATATAAAATTTAGTCAAAAATCTTCGGAGGAATTGATCCTAGAGAAGGACGACAAAACAATATGTAAATAACACTTAAAGTGTGTGTAGATAAAACAACTTATGTAGACAAACGACGTTTTCTTTGAAAAAGAAAACTACAAATGCAACCACCCATGTAGACATAAGTTGTTGTTGCTTGAAAAATTGATTTTTTTGTTCGTCAACAAAAAGTTAACGGGACTTAGGATGAGAATATAACAACGTATTAAGAATAATAGTGAGAAAAAATAAGAGAAATAAGCACACAAGTTTTTATAAGTGGTTATAAACTGAAATATAATCCAAAATTATTTTGCATTTTTTTTTCATTAATAACAACGTATGTCGCTATGTGTCGTTTTCTGAGAAAATAATTTGTCAACGTAGGTTGACATACGTCGTTAGTGCTACAAATTAATTTAATAAACATTTAAGTTGGGTAGTTATTTACAGAAAAAACTCAGAAATGGTCAATATTTTTTTTAAAAAAATTTAACACATGTAAAGAGCGTTAAAAATTAATATAGTTGGCATCGTTAACTCAAAACTGACAAAAATGGACATACGCGGTTATTCCAGAAAACCACAGAATTGTGGTAATGAATACTAGTTTTCTTATAAAACTTGTTTTTTTTTTTTAAAATCGTAAGACTTTGCTTGCTTCTATTGCTTTTTTCATCATTGTACATTATATACATTAGGGTGGCCCTTCATTATATGGAGGAAAGAAAAGTGTTCAAACTCTCGGTCTCACCATCTAGAAATATGCGAATAGCAAAAAAACGGAGAAATACAAAGTTTTGGGCCAATCAAAAAACATTTAGTCGTGCCCCAACGCGATTGAAAATTTCAAGTGTTTTTATATGGGGAAAATATGACTTTTTTTTTTCAGATTTTGCGAAAATTTCGTTCTATAGTTTAATTTTTTCGACAAGTTGTTATATAATTCGGGATCAGTATTAAATTATCGTTTCAAAAAGCTATAAAACTTCAAAACCGAATAAAACCTCGCCAAGAAATAGCAAATGCCCCAGACCACTTTTGTGCCAAACAAAAAAAAACTAGGTCATGAAAGTTGATGGCATTTTTTTCAATTTTGAGAAATTGATTAAAGCCATAATTTTTTTTTGTCTCTATATTTGTAAGAACTCAGATATGAAGTATTGTTCTATTACCACGATGTTAACCTATTGCGCATTGAGACCGAAAATGGGAAATTTTTTTGATAAAATTTTGAAACTCCTTTTTCAAGTTTTAAAAAATTTTCTTTAACAAAATTTAAAAAAAATGGATCTAGTACTTTAATGTTTTGTTAAGTACATGTTACTGATGAACTGTGTGAATTTTTAAGTAAATTCCTGATACAGATTTTTTTTTTTGACAAGGAGTTTATTTTTGCGGATTTCGTGAAAAATGTGATATTTGTAAAATATTCTGTAAATGTACTCTTTCTAAATACTTTATATCAAAAATTGATCAGTTCTCTACTTTTAAATACTATATTTTATCTTAATAGCCTAGGGTTTCGGAAAAAAATAATATGACCCCATTAATCCTTTTGGAATTGGGGTCACATATGACCCCAAGCTAATAAAAGGCTGTTGCATTTTTGGATGCTTCGCTTAAAATATAGTAACGAAATATGTAGAACCTCCGTTTCTAAAATTTGGGATAAATCCGAGAACGTTAACCTATTATTTGCCAAGGCCAGCTTCGGCTTTTAAGATATTTTTAAATAAAAATTAACGAAAACGAGTTTTTCTATTAAACTCGATGAAACCACTGTTCAGAATTTAAGAAATTTAATTCGGTTAATTTTTTATTTATTTAACCCTTCAGTGCTCAAAATAATTCATTGTGATATATCTTTGGTGCACTTATCTGCTTATTGCTAACGAATATAAATTAAAACAACGTTGGGTGAAAAATGAAAATAAATTGATCTTTTTATTTACACCAAATTTGACCATCATTAGCCCGTAAGGAAACTCCTTTTTACAACAATTAAAACAACTTTTAACCAATTTTGTTATAAAATTACTTTATGTATAAAAACTATCTATATTTTTTTAAAACGGAAGTGATATTGTTGCAAAAATAAAAGTGGTAAATAAAACAGCAGAACGCGATGTTAAATTGATTGAAGGGTATAATAACATATTAACAAAGAACGAACAAGAAAAGCAATACTTATTGCAAGTCGTAAGTGAAATTTGAATCGCACACTAAATCATCATTAAATACACCAAAATAAATAGAATTAATTTTATATTTCATATTCTTATGAATAAATTGTCTTTTATAAGCTTTGGGTCATTTGTGGGTCCTCCTTTTTTATTTAGAAATATATAGATAGTTTTTATACACAAAATAATTTTATAACAAAATTGGTTAAAAGTTGTTATACCCTATACCACTATGTGGTTTGGGTATAATGACTTTGTGCTGCTGTTTGTAACAACCAAAAATATTTGACCTAGACCCATCTTTAATTATACCGATCGAATCAGAATCACTTTCTGAGTTGATTTAACAATGTCCGTCCGTCCGTCCGTCCGTCCGTCTGTGTGTCCATGTAAAGCTTGTAATCAAACTGCAGGTCGCAAATATGAATACATTTTGATGAAATTTGGTATATAAGCTTTTATCGGCCATGGGATGAACGCTATTGAAATTGGTGAGAATCGGTCCATGCTCAGACCTAGCACCCATACAAATTACCCATATGAAATCGACATAAATTGCCATTAGATCCAAATTGTCATATAGATCTTACTCAAATTGGGTTTGTATGCGTTCATTACATCCACTAATGAGTAGTCCAAAAATGATCCCTTTGACCCCATATAGAGCTGCTTCCCGATCTTCACTTAAATATATTAAAAAACAAAAATATTGCACTGATTCTTCTCAAATTTTGTTTGTATATATTTTTGCAAAATACAAGAGACTTTACCAAACATGATCAGGATCGGTCCATTTTTGGACCTAGTCCCTTTATAGATATAGCATCCGATATGAACTTTTTCATATCTGCAGCCAAAAAAAATAATAAAAATCCCACTCAAATTTGGTTTTTGCTTATTTTCAATGTCCAGTTAGTTGGGTCTAGACCGACTATAATTTTCTTACTTGTTTTAATTTATATTCGCGAGCAATAAGCAGATAATTGCACCAAAGATATATTACAATGGAATGGATTATTTTTATCCGACGAGTACAGGAGGGTTAAATAAATAAAAATTAATCGAACTATTTTTCTTAAATTCTAAATGTGGTTTCATCGAGTTTAATAGAAAAACTCCTTTTCGGTAATTTTTATTTAAGAATATCTTAAAATCCAAAGCTGGTCTTGGCAAATAATGGGTTAACGTTCTCGAACTTATTCCAAATTTTAGGAACGGAAGTTCTACACATTTCGTTATTATATTTTAAGCGTCTCATCTAAAAATTCAACAGCACTTACAAAATATTTGAATTTTTTGAATAAATTGTCTTTTATTAGCTTGGGGTCATATGTGACCCCAATTCCAAAAAGGTTAATGGGGTCATATTATTTTCTTCCGAAACCCTAGGCTATTAAGATAAAATATAACATTAAAAAGTAGAAAAGTATTTTGAAAGAGTACATTTACAGATTATTTTACAAAATTCCATTTTTCTCGAAATCCGCAAAAATAAACTCCTTGTCAAAAAAATTCTGTTAATCTGTAACATGTACTTAACAAAACCTTAAAGTGCCAGATCCATTTTTTTAAATTTTCTTTAAGAAAATTTTTTAAAATTGGAAAAGGAGTTTTCAAAATTTTATCAACAAAATTTCCAATTAACAACGTGGTAATAAACCAATACTTCATATCTGAGTCCTTATAAAAAATTATGGATTTAATCAATTTCTGAAAGTTGAAAAAAATGCCATCAAATTCCATGACCTAGTTTTTTTGAAGTTTTATAGCTTTCTGAAAGGATAATTTAATACTGATCTCGAATTATATAACGGAAAAATATTGGCGGAAAAATTAAACTATAGAAAGAAATTTTCGTAAAATCTTTGAATTTCTCAGTTTTTTTTTGATATTCGCATATTTCTAGGTGGTGAGACCGAGAGTTTGAACCCTTTTTTTTTATTAAGGGCCACCCTAATATACATATTTCATTGAAATATTTAGATTTAGAGTTTTGAAACATTTCAAATAATTTGGTACACCTAATTAAGTACTTTTGTCATTCTATAGACCTAAAGAAGGACGATGTTTTGAGCTCGATCAAATTTTTTTTTATTTCAAAATCATTTTTCAATATTTTGGACTAATTCTATTATATTTCAAATATTGAATAAAAATTAAATTCATTGTAGTGTCTTTTTTTAAACATTATTTTAATAATATAAATATCATCAGTATATTGGAATGCATTAATGATTAAACAAAAAAAGAAGAATTTTCAACATCATTTCAACGACGCACAGTGGGTTCGATTTCCCCAAAATGGAGATTAATTCAACGAAGGGTCTAATTGATTAGGTAGTATTTTTTTTGGATTAGTTATACATAAGTTATAAAAAACAAGTAAGAAAATTATAGTCGGTCTAGACCGACTATACGATACCCTATACCATGCGTTTAGAAACCCTATCTCTTAGTCCCAACTAACTGGACATAGAAAATAAGCAAAAACCAAATTTGAGTGGGATTTTTATTAATTTTTTTGGCTGCAGATATGAAAAAGTTCATATCGGATGCTATATCTATATGGGGACTAGGTCCAAAAATGGACCGATCCTGATCATGTTTGGAAAAGTCTCTTGTATTTTGCAAAAATATATACAAACCAAATCTGAGAAGAATCAGTGCAATATTTTTGTTTTTTAATAGATTTAAGTGAAGATCGGGAAGCAGCCCTATATGGGGCCAAAGGGATCATTTTTGGACTACTCATTAATGGATGTAATGAACGCATATAAACCCAATTTGAGGAAGATCTATATGACAATTTGGATCTTATGGCAATTTATGTCGATTTCATAGGGGTAATTTGTATGGGGGCTAGGTCTGAACATGGACCGATTCTCACCAATTTCAATAGCGTTCATCCCATGGCCGATAAAAGCTTATATACCAAATTTCATCAAAACATATTCATATTTGCGACCTGCAGTTTGATTACAAGCTTTACATGGACACACAGACGGACGGACGGACGGACGGACGGACATTGTTAAATCAACTCAAAAAATGATTCTGATTCGATCGGTATAATTAAAGATGGGTCTAGGTCAAATATTTTTGGTTGTTACAAACAGCAGCACAAAGTCATTATACCCAAACCACATAGTGGTATAGGGTATAAAAAAACAAAAATATTGTATACTTTTGAAGAGAACTTTTTTTATTTATTTAATTTAACTAATATTATATTAAAGAATTTGCATTAATATTTCTCAAATCAAGCAACTGGAGAGCCTTACGACATCCGATTTTGATGAAATTTGCTATGAGTGTTGTACCTTACACCACCAAGTGAAAATGACAATTTTGGAACTTTAACCCATTTTGTCCCACACTTGTCTAGTCATTAAATCATTTTGTTGGTGTTATTCTTGGTTTTTATACTGTTTTCCTATATTATTCGAGAAATGAAAATTATATTTATAGCCTTTTATCGAAAAAGTAGCAAAAATATATACATTTTATTTTGTAAAGTGTTTCTAACCTGTTTTTTTTTAGAATATATGTCCAAACTCTTCAGATTCCCATCCATCGACACCGTCACCCTCATCATCGTCATCTATATAATAAGCGATATCTGTTTCTGTCGGCAAAATTGACGGCGAAATTAATAGCTCCACTGCTGATTTTGGGAGGTGTTTTATTTTATTTTTATTTAACTTCATTTTTCCAGAAATAATTGGATCTGAGGTTAATAGAAACCTATTTAGTATATCCCGATTCGATTCCTCCCGGCTACATTTACGCGAAAAGTTCTCTCTGTAGTTTTTAAAATCCTTATTTCGAGCTTCTTGTGCTTCTTCTGACAGTTGGCCAATCGGTAATAAAGCGTGCGAAATGATTTCTGGACCATGTATTAAAAACTTATGCAGAGTAGGAGGCATGTTAAACCACGGATATTTCTCTACAAAAAGTCGAGCTGTATTATATAAAAATTGCCTGAATTTTTCAACATCGATTTCATGACCAGAAGATACAACAATTAAAATTGTGTGCATCTTTTCAATTAGTTCAAAATCAATTTTCGTTATATCTGCTGATATACTAGCGTTTTCAAAAAATCTTCTAGCCGTGTTGCCATCATTCGAATTGCCGAAGCCGGGTTTTGGTTGGTCTATAATAAGACCAGTTTTATTTCTAAATTCCGTTTGAATTCGTCTCTTGTTTTCAGCAACTATTGTTTTATCGGAATCAGTTCTAGCTTGCCATTTTTTTATTGGTAATTTATAAATTTAATTTTATTTTTTGCGTATTTAGTAATTTTACTAGTTTTTTTTCTGCAGGGCCTTTAATTAATTTTTAAGAGCTGTTTAGCAACTTTTTTTAAATGCCCTAGCACTATTTCATATTTATCTTATGGCAACACTGCTACCAACAAACAAAAAAATTGTAGTATAACAATAACAACAATAACAATCATAACAACGAAAACGAGAACAAAACAAATTAAAGACAACAAGAGCCGCTTTTTTATGAGTGGCTATTTTTTTAATTTATTAAATATATTTAATTGGCGCAAAAACGCGCAACATTTTTTTTATAAATATGAAAGCTTACATACTACAGTTTAATACACAATTTACACTTTTACCCAATTTTACCCTATTCCCATTTAAAACTCCACATATATTTTAAAAATAGCCCAAATTTAAGCATATTTAAAAAAAAAAAGTTAAAAATATTTCTACATATTTTTTGTTAAATTTTTTTTTTTTAATTACGTTAAAATACCTGACGTTGAAGATTCCATAATAAAAGTATCACTTTTGACTGTTAAAAAAAAAAAATATTTAGCTTTAAAGTATGACAAATTTCAATTTTCACAACTATTAGAAAAAAACTTAAAAATTTCTTAACTATAAGGCTACGTAGCAAGAAAAGTAAAAAACATATGACATTGAAATTTTCGGTAGTGATGTAGAATTTAGTACTCTTTAATCGAGTAATAAGTATTTTTTAAAAAACTTCATTTTCATTATTCAATTAATCTCCATTTTTTGCGATTTCAACCCAATGTGCGACGCACAGTGGCTGAAAATCGTCTTTCATTATCCAAAATTCTGTAACTTTTGAAGCGATCAAAATATTTTAATAATTTTTTTTTCTAATGGATAGATATTTAGTTGAGTCTGTTTTGATTTCATTAAAATTGATTAAGTTTTTTTTAAGGAATTCTAGATCAAAATTAAACTTTTTTTTTTAACTTTTAGCGTGAAATATGGGTTTTTTATTTTTTTTATTTATGAAAAAATGCCATATTTGGATTTTAACCCTTTAATGTCATTTGTTACTTATAAGCAACATTGTCTCTTTTTCAATCATAGTTCCTGGAATTTTATTAATTTTTGATAACGGTTTTATTTCCCGTTGTTTTTATTGTGTTTAAGCATTCGTTCGCGTAGTTTCATTGTTCTGGCTTAACAAGTGTTTATTTACTAGTTGATTGAATTTGTGCTCAGCGGTGTGAAAAAAAAGACGCAAGAAATTGATCTTCAAAAATTTAAATAAAAACTGAACACGGAACAATTTTTTTATAAAAAGTGAATTTTATTATAAATAAAAGGTAAGAAAATGAAATTGAATTAGAAAAACTTAAAAAAAGTTTTATTATGTCAGTAATTACCTAAACATAATGTTGCTTATAAGCAACAAATGTCCATAGTAGTAATTTTTCTTTTCTTTAGCAATGCATCCAAAAGGTCTCAGATAAGCAGAAATAAAGCGCATACTTGAATTCGATTGCAATGATTCTGCAGATGAATCTGAGGAGGAAGAATAAGCTAATCTTGAGAGAGTCATTGAGGAATCAATTGATCATGTAAGTAATACATATGACATTTTAGTTTTATTGATTCTATTGAAATTCCGTATAGATACAGAAGAGGGGAGAAAACCTGGAAATAAATTTAATTGAAAGAATAATTGGAAGTAATAAAGATGAAAATGAAGGGGAAACTGAAGCGGAAAATAATGTGACGGAGAATTTTGAAAAAATTAATTTAGAGAGTTTGAGGTGGAGGAACACGGGTCTACCCAATGGCGACACTGCTTGGAAAGACGAACTAGTTTCTCAAACAGTTCAAGATCCAATAGATTACTTCAATGACTACTTTGATGATGAAATTATAAATAAGATTTGCAGTGAAACAAATCTATATTCCATGCAAACGAAAGGCGTGATGCTACATTGTTTACCATTTGAGATTAGACGGTACTTTGGTGTCCTTCTGTATTCGGCCGTAATACAAGTTCCAAATGTGCGGATGGCTTGGTCACCAAACTTTAGATTATCTGCTGTTGCAGAGTCTTTATCAAGAATACGCTTTGAGAAAATCAAAGAGGCTTTTCATATAAATGATAATACTCAACAGCCTGAACGTGGATCAAATAATTACGACAAACTGTATAAAATACGTCCATTACTGAATAAAATGAAGGAGAATTTCAAAAAAATAGACCAGGAGGAACATCAAAGCATTGATGAACAAATGATCAAATATTAAAGTGAATTGTGACTTTGTAATATGATGAGTTTATTTTATATTTTTTTTTTCTAAGGGCGCAACCGTCTAAAACAATACCTTCTAATGAAGGGGTTTTAAAATGTTTACAAGAGCTGGAGTGTCAGGAATCGTATACGACTTTGCTCTCTATATAGGAGAAGGAACTTGTCCCTCTCTTGGACTCGGAATTTCATCAGACATTGTATTGCACTTGGCTTCCAAAATTCCAAAACACAAAAATTACAAATTATTTTTTGATAATTGGTTTGCTTCCGTAAGCGTGATGTCGGCGCTAAAACAAAACGGCATTTTAGCGGCAGCAACTATTAAAAGCAATAGAATAAAAAACTGTTGTCTTACCAGTGAAAAAGATCTCATGAAAAAAGGACGTGGATCCTATGAATTTAAATATGAGACAACATATCATTTAGTTGACAAGGCGAAAATCCGGTTTCTGAGTGCAAACGCTGGTGTCGAAAAGAGAAGAAATACACAAACATACCTAGACCGGCTATTGTTGAGTGCTATAACAAGCATATGGGAGGCGTAGACCTGGCTGATATGTTGTCAGAGCTATATAAAATCAACCACCGTATACTGGTGCCTCAACACAGCTGTAGTGAATAGTTGGTTGCTGTATAGACGACACCTCAACGGCCAAGAGGGAAATACAAAGTATATGTATGTCATTGTTGGATTTCCAATTGAGTATTGCAGACGAGCTCCTAAACTCGTCTAATATTACACAAATGAATCCACGGAAAAGAGATCGTCTATCAGCAATTGCTTCGACAATTCACTCAGCGTCTCCAGCATCATCTTCAGAGACAGACGTTTCATCACAATGTGCTACGTCATCATCAAAGCGATCGTACATTTCTGACCCGCCAAAATCCATGAATCTCGATCGAAAGGATCATTGGGTAGAATGGGAAGGAAAAGGAAGCTGCAGACTTTGTCAAACCGGCATTCCGAAATCCAAATGCTCAAAATGTTGCAACCCCCAAAAAAACTGTTTTGTTTCACATCACACATGAAATGTATTGAAGATGAATAAAGATAATATATAAAATCAATATTAACTGTGTTTTAAAAAGGTACTACCATGGTGCAATGTTGCATATAAGCAACATTTCATAACGGTAAAACTAGCTGAGAGAGAAGTTTGAAATTGATATCAGTTCATACTCAAGGCCCAACTAATAACCTTGTGTCCTCAAAATATTTTTAACCACGCCCACTTTAATTATGACATTAAAGGGTTAATAATAATTACAAGCATATTTTGTAATAATGGGATTTTTTAATGTTTACACTCAAAAAAATTTGTAGACTCAAAAAAAAAAAAAAAAAAAAAGGAAAATCAACTGGAAATTTAGCTATTACTACTAAAAAATTAAAAATTTTTTGCTGTCAAATTTGTTTACACTCAAAGAATATATCCACTTAAAAAAACGTTAGTAATCTATAATATTAATAGGCTAGGCGGTTTCTTGTGACCGATGTTTTGTTCTATCATTTTATCTCGATTTTGACCAAACGTATATTATTTGTAAGCTATTTCTTTTTCGCTGTTTTGTAAATTTACAGATTTTTAAATTTTCCTCTATTTTGCGCAAATTGCATTTAAAGTTGCTACTAACACATACATACATAAAATTATACATATGCTATGTGTGTTTTATTAAATTTGTTAATGTGTTTTTTATTGAGTTTATTGTCTTCATTCACAATAATAATAAACCATTTTTTGTAATAATGGGATTATTTTCAATTTTTACACTCAAAAAAATTTGTACACTCAAAAAAAAAAAGTAAAATCAACTGGAAATTTTGGTATTACTACTGAAATATTAAAAATGTTTTGCTGTCAAATTTGCAAATTTGTTTATACTCAAAGAATATATCCACTTAAAAAAACGTTAGTAATCTATAATATTAATAGGCTAGGCGTTTTCTTGTGACCGATGTTTTGTTTTACCGTTTTATCCCGATTTCGACCAAACGTATATTATTTGAAAGGTATTTCTTTTTAGCTGTTCACTAGATTTACAGAGTTTTAAACTTTTTCCTTTATTTTGAGTAAATTGCATTTAAAGTTGCTATTAACACATATATAAAATTATACATATGCTATGTGTGTTTTATTAAATTTGTTAATGTGTTTGTTAATGAGTTTGTTATCTTCATTCACTATAATAATAAACCATTTTTTGTAATAATGGGATTATTTTCAATGTTTACACTCAAAAAAATTTGTACACTCAAAAAAAAAAAAGTAAAATCAACTGGAAATTTTGGTATTACTACTGAAATATTAAAAATGTTTTGCTGTCAAATTTGCAAATTTGTTTATACTCAAAGAATATATCCACTTAAAAAAACGTTAGTAATCTATAATATTAATAGGCTAGGCGTTTTCTTGTGACCGATGTTTTGTTCTACTGTTTTATCCTGATTTCGACCAAACGTATATTATTTGAAAGGTATTTCTTTTTAGCTGTTCACTAGATTTACAGAGTTTTAAACTTTTTCCTTTATTTTTAGTAAATTGCATTTAAAGTTGCTATTAACACATATATAAAATTATACATATGCTATGTGTGTTTTTTTAAATTTGTTAATGTGTTTGTTAATGAGTTTGTTATCTTCATTCACTATAATAATAAACCATAAAAGTGTTTCGAGCGCTGTAATCTGCTAGTTATAATAATAATAATAAAACAATTTATATTTTTTTGTTTTTCTTTCTTTATTTAAAATTTTACAGTAGAACATTTTTTTCCATTTTTTTTTTAAATACTCATACATAATTGTTTTTCATAAGTAATCATTCAAAAAAAAAAAAAAAAAAATATATAAATAATGAAAAAAAATAAAATAAATATATATTAATATTTTAATATATTTATTATGGTTTTAAAAAAATTCAATATTATTATTTGAACAAAAAAAAAAAAAAATATATTCATTTTATGCAAGTTTGTAAGTGTATTGTACGAGCATGAATGATTAAATTTCTAACTCGATCTTAAGCCTTTTAAATAGTTTTCTTACAATGACTTAAAAAGAGTGATATCAATTTTAATTTAACCCTTTATTTTCATAATACGATTCGTCTTTAAACGTCGTCAAATCGCCCTTAGGTGATAAGCATGTCGCAATATCACAACTAATAATAATAGTGCGTTTACATCTAAGCAAAGTCTAGTATATACGAGATTTCCAGCACAATTTAGATCTTTTTTACTAGATTTCCCATACAAACCAAAATCTAGCTCGTTACTAGATTTTAGCAAAATCTCACAACATCTTGTTAAACTTGGCCACTAACAAATGATACTACTGTGTTTTTCTTAATATTGTAGTAGAAAATTACAACGCAGTGACTGAAAAATTGACGTTTAAAAAGAAAAACAAAAGCAAACAAATTGAATAAAAAGTAAATAAAAATTAATTATTAATAAAAATGACGAATCTATAATTATAGATTATAATAAAGAAAATATTTAGTAATTGAAAAGTTATTATTTTTATACTAATGTACATATGCCCTTTCGAATCTGCTTTTTAATAATTGTGGCAAATGCATTTGTTTTTGTTGTTCAAACAATACATTTACCAATTCCTAATGTTTTTTTTTCCCCAAAAATTTATATTTCAGCTTGTAGTTTTTTCGTTCTTGATGCATAATATAATATTAAATTCTGTTCCTTTTTTGAATTTTCCATATTTCCGTTTTCCTATTGTTTTGTTTATTTTTGGTATTTCTAGTTTATATGTTTTATTTTAATCAGCTGTTTATTGTTATGGAAACAAAATCTCACAAAATGATAAACGGTATAGATTTTGAAATAGATTTCAACTAAAATTTACTAGATTTTCCTCAGATGTAAACGCCTATAGTCAGATCATAAAATCATGTAAAAGAACTTGAAATAAATCTTGACCGACGTTTAACTTGGCCACAATTCATTGAATCCGAAGTAACTCAAATTAAACTGAAAACTATTCAGTTAGAATGGCTGTTAACAGCTCCCACTCTTAATTTGGAATACAAAGTCCTAAATTATAAGGCCATAATAAAACCTGAATGGACATATGAGATACACTACACCTGTGTGGCTTAGCAGCAGCATTCGCTGGTGCATCTTGGTATATTCGATATCAAAACATCCATATTGATATCGATACATTAGCTTAAAATTTTTTTGGTTGCACAGTTCTTTTGTACTTCATACAAATTTTCATTTGGACTGTGGCGAAACGCATTATTGAAACAGCAGGGGTAAATAAACGGAAATAATAAAGTTTTAGTTTGTTTGAGTTTGTATTTTGATAAAGAAAAAATTTAAAGTTGTAAAATAACGAAGGGGTTTTTTTTTATAAAAATCTACAACCTTTTTTTTTTGTGGAAAAATTGGTGTTATTGGAAAGAAGAAAATTTAGGATCTAGGATTTTGTTGTTGTTTTTATTATTAAGGATAAGATGAAGTTTTAAAGTAATAAAGTTGGGATTGAGCTTAAAGAATAAGTTCACTCTAGAAGTATTTAGACTTAATTAATATTTTTTTTAGTTATTCACCAATTAAAATTTTACATTTATTTTCTGCGGTTTCTGATTGATTATTTTTTTCTTTTTCTTCTTAATTTTAAATAACATTTATGAATAATACACTCATGTTTTATTTATTTTGTTTTTAATATATATTTTTGCTCTCAAATGAACAAAATAATTTATGAAAAACACATACATACATATGTATGTGTAAGTATGTATGTATGTATGTATGTGTGTATATTAGGTGGCATTGAAATTATAATTTTGGATTTTCGTGCAATATTGTGGCACTTTCTCTAAAACTAGTGGAAAAAAATTTCAACATAATCGGATAACTCTTATCCGTGCTACTTTGGGGTCAAAGTTCATATTTTATGAAATTCTGTATATTCAAATCTATTTGATTTGTTTTTTTTTTCAATGATTATACAAAGGAACAAGTTTTTTTTGTTGATTAAGAATTGAATGTTGTTTTCAAAGTTATTTGGGATGCTGAATCCAAATCTTCACTTGGTTTTTTTCTATCAGCTCGACTTTTCGCGATATACCGTTTTGTCCAAAATTACGGCACTTCCACTACATATATTGGAATAACTTGAAAACGGTTTATTATATTCAGCTATTATTTTCAACAATATTATTTTTAAGCCATGCTTACCCTGAACACCCTGCAAAACTTATTCTAGGACGTCTTGGAGCTTGATTTAAGCCAGATGCTTGTGCTTCTAGTAAAATTGACTCTTTTTGAGCAAACCAATCAGAATATGTTTTCAAAACATTTCATTTTGTACGACTGCATTTTTTCCAAAACTCGGAATTTTTTTTGGCAATTTTAATTAAGGCATTTTTTTTAGTTGACTTGCCTCGAATGTGAAGCCCTCATTTTCAATATCGTTTTACAATACATCGTATACTTTTCTATCATTGTCAGCATTTGAACCGATTTCTAAGCACCAAATATCAAAAACATATATGCACGAAAATTCGCATTGATAAGATGTACCTTTTGCAAAAAACAGTGTATAATAGAATGAAATTAAAATGTTATAAGCCAATCGAAAAGAAGAGACCAAACACATTTCGTAAAATGCAAAACAATAACACAAAATATAATAAAACAAAACAACAACACCGCACAAAGTTGCACATCAGAAAGCTGTCGCAAAAACAATGAGACCGTTTTGATCTGTGGGAGATAACACAAAGACGGGCACTTGATGGCAGCTGATACTACAAGTTTAGAATTTTAAAATGTTGACTAATATTAAGAAATAAATCCCAATAGAGGAATCAGGAGGGAACACAACTAAAACTTTAACTGAAATTGAAATATATGGACGAGTGAACCCTCACAATAGCACTGGGCAAATTCACAACAATCTAAAGACATTAAAATTATTTTAGAATAAATTTATTACCCTTCACATCAATATTCATTTTTAATTTTTTCAATAGAGAACAGTTTTATATCGTTTTAATTGATTTAAAGTTTCACTTTTTTTCAACCTGCTCACACTGCAAGAACCAACTAATAACATGCTCTCTCTTTTGAAGATATTCGTTAAGAGTACGGTTGGAATCAAACAAAAACAACTATATTTTTAAAAAGTTTGTTCTTATACGAGATAGTGATGACACATTTGGTGACAAACTTTTGACATAATTTTTTTTATTTTTGGCCTATGGCAAGGCCTGTTCAATGCTAATGAAATCACAGAGAACGTTATTTCTAAAGACGGAAAATACGTTTGGATTCCAAATTTAGATAATACTGGAAGACGTTCAGCTGAAAACATTATGGATACTAAACCTGGATCAACTCTTTATAGAATCATCTTTCGATTTGCTTATGACCAGGGAGATCGGTAAAACTATCATAGAAATGACAATTTAGAAGGTAAATTATATATTTACATTGGAATATGTTTTTTACAATTTAGGCGCTTCATATTTATTTTTATAATTTAGGATTTTCTGTGTATGTATGTGAAAAACTAGAAGTCAGTTGACGAGATATCAATGAAGGCGTATTTTGGTATTCTTTTGTTGGCTGGTGTATTTCGTTCGCATGGTGAAGCTTTGGAAAATTTATGGGATGATCGAAACGGAAGACCTATTCTCAAAGCAACTATGCCTCTTTATAGATTTCAAAACATAACAAGAGTTATCCGTTTTGATAAAAAAAAGCGATAGAATTGAAAGACGCGCTCGTGATAAACTTGCTCCAATAAGAAACCTTTGGTTGGAATCGATGGGAATATAATTTACTGAAACTGTATAATCCTGGTCCATGCATAAAAATTGATGAGCAATTAATTACATTTCGAGGAAGATATCCCTTCAAACAATTTATAACGTCAAAACCCGGCAAATATGGGTTAAAAATTTGGGCTCTTTGCAGGCTCAATGCAGGTGTATACAGGTAAGGACAGAAATTGCCAACCAGAAAAAAATCAAGGACGTCGCGCAGTTTTGGATTCGGTAAAGGATTGAAAAGATAGAAATGTCACCTGTGACAATTTTTTTACTTCTCATGAACTTGGAATTGAGCTGTTAAAAGAAAACTAACAGTCGTTTGGTACCGTTCGAAAAAAACAAAGGCTTCCTTCCACCTTAGTTGACCGACCTTAAAAGAAAACCACAACATTACTCGCAATTCCTTTTTGATGTAACCAATTGTTCTGTCATTTTATTGAGTACATTACATGATAGCGCTGAAATTGTTTCTGATACCAAGAAACCCGCAATGATTAATTTTTACAACGGAACGAAGACAAGATACACTTGATCAATTAGCCCGCAACTATACTTGCAAGCGTCGATCAAATACATGGCCACAATCCTTATTTAACAACATGTTGGACATTTCCGCCTATAATGCTTTTGTTATCTATACTGCCATTGACGCTGAATGGAACAAACAAAAACACTTTCGACGTCGTCTTGTTTTAGTTTTGAGTTGACGATGCCAAATATATTAATTTTTAACGGTCTTTACATGTGTTAAATTTTTTTTTTTTAAATATTGACCATTTCTGAGTTTTTTCTTTAAATAACGACGTAACTTATATGTTTATATAATTAATTTGCAGCACTAACGACGTATCTCAACCTACGTTTGATCGCTGACAAATTATTTTCTCAGAAAACGACACATAGCGACATACGTTGTTATTAATGAAAAAAAAAAAAAAAAAAATGCAAAATAATTTTGGATTATTTTTCAATTTATAACCACTTGTAAAAACTTGTGTGTTTATTTCTGTTATTTGTTGTCACTATTATTCTTGATACGTTATTATATTCTCATCCTAACTCCCGTTAACTTTTTGTTGACGAACAAAAAAATTAATGTTTCAAGCAATAATAACTTATGTCTACATGGATGGTTGCATTGGTAGTTTTCTTTAACATAAGTTGTTTTATCTGCACACACTTTAAGTGTAATTTACATATTGTTTTGTTCGTCCTTCTCTAGGATCTATTCCTTTTTGACTCAAAATTTTATATAAAGTATTTATTGCCCATATCTATAGGACTGTTAAATAAAAATCTCTTAAAATCTTTATATCGAGCCCATAATTTCAAATATAACGTTTTTTGGCTCCCCTGAACATTTTGATTTTATGACATACGCGGTTATTCTAGAAAACCACAGAAATATCACGTCGTTCCATAATGCCGAGAAGCAGTTTTGCCAAGTCGACTGTACGAAGTTTGCAGAAGGAGGATAAAGTGGTTGAGAAGAGCGCTCTGAAGAGGGGCCGATTCTATATATGCCTCCAACCTTCATCCAGTACAAAATATTCAAATCAATGTACTAACTGCAATAATTTTATTTGCATGTGAAAACTGTAAAAACGATATATAATTTAATGTTTTTATAATAAATTACTATTGGGCATAATTGACCCACTTACACCTTATACGTATTTTTTTTTTTTTTACAGGATAAGGGTTAACTAAATGCTTTTAAACCAGACCTGTGATCTATGTTGCATTTTTGTTTTTTATGAATTTTTAAACAACAAATGTTATTTTTTTTAAATGTTATTTTTTTCAAAACTTCTACGATATCTCCGAAACTCCTGGGCAAATTTAAAATCAATGTAAGCACGGTTAAAGATAATATTGTTGACGAGTTTTAGATTTTTTTTAGCTCATTATGATGAACCGTTTTCAAGTTATTCCAATATATATCTAGTGGAAGTGCCTTCATTTTGTACATAATGGTATATCGCGATAAGTTGAGCTGATAAAAAAAACCAAGTGCAGATTTGAAATCTGGATCTCAAATTAAAAAAAAATTGCAAAAAAAAGTTTCAGTCAACATCAAAAAAGTTCAATTTTGTTCCCTCGTGTTATCGATGAAAATTGGTGCACTTGAGTGTGCTAAATAATATTTTGAAATATTTTGTGATTCATTTTATTTTTTTTTAAATGTATTTGATGAAATGTAGTTAAGAAATTATTTCTGTTTGACTCCAAATATGGCAGAAGGTAAAAAAATGGTTTTAAATATTTTAAATTTCTTTTAGACAATATTATTTAATGTCATGAAATGGTTAATTTTACTAAAACTGTATCAGAATATAATTAGCACAATTGGAACATCAAGTACACTAATGATTCGAGTAAATTTTAAATCATTATTAAATATATAAAAATTTCATTAAATTTTCCGATTTTACCTAAAAGGGGCACGGGTTAGCGATATTCGATTCCTCTGCCAACCTTATATGTATATATGTTTACATTTATTAGAGGAAATGGACAAATTGAACTGACAGGCTTCAAGCTTCTTAAAATTGTAGAGACGATAATAGTTTTTTTTTTGAAACGACAAGCAACAGTATATAAGTTTTGAAGTTAAAAGTATAACTGTATCTCTATGATATTTTGCAATAAACTAGAATTGCTTAGAAATTTCTTGCAATTAAGATGAAATTTATTCCCTAGTATAACTATTTAGTGTAGAAGTAACAATTAATAAATTTTTTTCTATGAACATTTAACTTTTTTTTATTGGAAAACCACTGGTTTAACTTGAGATGTGTTTTAGTCATTTTAGACCAAATTTAATCAAACCAAATTATCTGGTTTAAAGAATGTATAACTTAACAATTCACCTCCAGCTGTTCCTTGTTACTAGAACTTTACTCAGCATTTCTTATTGGAAATGTTAAATTAAATAAGTTATTCCGATTAACTAAATCCAGTTATGATTTGTTTTCAGACCAAGCAAATCCCACCTTAGCGTCTTAAGTCGAATAGTTAAGGCTTTTAGTGAAGCAGTTTGGTTCTCAATCTCAAATTTTAATGACAAATGCTATTTGGCAAAAATTCAATAATCACTACTTGTTAATGGAAATGCGATGTTAAGGTAGAATAAATTAATTTTTCCTTACCCTAAGCTAAGTTTAAGCTAAAGGTTAAGTTCATATTTATGAGAAGATATAGAGTTTTCTGTAGACGAACACAGCGTTTATATTACAGAATAATCGAATTATTACTGAGAATACTTAATGGATATCAATAACACAAGGGAACAATGGTTCTGTTGATTAAGAACTGAATATTGTTTTTAAGGTAATTTGGGACGCTGAATCCAAATCTGCCCTTGGTTTTTTTCTATCAGCTCGACTTTTCGAGATATACCGTTATGTTCAAAATTAAGGCACTTCCGCTACATATATTGGAATAACTTGAAAACGGTTCACCATATTAAATTAAAAAAAAAATCCGAAACTCGCAAACAATATTCTCTTAAAGCCGTGCTTACTTTGTTTTTAAATTTTCCAAGGAGTTTTAGAGATATCGTTCAAGTTTTGAAAAAAAAATTAAAATTTTTTTAAAAAAAACATTTTTTTTGTTCTTTAAAAATTCCTAAAAAATAAAAATGGGACAAAAATCACAGTTTTGGTCTACAAACAGTTAGTTAAATATATTTCGAATAAAATGAGCTTTATTTCATTGCAATCGGTGCACAACTTTTGATTTTGTTCACGATTTACTGAATTGATATAAATCGCGATTTCCATACAAAAATAACATTTTCTAATGTGTAAGTGTTTGTATGTAATAAGTTAGTTTTTTATGATTCTAAGAATTAAAAAAATTAAGTAATAAAAAAAGATTATTTCATTTTTATGATTGCGGTAGCAAACTCATAACGCCTATAAATTTTATTGTCCCTTTATGACACCTAGTCAGTTCACAGTCAATTAAAGAGAAAAAAGAAAAGTCCACTTGATTTTATTGATGTGTGGTTTACCGTTGGTAACGGATGATTTTTTAAAGGAATTCCCCTGAACACATGTGTTCATTCATAAGTGACTGTCAATAAAATTGTGGATATAATTTTTTTTGGTACTTCAGTAAAGAACTACTAAGTATTTATATGGGTTCATTCAACCAATTTTTCTCATTCAACAAGTGTTTACGAAAGCGAAAAGTATAACGACAAAAAATATAAATCATTTTACATTGAACATTTAATCAGTCAACACAAAAAAGTTCAATTTTGTTCCCGTGTGTTATTTATTGAAAATTGTGTTACTTTGATATATACTTCAAAATTGTGCAATGGCTACGTCAAGAAACACCTGTAAAATCAATCCCAACTATTTTTGTAACATATGTGGCGAATACACGTTTATAAAAAATAGAAAAAGTGTGTCAGATTTTATTAAAAAAATTTATTTTGACTACTTCGGATTTACCATGGAAACCCGTGACAAGTACTGGATTCCTAATACTGTATGTAAAAACTGTGTAGAGTATTTAAGGTTATGGGCAAACAAGCAACGGACCCACTTCAAGTATAAAACACCAATGATCTGGCGGGAACCTTCGAATCATTATGATGATTGTTATTTTTGCGCTGTCAACATAACAGGCATTAATAAAACAAACCGGTCTAAATGGATTTATCCTCACGTGTTGTCTATTACCCAACCAGTCCTGTACTCTAGTGAGGATTCAGAACCACAACCATCTACATCTACACACAATTTCCACGACTTACGACAAAATGTTCCTTCACCAATTTCTGAATTTGGATCAGATGACTTGCATTTAGATATTTCTTCTGAACGCGAGCAATTTAATCAGGAGGAGCTTAGTGATTTAGTGAGAGACCTTGGACTTTCTAAAAAAGCATCTGAAATTCTTGCTTCTCGATTAAAGCAAAAAAATCTGTTAACCCAAGGAACAACAATTTCATACTACCGTAACAGAGAAAAAAACTTACTTCCATTCTTTTCCGAAGACGATGAATTTGTTTATTGTTCAGATGTTCCTGGTTTAGTAACAGCGATGGGATTAGAGGAGTATGATCCAAATGACTGGCGACTATTTATAGATTCTTCTAAACGCAGCCTAAAATGTGTACTTCTGCATAACGGTAATAAATTGGGTTCGTTGCCCATTGCACATTCAACTAAAGCTAAAGAAGAATATTCTACAATTGCCTCAGTTATAAATAAAATAAAGTACAACGAACACCGCTGGCTAATTTGTGTGGATCTAAAAATGGTGAATTTTCTTCTAGGCCAACAAGGTGGCTACACAAAATATCCGTGTTTCATTTGTTTATGGGATAGCAGAGCCAGATCTGAACACTGGAGTAAGAAAGACTGGCCTTCGAGGGAAGCTATGGTTCCAGGAAACCACAATATAGTTAATCAACCACTTGTGCCCAGGGATCGCATAATACTGCCACCTCTCCATATCAAGCTAGGACTTATGAAACAATTTGTCAAAGCTCGCAACAAGGACGGTGATTGTTTTAGATATATCAGTAAAAAGTTCAACAATTTGAGTTCGGAGAAACTGAAAGCTGGCATTTTTGATGCCATGACAGATATTGAAAGAAATGCTTGGAATGAATTTGTTTGGATAGTGCGCAATTTCCTGGGAAACAAAAAGGGTGAGCACTATTCGGACCACGTGGATAACATGTTGTCACATTTCAAGCAGCTTGGTTGTAATATGAGCATTAAGGTGCACTACCTACACAGTCATTTGGATTGTTTCCCTGAAAATCTTGGAGACTTCAGTGAAGAACAAGGTGAACGTTTCCATCAAGATATCCGCACTATAGAGGAGCGGTACCAGGGTCACTGGGATAAGCATATGATGGCGGACTATTGCTGGAGCATTAAAACAAATCCCTCTAAACAAGGTTATTTAAGAAAATCTTATAAAAGAAAATTTTTCGATGAGTTGTAATTACATTGTAATAGTTGTGTATTAAAATTTTTTATTTTTCTTTAAAATTCTCTTTTTGTGTTAAATTAAAAAGTATAGCTGACCATAAAAATGAAATAATCTTTTTTTATTACTTAATTTTTTTAATTCTTAGAATCATAAAAAACTAACTTATTACATACAAACACTTACACATTAGAAAATGTTATTTTTGTATGGAAATCGCGATTTATATCAATTCAGTAAATCGTGAACAAAATCAAAAGTTGTGCACCGATTGTAATGAAATAAAACTCATTTTATTCGAAATGTATTTAACTAACTGTTTGTAGACCAAAACTGTGATTTTTGTCCCATTTTTATTTTTTAGGAATTTTTAAAGAACAAAAAAAATGTTTTTTTTAAAAAATTTTAATTTTTTTTTCAAAACTTCAACGATATCTCTAAAACTACTTGGAAAATTTAAAAACAATGTAAGCACGGCTTTAAGAGAATATTGTTTGCGAGTTTCGGATTTTTTTTTTAATTTAATATGGTGAACCGTTTTCAAGTTATTCCAATATATGTAGCGGAAGTGCCTTAATTTTGAACATAACGGTATATCTCGAAAAGTCGAGCTGATAGAAAAAAACCAAGTGCAGATTTGAAATCAGCGACCTCAAATTAGTAAAAATTTGCTATAAATTTCAAATCAACACAAAAAAAGTTCAATTTTGTTCCCTTGTGTAATATACGAGTATGTATGAATGTAACAGTATGCACTTTGATATATTTTAAAAATTTTTTACTCGCTTCAGCCTGTCGTTCTTATTATGTACTCATCTTCGGGTTTAAATTTTTGTTTTCACTTAACTAAAATATGATTTGATGTATGTATTATTTTTGATTCTTTTGTATTTCATAATATAATTAAATAATCATTTAACATTTCTAAATTAATAATTTATTAATGGAAGGCAGTTTGTAAACAGAGAAGTTAGTTTTTCGATATTTTTTCTTGTCAATTATTTTAAAGTTTCTCGATTTGATTTAGAAAAAACAAAAATTATATTTTATGTAGTTAAAAGCACGCACAACCGATATAGTATCACACTCCAATTCATTTCTGTAGTTTTTTTTTTTTTATAAAATATTTTGTTTGATTTTTTTTTTAAATTAAATTTTTTTTGTGAATCAAACATTTTTTAATGGGAAAAGATAAGATCAAAGTTAAATGTTGAAACGCATTTTAATCATAGAAAATAATTATGAAATTGTTCTGAAGCATCAATCGCAAGTTTTCCGTTTGTGGTTTATAGAAGGCCTTCATTTTAGCACTGATATTTTCGATGTTTTCCCAGCGTCCAACTCTTTATAATAGACAAAATTTTACTTTAATATTTAAAGTTGACTTGGCACATCCTATAAGAAAGAAGTGATTTCGTATCATCATATATCTGATAGTGAGAGTATTGAAACTTTTTGTGAGTCCACAAGTTATTAATGTGAGTAGTCGTTTCAATACTTTCCATACAAAAGTAAATATTTAATATCAACGTCGAACGACGGGGCTTACTAGTTTAATAAAGTATTGATTGGATTTGAAAGCGTGTACTTCTTTCCGACTTAAAACTCTGATTGTGCTTAATTTTAAAATTTTTTTGGAAAAAAAAAATTAACGGCCTCATCTCAAGTTTAGGGAGTATGTTTTTTTGAGTATCTTTTCTAATTATCTTTTTTTTGGGTTTTAAAAAATTTAAATTGTTTGGAAGACCACCCCAGACATTTTTGTTGGATAAGGTTTTGGGATTTGTCTAGAGTAAATAAATGCAAACACCAAAATCGCTGAACCTGCACTTTTTTTTTTTTGACCATTTGATTTTTTTTTTTGCATTTTAAGCATTCCTACATTCAAATCTGTGTTATCTTGTTGAGTTCATTTCACAAACTAAATTGAGTTTTGAAAAATAGACAAAATGCAATAATGTTAAAAAATAATTGGGTTATAAAAAAAAGATACACACGCTATATACACACACCTTATCACCAAGGTATAATGTTAATTGGCACCAATATGAAGAATTTTTCGAAAATATTGGACAAAAATTCATCGTAGGGGATGATTTTAAAGCCAAACACCTCTGGTGGGGATCATGATTAGCAAATCCAAAAGGAAAAGAGCTGTACAAATGCATCTTGAAAAATCATTACTCTTCTTTAACAACTGGTAGTCAAACATATTGGCCAAGTGACTTAAGCGGAATACCATATCTTTTGGATTGTACTATTTTTAATGGTATTCCTAGTTCCTTGTGGGATGTTTCTGATAATGATGATTTAATTTCTGACCACAGGCCACTAATTGTAACATATAACAGTATGTTGCAAGCTGTCACCAAAAAATTGTTAATAAAAACACATTCGTTTTAAAATTGGATCGAAAGCAATCTTTACTTAAATATATCCTTAAAAACAGGAAGTGAATTGAAAAATGCTTTTGAATCCTTTACAAACCTAATACATGAGGCAGCGTATTTATCTACACCACAACAACAGCAACAATTTCCTGGGAACTACGTAAGTGTATCTTTTGAAAAGTCAATTAATTCGAAACAAGAGAGAGTTGTGAAGAATTTAAAAAAACACTAAAAGTCCTTCAGATAAATCTAACTTGAATGGAGCAACAAATTATCTAAAAAAAATTTTAAAAGAATTTAAAAATGAAAATACAAAAGACTTTTTAAGAAGTCTAGATGTTACAAGAAATGATGATTACAGCCTTAGGAAAGCTACAAAGTATCTAAAGCGTCCCATTAAAAGAAACGTACCAATTAAAAGTACAAAAGTACAGTGATGCATGAAATACATAGACGACAGCGGCTACACGACTACAGCCTGTCAAAAATAAAATACACACGTTTATATGAAAACGATTACTTTGACACGGCTACATGACAACTTTTGTCGCTGTAGTCAACTTAGGATAATTTCTACTTTTGTTGGCTATAAAACAAAAATAGTGTTGACAATATAACAAAATATGTGAAAGATATTAGTGCTATGAAATGTTTTATTTTGTTAAAAAAATTAATCGCAAAATGAAATGCTATAATAATTCCATTAATAATCAAAAGGGGTTAAATAAATTTATTTATTTTTACGTTAGAATAATGCACTATAAATAAGTAATTGTATATTTAAGTCAAGTTTATATAGAATCAGGCATGTTTTTCTATTTTAATAAAGTAAAAAATATATAATTGGCACTACTGAAATAAAAATGCATATGTATAGAAACAGCTGTTTATATTGTTGTTATATGTTGCTGTCGTTTCCAAAAAAATTAAGTAGCTGACTACACGACTACAATTGCAGCCAGCAGCATTTGTAGTCGTGTGTTCGTGTAGCCGCTGTCGTCTATGTGTTTCATGCATGAATTTCGAAATCATCTAGAGAATACGTTTAATCCATTTTTTTTTTTGTCAAGTCAAAATCAAATTAATGAAATTTTACACTTTTTTGATGTACCCTGTCAAATGGATTTACCAATAAAAGAAGTGACTCCGTCCGAAGTAGAAACGTCTATAAATAAACAAAATGTAACAAAGTCTCCAGGATATGACGGCATTAATGCTAGAGTGTTATGATTGTTGCCCAAAAAGGGTAGTATTTTTCTTACAACAATATTTAATTCAATTTTAAGGCTCAGCCATTTCCCAGCGCAATGGAAATATGCCAAAGTCATACTGATCCCAAAACTTAATAAATGTGAAAATGAAGTAACATCCTATAGGCCACGTGTTCCCAACCATTGGTCTATGTACATGGAGCACTCCTCGGGGGTACGAGAAGCGCGGCCGCTAAGAAAATTTGTTTTCGAATTATTATTGATAATATCTCATTATTTAAAAATTTTGTAACAAACAAAAATCTAAATTTTTTGAACAGTTTAGTTTTCTTCAAGTAAATTTCCTAAAACTAAATACAATAACTAATATGTACGAGTATTTCTTATTTTTGAAATAAGCCGTTGTATGAAAAAGCATTAGTAGGCTTCGAAATTTTGGTTGCCATAGAAAAGAGACATGTACTGTAGTGGGCAATACATTTGCAACTGAAATCAAATTTTAATTTATCATTAATATTCTACACAAAAAAACTTTCAGTATAAATTTTAATTATTTATTTTTTTAAATTATGTTATTGTTTATTATACTACAAAACAAAAAAATTATTCATAAGCTTAAAATAATAAAAAAACAAGTTTTATCAAAACTAATCCAAATTTAAGTGTTCAAAACATTTGCAATTATTGATGAATTCAAAAGAAAAAGAAGAAAAATATTTATGTATGTATGTTTAGGATTTTGTTGCATAACCTTTATTTTTTATTACATGAGAACATCTTTTAGGCATTGAGGCTATGAGCTTTTCAATATAATCCCTTGGAATTGTATTCCACTGTTGCTCCAATTGGACAAAAAGCTCATCACCATTTCGGAAGACTTTATTGCCGATATTTCGTTTAACAATCATCCACATGTTCTCAATCGGGCTGAGATCGGGAGAGTGTGGTGGCCACGACATGACATTAAGGTTATTTTCATCCAACCAAGCTTTTACAACCCTTGATGTATGCTTGGGATCGTTATCGTGTTGAAAAGTCCCAACAAGTGGCATTTCCCATTCAGCATACGGAATCAGATATGCTAAGAAGGTCTCTATAGATAGTGGCCGTCATTGTATTTGTGATGCGGTAAATTGGACCAATTCCATATTCTGAAAAACATCCCCACACCATAATAATTCCACCTCCATGCTTTACTGTGGCGGTTGTGTACCTCGGATTAAGCTTTTCACCACGAGGTCGTCGAACATTGACTCTTCCGTCTGATCCCCGGAGGTTGGATTTTGACTCATCAGACCATAACACATTTCTCCACTGCTGTTGAGTCCAATTCAAATGTTCGCGGGCAAACTTAAGTTAAGCTTTTCGCTTTTTTTCTGACACATAAGGTTTTTTTGTACACTTATAACTTCTGAGACCATAATCTCGGGCTCTTTTTTTTATAGTGGAAAGGCTAACGTGAAGAGGAATTTAAGTTTTAGCTTCTCTGGGAACTGCTTTCGGATATTTCGTAAAAAAATGTTTTATTTTTCGGTCTTCTCTTCCTGTTGTTACACGGGGTCTTCCTCCTTTGTGAACTGTTTGTATGTTTCCGCTATTAACTATACGACAAATCGTTGATTTGTGAACAGAGTATTTTATAGAAATTTCTTTTTGGAAAGTCCATTTTGAAAGTCATTTAAAATTTTTGACTTTAAGTCGGAATTGTATTTGTTTCCTG
Source organism: Cordilura impudica (assembly GCA_963682025.1). Taxonomy (NCBI): domain Eukaryota; kingdom Metazoa; phylum Arthropoda; class Insecta; order Diptera; family Scathophagidae; genus Cordilura; species Cordilura impudica. Next base: position 48,603,710 of record OY821517.1, read on the forward strand.
CCATTTTCCGCAAACAATATTAATACGATGATCATCTTTGCAACTTCTAACTAAAACTATTAATGTAAAAGAATTAAAACGCATTTTTTAATAAAATGCAAAAACCTTTGTTCTCAAATTGCAAAAAAGAACGCGATTACCATTATAATTAATGACATGTTAGTGTAAATTGCTTTGTAAAGAGTAAGGGAGATGGCAGTTCCAAATGTTTTGAACACTTGCACACTTGTTGTAATTTAACGGATTTGATTTTAGTTTTTATTTGTTTAACAAACACAATAAATGAAGCTATGAAAGAAATAAAAAGTAAGTAACGAAGAGTCATATGATGGAAGATAATCAATGAAAAATTCAAGTCCGATTTCAGTTGACCATTACTGTATAATAGCAAAATAGTAAGAAGATTCAATATAAAAATAACTGATAAGGGTTTGGTTGATTTTTAAAAGTACCTGAGTTTTTAATATTTTTCGGTTCTCTGTGCACTATTGATGTAATTTAATTATCAAATTTAATTTAATATTCAAATTTTTTTTACTACTAAAACGTGTACACAAAATAAATTTATATAACGGTTTTCGATTTATTTTGGTAAGTACAATTAATAAACCAGTGCATAATTATTTGTTAATTATTTTTCTCTTATCGACAGGTAACCCATACTATAACAATGTCAAAGAAGCGTTGTTATCAGGACTCATATATTCAATTCGGCTTCACTTTCTAAGTTGACAAAGATGGGTTGCAAAGGCCACAATGTATACTTTACTCGAAAGTACTTAGTAATGGTTATATGAAACCATTCAAACTTAAGGAACACCTACAAGCATTCCACCCAAACAACGTTAATGATACAGAAGCTTTATTCAAAATTAAGAGAACCCGATTTGAAACAAGCGAAAAGCTCACTAATCACGAATTTCTTCCCGAGAAAAAACAGCTTTAGAAGCGAGTTATCGTGTGGCATTGAGGATTGCGAAAGATAAAAAACCTCATAAAATCACAGAAACTTTGATTAAACCATGTGCGATGGAAATGGCGGAAATAATGTGTGGTAAGGACGCGAAACTTAAAATATCACAAATCCCACTATCCAACAACACTATTCAAGACCGATTAAAGTTATGTCAAAAGATATCTTAAAGCAGATTTTGGAACAAATACAAGAAAGTTCATTGGGTTGCAATTGGATGAATCCACTGATGTTTTAACTTCTTGTTTTTGTTAAATATGTGTGTAGAAACGAAATCAAAGTAGATTTTCTTTTTTGTGATATTATGGATATTATGTCAGTTATGAATAATTTTTTTGTTGCCAATGGGCTTTCTTGGAACAATGTGGGAGCTATTTGTACTGATGGTGCTCCAGCTATGCTCGTCAAAAATTCTGTATTTATTGCCTCTTGTGAAACAGAAAAACCCAAATGTTTTTTCTACTCATTGCGTTCTTCATAGTCATGCTTTGGTATCAAAGACTTTTCCTTCTTATTTCAAAGAGGTATTGGATATTGTCGTGAAAACCGTAAACTTTATCAAATCAAGGGCATTGAATCACCGCATATTTAATGTGTTGTGTGAAGAAGTTGGGTGCGCACACACTGTACTTCTTTTGCATACAGAAGTACGTTGGCTATCCAGAGGAAAAGTTCTTAGTCGGGTTTTTGAACTTAGATCTCAAATTGAGAGATTTCTACGTGACAAAGAATCAACTCTTTTGCTTCACTTCATGGATTCCAGCTTTGTGCTCTCTTTAGCTTACCTTGCAGATATATTTAGCCATCTAAACTCCTTAAATATATCACTCCAAGGTATGAATATATTCGATGCCGAGGAGAAAGTTACATCATTTCAAGAAAAGTTGGCTCTCTTTGGCAGAAGAGTTAAAAGTGAAAATTACGCCAATTTTTCCCTTTTTGATGAAATAGTTTCCTTGCAAGTTAAACGTGAAATTGATATCAAGGTTGTGAACTGTATTAAAATACATCTGGAAAATTTTCAAATTACTTTCGATCGAATTATTCCTCGCACATTTGTAGTTGATAAATGGATAAGAAACCCTTTCACCGTTTCATTGGATCTCATTGAGCTCATTGACGTTCCCACTAAATTAAATTTTTTTTTTTTTTGTAATTTTTAATTAATAACTTTTAAATATAATGTGAATAATTTTTTTTTATATATAATATTGTTTTTATTTTTTCTGTATATAAATATCAATAAAAGTTATGGGTACGTAAGATTCTAAATTGTTCCCAAAGGGTACGATTACCCCAAAAAGTTGGGAACCAGTGCTATAGGCCAATAAGTTTACTGTCATTACTTTTGAAAAATTATTGTTAAAAAGACTGCGCTTCCCTTACTAGAAAAGCAAGAAATAATTCCTGATTTCAGACATCAACAAACTCATACATAAATTTTTATACGGCAAGTCGAAGATATTGATTTAGGTACTCTAACGTCTCTATCATAATAATTCGAAATTAGTTTTATATTTTGTTTTTCTTTCCAACACAAACAAATCTTGGCCCTATTCTGTTCATGAGTAGCTCCATGATAAAGTTTTGACATTATAGCAAAGTTTTTCATATTTTAAGTGATATCAATGAATTACAAACGTAGACTAAATAAAAATAAAGAAAATTAAATGAAAAATTTAGCTTGCGTGTCAAAATTAACAAAAGTTAGAACGAAGTTATATATATCTATTTATAGTTCAATTATTTTTTAATATTATTGCATCATCCATTTTTCAAAACTCAATTTAGTTTCTGAAATGAGCTCAATAAGAGAACACAGATTTGAATGTAGGAATGCAAAAAAAATTTCAAATCGTCAAAAAAAAAAAAAAACTGCAGGTTCAGCGATTTTGGGGTTTGCATTTTTTTACTCTAGACACATCCCAAAACTTTATCCATAAAATATGTTCGGGGTTGGCTTCCAAAATATTTAAATTTTTAAAACCCACCGTGTTCCTCCATCAATTAACCAAATTTATGTGAAATCGAAATTTATGCCCAAAGTGAAGTTTGTTAGGTTACTTCAACCGAAACACTAAACGGAATATGTAGGTAAGCATGAAATAGGTCTATGTACAACTTTCCACAAATTCTGTATGAAAAGTTTGCATTGGTAAGATTGCTTAATATCCCAAGCATACAATAGGTAACTAGACAACCCAGAAAAAAATAAAATTTTTTTTGGCTATTACGAGTATTTCCATAACTATTCAGCTCTTCTATTCGGCTAGTCACAAAATATGTAAGTTAGAATAGAATTTCGTTTACAGACTTCAAAACAATTTCATAAATTTTTCGTTTGAAATTAATTTTTGAAAACATTTTGTAAATTATTAAAGAAAAAAAAATTATTTAAATATTTATAAAATAGCTTAATATTAATTAAATATTAAGAATTATTTTAATATTCTCTTAATATTTTTGTTGTATTTTTTTTTAAGAAATTGACACAATTTTTGACTTATATTTAAGTAAGGAGAGTTTTTTTTGTTATAATAATTATTTCTTAACGATTTTTGTTTTTCAGTTTTTTTTTTGTTTTTTTTTTTTTTTTTGTTAAATACGATTAATGTGGAACTCATTTTTTAAGAACATTTAATTAAACAGTTAACATGCTAAAAATGTTTTGAATATACAATGACTGGTTGTTAATTATTATTTTTTTCTTTTTCTTTTAATTCATTGATTAATAATAATAATAATATATATTAATTTGTTATTTTTGTTTTTAAGATGTATATTAATAATAATAATAATAATTTTAAAAATTATTTTGTTCTTTAATTTGAATTTTTTCATATTGGAGGGAATATTTATGATTTCGTGTGAGTTTTCTCTGCTACATATAATAAGTATATATAATTTTCTTTTACAAAAATTTTGAAAAAAAAAAAACAAACAAAAACTATTGCTCTACACTGTACATAGTAGAAACATATGTATGTATGTATTCAGTAATAGTAAATCGTTAGTTAGAAAACAAAGTATTTTTTTTTTTTAAATTTTCTTCATTTTTTAATTTTCTAAGAAAATATTAGTTTTTATAAATTTCGTTGAATTGAAAATTAGTGAAAATAGTATAACGTTGTTTTTTTTTATTGAGTAATGACAAAGGAGCATTGGATATTTGGTTGTGTTGAAGAACTTAAAAAGGAGTATGTTTGTTTAACAGAATTTTTATTTATGACTATAAAATTTTCACTACTTTAAATATTAAAGATAGAACATTTAAAATCTAAGCTCCTTTGGGGGATTTTTTTTTTTAAACTACAATATTTTTTCTTTATTAATTTAATTAAAAACATTTATTTTTTTATTTTTTAGTTTTAATTATTTATAGCGATTTTTTCTTTTTTTTTTGATCATCAGTTTACAACCATAAAGATTTTTTTTGTTTATATATTTCATGTTTATATTTTTTAATTTTTCTTTTGTTATAGTTATTTTTTTAACAAGTGTTTTTATAACATTAAAAAAAAAATGTTATAAAATAACAGATTTTTTATATGACAGAATTTTAAATACTTTTTTCGTTTGGTTTTTTTTTTATTTGTTCATATAATATAAAAGATTTTTGTTATATCTATTGATTTTTTTGATCATTTAAAATCTTATTTAGTAAAATACTGTTTTTTTCTGTTTTATTTAGAGAATTATGTTTGTATTATATTTATATTATATTTATTTTTAAAATCATTTATCATCTCTTATAGTTTTTATGCATTGGATTTTTTATTTTTTTTTTTACCTCTTTCCTATATATATTTGTTTGTATGTATGAATATATTTGTTAATCTCATTTTAGATTTTTCTTTCTTTTTGTAATTAAAAATTAAAATGCATATTATTTTTTTTTAATCTTAAAGTACGAGAATAATACTTATTTGAATAATATATATATTTTTTTGATTTTTGATATGTCTAAGAGCTATTATCATTCGTTTTCAAGTAGTTTATTAAAGAGTTTTTAAATATAGTTCGTCTATATTAATTTCTTTGTAGTTAAGTTCATAAACTTACGTATAATGAGTTGTAATTTTTATAATTTATTAAAGTAAAGAACTTTTTTTTATATTTTACATTCATATTTTACACACTTATTACACAGTCACAACGCAGAGTATCGAGATAAGGTAAGTTATGCTTTTTCTCTAAATATAATTATTATTTTTTTTTTTTATTTATAAATATTTTTTTATCCGACAAAAATCATTTAAAATAAAGATTGTCAAGACAGAACGGACAATAAAGTTAAATTGAAAACTATAACCTATATTTAGCTAACTTTTAGAGCAAGTCAAAAGATTTAGCAAACTCTTTATATTCAGATAAAATTAATTAAGACCCAAATGAAATTGTATAATAATATCTATAAGAAAAAAAAAATAAAATATTTTTACAGCGATAATTTTTTAGTAGACTCTCTCTAGCACTCTTCGGAATTAATTTAACTGATTTTGTGAACATAAAACACCAAAGAAAAATACATTTTTTTAACCTAATTTTTTTTAGACATAATTAATTTCCGCGACCCAGTACCAATATTAAGAATTCATATTCAGCTTTAAGAGAGCAAATACGAAAATGGTTTTTAGTGAAACGCCCTTAAAATTAGATTGCCTCATTTTGCATGAGATTGAAATGGAAACAAAAATTGACAGGTACATCAACTACTTTTTTAATCATAAATACTAATATTTTTGGAGGCTTAAAAACGGCTTAGCTCACGGACAGTTATAACTAGAGCCGAAATATTTTCGTAAACATCATGAAATCTATCTGGGTACACAAATATACAAACCTATACTTTTTTTTATATGAAACTAATAACCTACAATTGGCCGAAATTAAAAATTGTATTTAAGAAAATAAAATTTTTTAAACCGTATTTGGTATTTTGTATTATGGCTGCCGTAAGGTTTGAAGCTTTCTCTATTTAATATACATTCATACTTGCTCTTTTTGGTCAAGAGTCTTCATCTAAAGTTAGGCCCATGATCTGTGTGGTTAAGAAACAGGCATTTTTAATATCGAGCTGCTTTTAGTTAGCAAAAAAATTTATCTCACGGATTTGAAAATTGTTCCCCTTGGCAACAATTAATTAGAGTCCGATTTTAAATTTTTTTTTTAACTTTTAATGGAAACGCATTTTTAAATAAAGTTGTAAAAGTAACTTTATAAGAAAAACTTAATTTTATTTGATAAGGAACTTGCACATAATAATAATAATAATAATAATAATAATAATAATAATAATAATAATAATAATAATAATAATAATAATAATAATAATAATAATAATAATAATAATAATAATAATAATAATAATAATAATAATAATAATAATAATAATAATAATAATAATAATAATAATAATAATAATAATAATAATAATAATAATAATAATAATAATAATAATAATAATAATAATAATAATAATAATAATAATAATAATAATAATAATAATAATAATAATAATAATAATAATAATAATAATAATAATAATAATAATAATAATAATAATAATAATAATAATAATAATAATAATAATAATAATAATAATAATAATAATAATAATAATAATAATAATAATAATAATAATAATAATAATAATAATAATAATAATAATAATAATAATAATAATAATAATAATAATAATAATAATAATAATAATAATAATAATAATAATAATAATAATAATAATAATAATAATAATAATAATAATAATAATAATAATAATAATAATAATAATAATAATAATAATAATAATAATAATAATAATAATAATAATAATAATAATAATAATAATAATAATAATAATAATAATAATAATAATAATAATAATAATAATAATAATAATAATAATAATAATAATAATAATAATAATAATAATAATAATAATAATAATAATAATAATAATAATAATAATAATAATAATAATAATAATAATAATAATAATAATAATAATAATAATAATAATAATAATAATAATAATAATAATAATAATAATAATAATAATAATAATAATAATAATAATAATAATAATAATAATAATAATAATAATAATAATAATAATAATAATAATAATAATAATAATAATAATAATAATAATAATAATAATAATAATAATAATAATAATAATAATAATAATAATAATAATAATAATAATAATAATAATAATAATAATAATAATAATAATAATAATAATAATAATAATAATAATAATAATAATAATAATAATAATAATAATAATAATAATAATAATAATAATAATAATAATAATAATAATAATAATAATAATAATAATAATAATAATAATAATAATAATAATAATAATAATAATAATAATAATAATAATAATAATAATAATAATAATAATAATAATAATAATAATAATAATAATAATAATAATAATAATAATAATAATAATAATAATAATAATAATAATAATAATAATAATAATAATAATAATAATAATAATAATAATAATAATAATAATAATAATAATAATAATAATAATAATAATAATAATAATAATAATAATAATAATAATAATAATAATAATAATAATAATAATAATAATAATAATAATAATAATAATAATAATAATAATAATAATAATAATAATAATAATAATAATAATAATAATAATAATAATAATAATAATAATAATAATAATAATAATAATAATAATAATAATAATAATAATAATAATAATAATAATAATAATAATAATAATAATAATAATAATAATAATAATAATAATAATAAATTATAATAATAATAAATAATAATAATAATAATAATAATAATAATAATAATAATAATATAATAATAATAATAATATAATAATAATAATATAATAATAATAATAATAATAATAATAATAATAATAATAATAATAATAATAATAATAATAATAATAATAATAATAATAATAATAATAATAATAATAATAATAATAATAATAATAATAATAATAATAATAATAATAATAATAATAATAATAATAATAATAATAATAATAATAATAATAATAATAATAATAATAATAATAATAATAATAATAATAATAATAATAATATAATAATAATAAAAATAATAATAATAATAATAATAATAATAATAATAATAATAATAATAATAATAATAATAATAATAATAATAATAATAATAATAATAATAATAATAATAATAATAATAATAATAATAATAATAATAATAATTAATAATAATAATAATAATAATAATAATAATAATAATAATAATAATAATAATAATAATAATAATAATAATAATAATAATAATAATAATAATAATAATAATAATAATAATAATAATAATAATAATAATAATAATAATAATAATAAAATAATAATAATAATAATAATAATAATAATAATAATAATAATAATAATAATAATAATAATAATAATAATAATAATAATAATAATAATAATAATAATAATAATAATAATAATAATAATAATAATAATAATAATAATAATAATAATAATAATAATAATAATAATAATAATAATAATAATAATAATAATAATAATAATAATAATAATAATAATAATAATAATAATAATAATAATAATAATAATAATAATAATAATAATAATAATAATAATAATAATAATAATAATAATAATAATAATAATAATAATAATAATAATAATAATAATAATAATAATAATAATAATAATAATAATAATAATAATAATAATAATAATAATAATAATAATAATAATAATAATAATAATAATAATAATAATAATAATAATAATAATAATAATAATAATAATAATAATAATAATAATAATAATAATAATAATAATAATAATAATAATAATAATAATAATAATAATAATAATAATAATAATAATAATAATAATAATAATAATAATAATAATAATAATAATAATAATAATAATAATAATAATAATAATAATAATAATAATAATAATAATAATAATAATAATAATAATAATAATAATAATAATAATAATAATAATAATAATAATAATAATAATAATAATAATAATAATAATAATAATAATAATAATAATAATAATAATAATAATAATAATAATAATAATAATAATAATAATAATAATAATAATAATAATAATAATAATAATAATAATAATAATAATAATAATAATAATAATAATAAATAATAATAATAATAATAATAATAATAATAATAATAATAATAATAATAATAATAATAATAATAATAATAATAATAATAATAATAATAATAATAATAATAATAATAATAATAATAATAATAATAATAATAATAATAATAATAATAATAATAATAATAATAATAATAATAATAATAATAATAATAATAATAATAATAATAATAATAATAATAATAATAATAATAATAATAATAATAATAATAATAATAATAATAATAATAATAATAATAATAATAATAATAATAATAATAATAATAATAATAATAATAATAATAATAATAATAATAATAATAATAATAATAATAATAATAATAATAATAATAATAATAATAATAATAATAATAATAATAATAATAATAATAATAATAATAATAATAATAATAATAATAATAATAATAATAATAATAATAATAATAATAATAATAATAATAATAATAATAATAATAATAATAATAATAATAATAATAATAATAATAATAATAATAATAATAATAATAATAATAATAATAATAATAATAATAATAATAATAATAATAATAATAATAATAATAATAATAATAATAATAATAATAATAATAATAATAATAATAATAATAATAATAATAATAATAATAATAATAATAATAATAATAATAATAATAATAATAATAATAATAATAATAATAATAATAATAATAATAATAATAATAATAATAATAATAATAATAATAATAATAATAATAATAATAATAATAATAATAATAATAATAATAATAATAATAATAATAATAATAATAATAATAATAATAATAATAATAATAATAATAATAATAATAATAATAATAATAATAATAATAATAATAATAATAATAATAATAATAATAATAATAATAATAATAATAATAATAATAATAATAATAATAATAATAATAATAATAATAATAATAATAATAATAATAATAATAATAATAATAATAATAATAATAATAATAATAATAATAATAATAATAATAATAATAATAATAATAATAATAATAATAATAATAATAATAATAATAATAATAATAATAATAATAATAATAATAATAATAATAATAATAATAATAATAATAATAATAATAATAATAATAATAATAATAATAATAATAATAATAATAATAATAATAATAATAATAATAATAATAATAATAATAATAATAATAATAATAATAATAATAATAATAATAATAATAATAATAATAATAATAATAATAATAATAATAATAATAATAATAATAATAATAATAATAATAATAATAATAATAATAATAATAATAATAATAATAATAATAATAATAATAATAATAATAATAATAATAATAATAATAATAATAATAATAATAATAATAATAATAATAATAATAATAATAATAATAATAATAATAATAATAATAATAATAATAATAATAATAATAATAATAATAATAATAATAATAATAATAATAATAATAATAATAATAATAATAATAATAATAATAATAATAATAATAATAATAATAATAATAATAATAATAATAATAATAATAATAATAATAATAATAATAATAATAATAATAATAATAATAATAATAATAATAATAATAATAATAATAATAATAATAATAATAATAATAATAATAATAATAATAATAATAATAATAATAATAATAATAATAATAATAATAATAATAATAATAATAATAATAATAATAATAATAATAATAATAATAATAATAATAATAATAATAATAATAATAATAATAATAATAATAATAATAATAATAATAATAATAATAATAATAATAATAATAATAATAATAATAATAATAATAATAATAATAATAATAATAATAATAATAATAATAATAATAATAATAATAATAATAATAATAATAATAATAATAATAATAATAATAATAATAATAATAATAATAATAATAATAATAATAATAATAATAATAATAATAATAATAATAATAATAATAATAATAATAATAATAATAATAATAATAATAATAATAATAATAATAATAATAATAATAATAATAATAATAATAATAATAATAATAATAATAATAATAATAATAATAATAATAATAATAATAATAATAATAATAATAATAATAATAATAATAATAATAATAATAATAATAATAATAATAATAATAATAATAATAATAATAATAATAATAATAATAATAATAATAATAATAATAATAATAATAATAATAATAATAATAATAATAATAATAATAATAATAATAATAATAATAATAATAATAATAATAATAATAATAATAATAATAATAATAATAATAATAATAATAATAATAATAATAATAATAATAATAATAATAATAATAATAATAATAATAATAATAATAATAATAATAATAATAATAATAATAATAATAATAATAATAATAATAATAATAATAATAATAATAATAATAATAATAATAATAATAATAATAATAATAATAATAATAATAATAATAATAATAATAATAATAATAATAATAATAATAATAATAATAATAATAATAATAATAATAATAATAATAATAATAATAATAATAATAATAATAATAATAATAATAATAATAATAATAATAATAATAATAATAATAATAATAATAATAATAATAATAATAATAATAATAATAATAATAATAATAATAATAATAATAATAATAATAATAATAATAATAATAATAATAATAATAATAATAATAATAATAATAATAATAATAATAATAATAATAATAATAATAATAATAATAATAATAATAATAATAATAATAATAATAATAATAATAATAATAATAATAATAATAATAATAATAATAATAATAATAATAATAATAATAATAATAATAATAATAATAATAATAATAATAATAATAATAATAATAATAATAATAATAATAATAATAATAATAATAATAATAATAATAATAATAATAATAATAATAATAATAATAATAATAATAATAATAATAATAATAATAATAATAATAATAATAATAATAATAATAATAATAATAATAATAATAATAATAATAATAATAATAATAATAATAATAATAATAATAATAATAATAATAATAATAATAATAATAATAATAATAATAATAATAATAATAATAATAATAATAATAATAATAATAATAATAATAATAATAATAATAATAATAATAATAATAATAATAATAATAATAATAATAATAATAATAATAATAATAATAATAATAATAATAATAATAATAATAATAATAATAATAATAATAATAATAATAATAATAATAATAATAATAATAATAATAATAATAATAATAATAATAATAATAATAATAATAATAATAATAATAATAATAATAATAATAATAATAATAATAATAATAATAATAATAATAATAATAATAATAATAATAATAATAATAATAATAATAATAATAATAATAATAATAATAATAATAATAATAATAATAATAATAATAATAATAATAATAATAATAATAATAATAATAATAATAATAATAATAATAATAATAATAATAATAATAATAATAATAATAATAATAATAATAATAATAATAATAATAATAATAATAATAATAATAATAATATAATAATAATAATAATAATAATAATAATAATAATAATAATAATAATAATAATAATAATAATAATAATAATAATAATAATAATAATAATAATAATAATAATAATAATAATAATAATAATAATAATAATAATAATAATAATAATAATAATAATAATAATAATAATAATAATAATAATAATAATAATAATAATAATAATAATAATAATAATAATAATAATAATAATAATAATAATAATAATAATAATAATAATAATAATAATAATAATAATAATAATAATAATAATAATAATAATAATAATAATAATAATAATAATAATAATAATAATAATAATAATAATAATAATAATAATAATAATAATAATAATAATAATAATAATAATAATAATAATAATAATAATAATAATAATAATAATAATAATAATAATAATAATAATAATAATAATAATAATAATAATAATAATAATAATAATAATAATAATAATAATAATAATAATAATAATAATAATAATAATAATAATAATAATAATAATAATAATAATAATAATAATAATAATAATAATAATAATAATAATAATAATAATAATAATAATAATAATAATAATAATAATAATAATAATAATAATAATAATAATAATAATAATAATAATAATAATAATAATAATAATAATAATAATAATAATAATAATAATAATAATAATAATAATAATAATAATAATAATAATAATAATAATAATAATAATAATAATAATAATAATAATAATAATAATAATAATAATAATAATAATAATAATAATAATAATAATAATAATAATAATAATAATAATAATAATAATAATAATAATAATAATAATAATAATAATAATAATAATAATAATAATAATAATAATAATAATAATAATAATAATAATAATAATAATAATAATAATAATAATAATAATAATAATAATAATAATAATAATAATAATAATAATAATAATAATAATAATAATAATAATAATAATAATAATAATAATAATAATAATAATAATAATAATAATAATAATAATAATAATAATAATAATAATAATAATAATAATAATAATAATAATAATAATAATAATAATAATAATAATAATAATAATAATAATAATAATAATAATAATAATAATAATAATAATAATAATAATAATAATAATAATAATAATAATAATAATAATAATAATAATAATAATAATAATAATAATAATAATAATAATAATAATAATAATAATAATAATAATAATAATAATAATAATAATAATAATAATAATAATAATAATAATAATAATAATAATAATAATAATAATAATAATAATAATAATAATAATAATAATAATAATAATAATAATAATAATAATAATAATAATAATAATAATAATAATAATAATAATAATAATAATAATAATAATAATAATAATAATAATAATAATAATAATAATAATAATAATAATAATAATAATAATAATAATAATAATAATAATAATAATAATAATAATAATAATAATAATAATAATAATAATAATAATAATAATAATAATAATAATAATAATAATAATAATAATAATAATAATAATAATAATAATAATAATAATAATAATAATAATAATAATAATAATAATAATAATAATAATAATAATAATAATAATAATAATAATAATAATAATAATAATAATAATAATAATAATAATAATAATAATAATAATAATAATAATAATAATAATAATAATAATAATAATAATAATAATAATAATAATAATAATAATAATAATAATAATAATAATAATAATAATAATAATAATAATAATAATAATAATAATAATAATAATAATAATAATAATAATAATAATAATAATAATAATAATAATAATAATAATAATAATAATAATAATAATAATAATAATAATAATAATAATAATAATAATAATAATAATAATAATAATAATAATAATAATAATAATAATAATAATAATAATAATAATAATAATAATAATAATAATAATAATAATAATAATAATAATAATAATAATAATAATAATAATAATAATAATAATAATAATAATAATAATAATAATAATAATAATAATAATAATAATAATAATAATAATAATAATAATAATAATAATAATAATAATAATAATAATAATAATAATAATAATAATAATAATAATAATAATAATAATAATAATAATAATAATAATAATAATAATAATAATAATAATAATAATAATAATAATAATAATAATAATAATAATAATAATAATAATAATAATAATAATAATAATAATAATAATAATAATAATAATAATAATAATAATAATAATAATAATAATAATAATAATAATAATAATAATAATAATAATAATAATAATAATAATAATAATAATAATAATAATAATAATAATAATAATAATAATAATAATAATAATAATAATAATAATAATAATAATAATAATAATAATAATAATAATAATAATAATAATAATAATAATAATAATAATAATAATAATAATAATAATAATAATAATAATAATAATAATAATAATAATAATAATAATAATAATAATAATAATAATAATAATAATAATAATAATAATAATAATAATAATAATAATAATAATAATAATAATAATAATAATAATAATAATAATAATAATAATAATAATAATAATAATAATAATAATAATAATAATAATAATAATAATAATAATAATAATAATAATAATAATAATAATAATAATAATAATAATAATAATAATAATAATAATAATAATAATAATAATAATAATAATAAGTTTATAAAAAATATCTTTTTTATAGCCTTTTTTAATTTTTTATGAAAACGTACTTAGAAAAAAGTAAGTACTTTACCTTTATTTCATTTATTTCTAAAAGTTACTTTATTTGAAAATTAATTTTTTTTGATAAAGGAATTTATTTAGACATTAGAATCTAGTTGAAATGTTTCAAAATCACTAATAGTAAATAAAGTTATTGATATTACTTATGTATATCAGTAAGAAGTTAAAAAAAATGTGCCATATAATTTTAATTCTTTCCTCTGTTTCTTATACACAAAAAAATAAAAAACAACAACCTTAGAGTAAAAGAAAAAGTGGCGAAATTAAGAAAACAAAAACAAAAAATAACTGCAGAAAAGTTTTATGTATACAACATCAAATTTAAATAAAAAAGAAACAAATTCTTAAGAACCTTCTTAAAATAAAAGAAAAAAATATTAAAAAAAAATATTGAAATAATTTTTTTATTCTCATGTTTTATATAATAAACATTTTAATTAAACTAAAACAATTAAATATGTAACACAAAAAACAATTAACTTAAAATTTTAAACATTTTCTGATAGTCATAAGATTTGCCTATTTTTTGCATTCAATTTTCTAATTTATCCTGTTTGGAAATTTATTTTGTTCTTTATCTGATTTGTAAGAATACGAGAAAACAATAGTTATTAAGCTTATATGTATGGATGTACATATGTATGTATGTACTCGTACTTGTATGTAGTAGAAAATTAACAACACTTTTACACTTATTTCGACTTAATTAATAAACAACAAAGACTTTTTTTCACTTTTACACTTATCGGCTAATAAAAAATATTTTGTTTTAAAAAGCTTATAACATTTAATTTAATTGTTTTTTTTTTACAGAAATAAATTAATATTTCTAAAGGTGGTTTTAATTTTAATATATAATACTTAATAAAGTTTTTCATTATACTTAATCGTTTAAAAGTTCTATTATACATTTAATATAATCTTAAAAGTTTTCAGATTTTGATAATATTTTAGTTTAAATATTTGTTTTTTTTTTCAAAGAAGGCATTGATGGAAAATTATTTAGAAATAGAAAAACTAAATAAATTATAAAGAAAATAAATACTTTAGCGTTATTTTTCATTTTTTTTTTTTGCTTTTTAAGTTATTAAAGAATATGTTTTATTTTACAATTTTATTGTAATTTAAAAATTTTGAATAATTTAATTTCAAATAAATTATTAAATTTTCTTATTTTTTGTTTTTTTTTTGTTTATATTAATTTTTGCTAAATAAGAGCATCATGTGTACGTGTGTGTTTGTGTTTACAATACAACCATAGAAAATTGCTAATAGTTTTATGACAGATGTGTATTATTGTTTTATACGAAAAATTGAAACTAGATTTTGTTAAACATTTCTATAGATTTTGATATTGATGAATTAAATATTATTATTTTTTTATTTTAAATAGTTATGACTTAATTAAAGGGCAGAAACGTGAAATTATTGACAATTATATATGTGTATGTATATAATAAATGAGTGGTTTTGAAGAGCTTACAAATTTATAACTGTTGAAAATATCTTCAGAGAGACTTCAAGAGTCCAAAAGAATAGCTTTTAAAGTTGTGCAATTTTGTAATTTGAGAAACAGAGACAACAGAGACAAGATTCTAAACGAATAATAAGAAAATGACATAAAAACAGTGTTGTCAATTAAGAGAGTATTTGAGAGCACCTTAACAATAAAATTGTTTAACATTTCGTATAGAAGAATCAATGCTCAAATTATTAGAAATTAATGTGGTAATATTCCTTTCATTTAATCTGAAATTGGTTAAAGGGTTCTGTGGAAGAAATATGATTATGGCCATCCTGAATATGTTCTATATCCGAAATATCCACATTACTGTCGAAACTTTAACCCCTTATTTTAGCTTTTATTCAAAATTAGATGTAAGAAAAGTACGAATCTGAGAACATTTTGGAAGTTCTAAAAGTTTTTAAGATAGTTTTTGTTATATCTGTTAAACTTAGTTTAGGTAAACTTCCACTTTTGAATACTTAGATCAAATAGTTTAACTAAACTAAGTTTAACTGATATGCCAAAAATTCGACCTTACTCAATTCATATTCAATAGGTTCTTGATCCTGCAAAATACAATATTTAGAAAGAGATTTTCTAGACACGATAAGTAATAAGTTGCATGCAGATATGCAAAATAAAATATCCTTCTCTCATTAAAAGATTTTATATGAATTTTATATCTCACAGTAAGTTTTGTTTTGGAAGTATTTTAAATGAAGCTCTTTCAAAATTAAGAAACTTGCAAAAATTTTTAAAAATGAGAAATTTGCTATTTTTTATAAATGAATTTTACATTTAAAGCTAAATATATTTACTAATATGTTTATGTTATTAATTACATAAATATATTTAATAATAATTATTCTGTTTTAATAAATTTGGCATATTTTTTTGTAACTTAATTGTAAAGAAGTTATTTATTTTTTCTATTCTGTATTAAGACTTAATAAAAAAGTGTCTTTTTGGCATAATTTTGGTTATATTGTTAGGACTTAAAAAAGTATTTACATTGGAAGATTTTTTTTTATTATTTATGCTTTTTGTTTTGCTTTAAATAAATACAAACATTAACAACATTAAAGAGTATTTTTTTTTCGCTCGTCTTTGGCTTAAAAAAACTACTTTTTTTTCAAATTATTTTTCTAATAACATTTATGTATAAGTAGTTGAAACATTTTGACTAAAATCATGTTTATGTTTTGTTGGTATGTGAGTTTGTGTGTGTGTGTGTGTGTGTGTGTGTATTTTTAATCTCACTCTTTATCACTTGTGTACTAAAAAATAGAATTATTATTAGAAGATTTGATTTGATTTTAAAAAAGTTGACAACAATGACTAGAATAAAATATTATTTCTTTGGTAACAAAATATAAATTGAAGTTTTTCAAATCAAGAAAATCTTTAGATATCAAAATTTAAACCATAATCTGGTAATTGTAATAAGTTTTTTTTTTTTTTTTGTATAATAAAGTTATTATTGATTTTAAGAAATGCTGTTAAAATTCTAAATCATTTGAAATGATAAAATTTTTTATTTCTCTAATCAAATTCATAATTCATAAATTATTTTTAATTTCTTTTGGCGATTGTCATTTTTAAGAAGAAAACATGATTTTTTTTTTACTAAAATTATTTTTTATACTGATTTGTTTGTTCTAAATTTTTTTTTGGTTTAAAATTGTTTATGATAATTGTTGCTGGGGTTGTTGTTGCTGCTGTTGTTGAATTTGATTTTGGTTGTTAGAAATTTGTACAGTTGTTTCATTATCCGTGACGCGATGGGTCTTCATATGGGCACTACGACTTTTAATTTTATTGAAAACTCTGAAAAATATTTTTTGGTAAATAAAAAAAATTCAAAAAAATTTTATTTTGAAAAATTTTACTATTGAAGAAAAGAATTATTACGAAATAAAATTTAGAGTAGGTATATCCAATAGACATTTAGTTGAGAAGCCTAAAAGTTTGCATGCAAATTTTTATGACAGTCAAGAAAAGCTTTAAATGAAAGACTAACATGCGCTCATCAAGTGTTTACTATAATATTTTTTTTTAGTTTAACCTTTAAAGTAAAAGTTTCTACTTATCTTTGTCGTTGTGGTATTGTGTAGTTAAAGAAATAGACAAGACTAAGAAAACAGAAAATAGAATAATAAAAAAAAAACAAAAACAGTGAAAACAAAACAATAAATAAATAAATTTGATTCGGTCAAATTAGAACTACTGCGAGTACTAGCTCAGAATATTGGTTATATCACTGAATTTTGGTAATGCATTTTTTTTTTTTAATTGAGGATCAATTTCAAGAATAAAATTTTGTTTGTAAAAAACCCAGTCAGTCGTCTTTAATAGAAAAGCATAATTTAACAGACCTTCTAAAAAGCCATCGATTTTAAGTATCTTCTCGTACGAGTATTGGCTGACTTCGATTGTGCTTAATAAATTAAGCATAATTAAGTCTTAAGTCTGAAATTATCATAGTTGGGTATAAAATGAATCCACTTTATATTTATCGCAAAACAACCTTTGATTTAGACAGTTCCCCACAAAATTTTGGAATAGTAAATTTTTGATTTTAATTTCACTCTTCTAGATTTCGATGGAATATTTTAATTTTTTTTCCCACACAATACAAAACAAGAACGTCCTGACCGAATATATGATGCATTACACTATGGGTTCCAAAATAAAGGAAATGGTCTGGCAACGTTTACAGTTGAAAAATTTTTATTAAATGTTAATTTCGTTTGTGTATTTTGATATTTTAAGTTGGATTTTTCTTACTTTATCTTAAAAAAGTTTTAATTTAAAAAAAATAAATTTTTTAAAATCATATAGAGGCCACATAATATTCTATGACTTGGCCCTCCTACTGGATCTCGTAGGGTATAACAGTTATCGACCACAAGTGAGTTTCTATGAAATACTTGAATGATGTAAAATCCTCGTTATGTTCACAATTAGAATTCTGTAAGATTGAGGTTATTGGGGTTATTTCAAATCTAATACAGATCTTGATATTTCATTTTATAATGGGTGCAACCATCAGATTTTTAAAAGCACTATGATTGTAATTATGTACAGTGAACCAATAAAAAAGTTGTACAGTACACTTACATATGTTTATGTGGTCATTATCTTTGAAACTATGTACACTAGATATATAAAATAATATGTTAAAATATTCTGTATTTTATTCACTTTTCAAATAGTTTTAACAAAATTTGTGAAAATATCATGTTCTTAACAAAAATTAACAAAAGTAAAAAAAAAAAGCACATTTCATGAAGCCAAAAATAATCTAACCCATAAAAACAAAGTTTTTATTAAAACTCTTCCTTTCCTAATGCATATGAGTTTTGAATATCTCCGTGACTGTGCGTGACTGTGTGTGACTATCTTAAAATTAATCTTTGGCCACAACAAGTCTATGGACAAAGTTTCAGATCCATCGGATGAGGGGAAGTGGTTTGTTTAATCTCTCCGTGACTATGCGTGTCTGTACGTGACTATGTCGAAGTTGATCTTTCTTCACAGCAAGTATATGGAACAATTTTCAGATCGATCGGATGAGGGTAAATGACATTTAGATCACTCCGTGACTGTGCGTGATTAAGTGTGACTGTGCGTGACCATGATGTCAAAGTTAATATTTTTTCAACAGCAAGTGTATGTACCAAGTTTCAGGTCGATCGGATGAGGGGAAATGACATTTTTATCACTCCGTGACTGTGCGTGACCATGCGTGACTGTGCACGACTAAGTCAAAGTTAATCTTTTTTACAGCAAGTCTATCGACCAAGTTTCAGATCGATCGGATGAGGGTAAAAGACATTTAGACTGTGCGTGAACACGCGTGACTGTGCGTGACTACCCCAAAATTAATCTGTAGTCACAACAAAACTATGGCCCAAGTTTCAGATCAATTGAATAAGGGGGAATGGGGTTGCCCCACGATTGTACATTTCAGAAATTCTTAAAAAAATAAAGATTTTTCGCCATCATTTTTAAAAACTTGTATTTTCCATTATGACCCTTAGCAATTATGTATAACAGCGTGTAACCTTTTTGACATTGATAAAGACAAATTTGTGTGATGTCAGATGTAATTGACGCCCAAATGTTTTGGAGTGCAATTTTAATCTATTTTGTATTTTTAACGGTATTTTATCTTAGGTTTTTTTATATGGATTTATATCGGGACATTCGGGTGGATGGGTAGCACTTTTTGTTAGTGTTACAGCAGTCATTTTTAATCACAAACGAGGAATGCCTTAGATGCTTGTCGTGAACGTAGCTAAAATTGTCGGCAATTTCCAATTTTGCAACTCTTTGTAGCAAATTGTTCTTTAAAATGTTTAAACAATAAAATTTATTTATCGTGCCTTCAATAAACTGATAATTTGTCACACTATTTGCTCACATTACACCCCCAACCATAATGCCTGATTTTCATTATGTCATTTGCAATGGCAATTGTTGGCAATTATTGTCAGTTGTATGAAAACGGGTTTTAATGTCTTGTCATTTACAACATTTGACATCAGAAATGAAATTGCCAGCATTTTGGCAATTTGTTTGTGTTTGACAGCCGGATTTTTTGTTCATTTATAAGATGTAATGAATAGAAAATTACGAGATGTCAGTTGAGGCAATTGTTTGTTGTCAGCTTATATGACATAGTGAAAACCGGGCATACGTCCACCGTATCCAAATATATTGAATTTTGACTCATTTGTAAATACCACGGAGTACAAAAAAACTCTAGTGGCTTCGAGACATGCTCTTTTGCACACTCCAGTCGCTTCTTTATATTTGTTGCTTACAACAGAGGCTTGTTTCTTATGCCTTCCGAAAGTCAAAAATGTCTTACAGTTTGTGGGTGTACCTGAATAATTCAATGTTCTCGCAAGTTTTGCGCTATTCCGACTGCCGATATTTTGGAATTTTCACTAATGTTTCGAACTATTTGCCATTGCGTTTGTAAAGATGAATTTTTTTTTTGGAGTCCTATTCCACTTGGTCTAATTAAAAACCCTTTTTTCTGTTATATATCAATAATGTATTTGAAGGCAGAGTGCGGCTTTTTTACAATTTCATAAATTTTCCTAAAAATCTTTGTCTCTTCTCAAAGATTTATAACACAAGGGAACAAAATTGAACTTTTTTTGTGTTGATTTGAAATTTATAGCAAATTTTTACTAATTTGAGGTCGCTGATTTCAAATCTGCACTTGGTTTTTTTCTATCAGCTCGACTTTTCGAGATATACCGTTATGTTCAAAATTAAGGCACTTCCGCTACATATATTGGAATAACTTGAAAACGGTTCACCATATTAAATTAAAAAAAAAATCCGAAACTCGCAAACAATATTCTCTTAAAGCCGTGCTTACTTTGTTTTTAAATTTTCCAAGTAGTTTTAGAGATATCGTTCAAGTTTTGAAAAAAAAATTAAAATTTTTAAAAAAAAAACATTTTTTTTGTTCTTTAAAAATTCCTAAAAAATAAAAATGGGACAAAAATCACAGTTTTGGTCTACAAACAGTTAGTAAAAATATATTTCGAATAAAATGAGCTTTATTTCATTGCAATCGGTGCACAACTTTTGATTTTGTTCACGATTTACTGAATTGATATAAATCGCGATTTCCATACAAAAATAACATTTTCTAATGTGTAAGTGTTTGTATGTAATAAGTTAGTTTTTTATGATTCTAAGAATTAAAAAAATTAAGTAATAAAAAAAGATTATTTCATTTTTATGGTCAGCTATACTTTTTAATTTAACACAAAAAGAGAATTTTAAAGAAAAATAAAAAATTTTAATACACAACTATTACAATGTAATTACAACTCATCGAAAAATTTTCTTTTATAAGATTTTCTTAAATAACCTTGTTTAGAGGGATTTGTTTTAATGCTCCAGCAATAGTCCGCCATCATATGCTTATCCCAGTGACCCTGGTACCGCTCCTCTATAGTGCGGATATCTTGATGGAAACGTTCACCTTCTTCTTCACTGAAGTCTCCAAGATTTTCAGGGAAACAATCCAAATGACTGTGTAGGTAGTGCACCTTAATGCTCATATTACAACCAAGCTGCTTGAAATGTGACAACATGTTATCCACGTGGTCCGAATAGTGCTCACCCTTTTTGTTTCCCAGGAAATTGCGCACTATCCAAACAAATTCATTCCAAGCATTTCTTTCAATATCTGTCATGGAATTACTAAAATTTTCATCATTGATTAATTTTTTGATTTGAGGGCCATCAAAAATGCCAGCTTTCAGTTTCTCCGAACTCAAATTGTTGAACTTTTTACTGATATATCTAAAACAATCACCGTCCTTGTTGAGAGCTTTGACAAATTGTTTCATAAGTCCTAGCTTGATATGGAGAGGTGGCAGTATTATGCGATCCCTGGGCACAAGTGGTTGATTATTTATATTGTGGTTTCCTGGAACCATAGCTCGAAGGCCAGTATTTCTTACTCCAGTGTTCAGATCTGGCTCTGCTATCCCATAAACAAATGAAACACGGATATTTTGTGTAGCCACCTTGTTGGCCTAGAAGAAAATTCACCATTTTTAGATCCACACAAATTAGCCAGCGGTGTTCGTTGTACTTTATTTTATTTATAACTGAGGCAATTGTAGAATATTCTTCTTTAGCTTTAGTTGAATGTGCAATGGGCAACGAACCCAATTTATTACCGTTATGCAGAAGTACACATTTTAGTCTGCGTTTAGAAGAATCTATAAATAGTCGCCAGTCATTTGGATCATACTCCTCTAATCCCATCGCTGTTACTAAACCAGGAACATCTGAACAATAAACAAATTCATCGTCTTCGGAAAAGAATGGAAGTAAGTTTTTTTCTCTGTTACGGTAGTATGAAATTGTTGTTCCTTGGGTTAACAGATTTTTTTGCTTTAATCGAGAAGCAAGAATTTCAGATGCTTTTTTAGAAAGTCCAAGGTCTCTCACTAAATCACTAAGCTCCTCCTGATTAAATTGCTCGCGTTCAGAAGAAATATCTAAATGCAAGTCATCTGATCCAAATTCAGAAATTGGTGAAGGAACATTTTGTCGTAAGTCGTGGAAATTGTGTGTAGATGTAGATGGTTGTGGTTCTGAATCCTCACTAGAGTACAGGACTGGTTGGGTAATAGACAACACGTTAGGATAAATCCATTTAGACCGGTTTGTTTTATTAATGCCTGTTATGTTGACAGCGCAAAAATAACAATCATCATAATGATTCGAAGGTTCCCGCCAGATCATTGGTGTTTTATACTTGAAGTGGGTCCGTTGCTTGTTTGCCCATAACCTTAAATACTCTACACAGTTTTTACATACAGTATTAGGAATCCAGTACTTGTCACGGGTTTCCATGGTAAATCCGAAGTAGTCAAAATAAATTTTTTTAATAAAATCTGACACACTTTTTCTATTTTTTATAAACGTGTATTCGCCACATATGTTACAAAAATAGTTGGGATTGATTTTACAGGTGTTTCTTGACGTAGCCATTGCACAATTTTGAAGTATATATCAAAGTAACACAATTTTCAATAAATAACACACGGGAACAAAATTGAACTTTTTTGTGTTGACTGATTAAATGTTCAATGTAAAATGATTTATATTTTTTGTCGTTATACTTTTCGCTTTCGTAAACACTTGTTGAATGAGAAAAATTGGTTGAATGAACCCATATAAATACTTAGTAGTTTTTTACTGAAGTACCAAAAAAAATTATATCCACAATTTTATTGACAGTCACTTATGAATGAACACATGTGTTCAGGGGAATTCCTTTAAAAAATCATCCGTTACCAACGGTAAACCACACATCAATAAAAACAAGTGGACTTTTCTTTTTTCTCTTTAATTGACTGTGAACTGACTAGGTGTCATAAAGGGACAATAAAATTTATAGGCGTTATGAGTTTGCTACCGCAACCATAAAAATGAAATAATCTTTTTTTATTACTTAATTTTTTTAATTCTTAGAATCATAAAAAACTAACTTATTACATACAAACACTTACACATTAGAAAATGTTATTTTTGTATGGAAATCGCGATTTATATCAATTCAGTAAATCGTGAACAAAATCAAAAGTTGTGCACCGATTGCAATGAAATAAAGCTCATTTTATTCGAAATATATTTTGCTAACTGTTTGTAAACCAAAACTGTGATTTTTGTCCCATTTTTATTTTTTAGGAATTTTTAAAGAACAAAAAAAATGTTTTTTTTAAAAAAATTTTAATTTTTTTTTCAAAACTTGAACGATATCTCTAAAACTACGTGGAAAATTTAAAAACAAAGTAAGCACGGCTTTAAGAGAATATTGTTTGCGAGTTTCGGATTTTTTTTTAATTTAATATGGTGAACCGTTTTCAAGTTATTCCAATATATGTAGCGGAAGTGCCTTAATTTTGAACATAACGGTATATCTCGAAAAGTCGAGCTGATAGAAAAAAACCAAGGGCAGATTTGGATTCAGCGTCCCAAATAACCTTAAAAACAATATTCAGTTCTTAATCAACAGAACCATTGTTCCCTTGTGTAATCCATTTTTACATTTCCAATGAAGTTTGCTTTAAATCTATATCTTTATTTTTTTTCGCGTAAACTGATATGTACACTAGGGTGATTATTATGCAGGTCAGATTATTATGACGCTGAATCTAGAACTATAGTGCGCAAAATTTGAGCCAAATCGGACAATGCTTTCTGGAAGCGCATTGAGTTCAAAGTTCAAATATGCATTTATATGTAAAAATTATTTTAAAAAATCTTTTTCACAAAAATTTTGATATCAATAATTGCGTTTCAATTAAATTAATTAATAAACCATAATCTAGAGTAAATTATCTTAATAATAGAACAATAAAATCTATTATCGGTTGAAAAACAGCCAAGTTATATCAAGTTCCCCAGACAATAAATGCACCGCAGACCACTTGATTGAGAAAATCGAGCTCATATTTTTAAAGACATTGAAATAATTTACAACAATAATATTTTTGCATTTTTCTGATCCCAGAATGATCTTATGTAAAGTATTTAGCATCTCGTCTATTGTTATGCCGTTCAAAATTAATGTCAAAACGGTACGTATTTTTCAACGCTATATCAAAATCTCCAATTTTACTTTTTAAAAAATTTTGTTCAAGAAATTTAGTGGAATCAACGATTGGACTTTAAGGTCTTATTAGCAAAATATATGTGATTAAAAATGCATTGTAGGTATCCTGTTCTTAATTTGGCTAGGGCAGCGTTTTAAATTCAGCGGATTTGAAGAAAAATGTGATTTTTCATATTTTTCAACTGTTAGGCTACATCTTTTTGGTATTTTCATATTTCAAATATATTTTGTCAAAATATTATACTACTTGATATAAGTTCTCAATCTTGTAAATTAAGGTTAAATTGAAACGCTATAAACTGTCCCTCTTTAAGGTCAAAAGTAAAATTTATGGATATTAACATTTTTTAAAAACAAACAAGTAAGAAATTTATAGTCGGTCAAGACCTATCTCTTAGGCCCAACTAACTGGACATAGAAAATAAGCAAAAACCAAATTTGAGTGGGATTTTTATTAATTTTTTTGGCTGCAGATATGAAAAAGTTCATATCGGATGCTATATCTATATAGGGACTAAGTCCAAATTTGGACCGATCCTGATCATGTTTGGTAAAGTCTCTTGTATTTCGCACAAATATATACAAACGAAATTTGAGATGAATCAGTGCAATATTTTTGTTTTTTAATAGATTTAAGTGAAGATCGGGAAGCAGCTCTATATGGGGTCAAAGGGATCATATTTGGACTACTCATTGATGGACGTAATGAATGCATACAAACCCAATTTGAGTAAGATCTCTATGACAATTTGGATCTTATGGCAATTTATGTCGATTTCATATGGGTAATTTGTATGGGGGCTAGGTCTGAACATGGACCGATTCTCACCAATTTCAATAGCGTTCATCCTATGGCCGATAAAAGCTTATATATCAAATTTCATCAAAATATATTCATATTTGCGACCTGCAGTTTGATTACACGTTTTACATGGACACACAGACGGACGGACGGACGGACGGACATTGTTAAATCAACTCAGAAAGTGATTCTGATTCGATCGATATAATTAAAGATGGGTCTAGGTCAAATATTTTTGGTTGTTACAAACAGCAGCACAAAGTCATTATACCCAAACCACATAGTGGTATAGGGTATAAATATCGAAATAATATAAATTTGTGGAAGGATTTCGATAAAACTTGTTGATAATATTTTAACAATTCTAAAAAATAATATTCGTGGGTGCTCTTGATGTCAGATTGACTCTTTATGAAAATCTAAAAATATTTTCTTCATCAGGATTTGTTTTAAATAAAACAAATTAAATGTATTCATAAAATTCCTCAAATTTATTCGTTATTTTATGAAAATATTTAGATTATTTAGTTTTTATATTTAATACAGCATAAATAAATTTGTATATCGAGGGCTTATATTCAAAAAGTGCTATCTGAATCAATAATTGTTTTAAAGAGAGCGTGTAAAACTAATTTATTAATAAGATCTGAAAGTATTTGTCGATAGATTTGCTACAATATCTATTAAGATGTAGTCGTACTAATCATGTCTGATATCAAAATTAATATTTGTGCAATTCACAATGGGTAATGTATCGTTGTATCTATTGTATCGTGTATTACTTTACAATAGTGTAAAATTGTTGTTGGTAATTTTCATTGAAAAATCTGATACAACGATACAACTTCATTTGCTATGTTTAGTAAATGTTGTATGTTGTATCATTACATATCAGTCCCAAGTGAATGCCAATTTTTATGAAAAAGAAAAAACAAATACATCCAATTTTATCAGCATAAATAATTATTTTTATATAAATAAACTTATTTGCATTATTTGGCATTTTTTATTTTATTTTATAATTTTATTTTATAATTATAATTATAATGCCATATAATGCAAATAACGCAAATAATTATAAAATATAAAATGCCAAATAATGCAAATAACGCAAATAAAGCGGTTGGTTTATTTATATAAAACTTAATGTTTATATTATTAGTATGTATTTTCTCTTTCAGTCTTAACCAAAACATTTTAATTTTTTTTGTATTCGAAATTAAAATGGAAGAGGTAGTAACTAAAACTCTAGGGTATATCTTATGACCAAAAAGCAAACACCGACACGTGTTTTCTCTTATACGAAATAACAGAAGCGACGAAGCGACCTTTCCTCGTTGGATCGAAAATTACTAACGAAAACGTATTGCATTATGAAAATACAACTGACTGTTCACAACATATGATTGATTGTATTGTGTATTTTAATACAACACCTGTTGTGAATTGTCCAATTATATTTGACAGTTATATCAGAGAACAGTTTGAAATCAAAAATGTAGATAGCACTTTTTGAATATAAGCCCTAGATATAACTTTATATGAATATAATAATTCTGAAAAAAAAACTAGGACACATTTTGAGGACTACATGGGTTAATTTCAGAAAATAAGTCCAGAATATTATTTTTTAGAATTATTAAAATATCAAAGAGCTTTATCGAAATCCTTCCACAAATATATATTATTTCGATACTTTGCTTTAAAAAAATTTAAATCTCCTTAAATTTGACCTTTGACCTTTAATAGGGACAGTTTATAGCGTTTCAATTTAACCTTAATTTATAAGATTGAGAACTTATATCAAGTAGTAGATATTTTGACAAAAAATATTTGAAATATGAAAACACCAAAAAGATGTAGCCTAAAAGTTAAAAAAGTATGAAAAATCAAATTTTTCTTTAAATCCGCTGAAATTAAAACGCTGCCCTCGCCAAATTAAGAACAGGATACCTACAATATTTGGCATTTTTAGTCATATTTTGTTTATAAGACCTTAAAAACAAAAAAAGTAAAATTGGAGATTTTTAAATAGCGTTAAAAAATACATACCGTTTTAAAATTAATTTAGAGCGGCATAACAATAAACGAGATGCAAAATACTTTACATAGGATCATTTTGGGATCAGGAGAATGCAAAAATAGTGTTGCTGTAAATTATTTCAATGTCTTTAAAAATATGAGCTCGATTTTCTTAATCAAGTGGTCTGCGGCGCATTTATTGTCTGCTGAACTTGATATAACTTGGCTGTTTTTCCACCGATAATAGATTTTGTTATTTTATTAGAAAGTTAATTTACTCTAGATTATGGTTTATTAATTAATTTAATTGAAACGTAATTATTAATAACAACATTTTTGTGAAAAATTAATTTTTTTTGATAATTCTTTCATATAAATTCATATTGAAACTTTGAACTCAATGCGCGTCCAGAAAGTATTGTCCGATTTGGCTCAAATTTTTCGCACTAAAGTTTTAGATCCAGGGTCATTATAATTCGACCCGCACACCGCAAAATTCGACCAAATTTTTTTTTCATACAAACAGCTGTCACCGTAAGTACACATTATAAATATAAACAGCAATCTGCAAGTGGCATAGACAACTGAAAACGAAATTGGGTTTGATAACGGTATCTTTCCATATTGCGTAACATGATGAGTGTAGAAGGTTTTTTTTTTTTTGGTTTCATGAAATGTACTTTTTTTGTTTTTTGTTAATTTTTGTTAAGTCATGATATTCTCACAAATTTTCTTCAACCTATTTGAAAAGTGAATAAAATGCAAAATATTTTAACATTTTATTTTATATGTGTAGTGTACATATTTTCAAAGATAATGCGACATAAACTTAAGTAAGTGCACTGTACAAGTTTTAATGTGTAAACATCTATACACGCAGGGGGCCAAATTTCTATTTCACAATACAATCACAAAAACAGCGTAACACGTGAGCCGTAAGACAAAATCGGTGTGACTTATGCTTGTATTGGTGAAAAAATTAGAATATGTAATAACCTGTTTGAAAATGAAAAATTAAAAATGAAAAATAAAAAGTGAAAAATGAAAAATAAAAAATGAAAAATAAAAATGAAAAAAAAAATTAAAAATTAAAAACTTAAAATTAAAAATTAAAAATTTAAAATTTAAAATTTAAAATTAAAAATTAAAAATTAAAAATTAAAAATTAAAAATTAAAAATTAAAAATTAAAAATTAAAAATTAAAAATTAAAAATTAAAAATTAAAAATTAAAAATTAAAAATTAAAAATTAAAAATTAAAAATTAAAAATTAAAAATTAAAAATTAAAAATTAAAAATTAAAAATTAAAAATTAAAAATTAAAAATTAAAAATTAAAAATTAAAAATTAAAAATTAAAAATTAAAAATTAAAAATTAAAAATTAAAAATTAAAAATTAAAAATAAAAAATTAAAAATTAAAAATTAAAAATTAAAAATTAAAAATTAAAAATTAAAAATTAAAAATTAAAAATTAAAAATTAAAAATTAAAAATTAAAAATTAAAAATTAAAAATTAAAAATTAAAAATTAAAAATTAAAAATTAAAAATTAAAAATTAAAAATTAAAAATTAAAAATTAAAAATTAAAAATTAAAAATTAAAAATTAAAAATTAAAAATTAAAAATTAAAAATTAAAAATTAAAAATTAAAAATTAAAAATTAAAAATTAAAAATTAAAAATTAAAAATTAAAAATTAAAAATTAAAAATTAAAAATAAAAAATTAAAAATTAAAAATTAAAAATTAAAAATTAAAAATTAAAAATTAAAAATTAAAAATTAAAAATTAAAAATTAAAAATTAAAAATTAAAAATTAAAAATTAAAAATTAAAAATTAAAAATTAAAAATTAAAAATTAAAAATTAAAAATTAAAAATTAAAAATTAAAAATTAAAAATTAAAAATTAAAAATTAAAAATTAAAAATTAAAAATTAAAAATTAAAAATTAAAAATTAAAAATTAAAAATTAAAAATTAAAAATTAAAAATTAAAAATTAAAAATTAAAAATTAAAAATTAAAAATTAAAAATTAAAAATTAAAAATCAAAAATTAAGAATTAAAAATTAAAAATTAAAAATTAAAAATTAAAAATTAAAAATTAAAAATTAAAAATTAAAAATTAAAAATTAAAAATTAAAAATTAAAAATTAAAAATTAAAAATTAAAAATTAAAAATTAAAAATTAAAAATTAAAAATTAAAAATTAAAAATTAAAAATTAAAAATTAAAAATTAAAAATTAAAAATTAAAAATTAAAAATTAAAAATTAAAAATTAAAAATTAAAAATTAAAAATTAAAAATTAAAAATTAAAAATTAAAAATTAAAAATTAAAAATTAAAAATTAAAAATTAAAAATTAAAAATTAAAAATTAAAAATTAAAAATTAAAAATTAAAAATTAAAAATTAAAAATTAAAAATTAAAAATTAAAAATTAAAAATTAAAAATTAAAAATTAAAAATTAAAAATTAAAAATTAAAAATTAAAAATTAAAAATTAAAAATTAAAAATTAAAAATTAAAAATTAAAAATTAAAAATTAAAAATTAAAAATTAAAAATTAAAAATTAAAAATTAAAAATTAAAAATTAAAAATTAAAAATTAAAAATTAAAAATTAAAAATTAAAAATTAAAAATTAAAAATTAAAAATTAAAAATTAAAAATTAAAAATTAAAAATTAAAAATTAAAAATTAAAAATTAAAAATTAAAAATTAAAAATTAAAAATTAAAAATTAAAAATTAAAAATTAAAAATTAAAAATTAAAAATTAAAAATTAAAAATTAAAAATTAAAAATTAAAAATTAAAAATTAAAAATTAAAAATTAAAAATTAAAAATTAAAAATTAAAAATTAAAAATTAAAAATTAAAAATTAAAAATTAAAAATTAAAAATTAAAAATTAAAAATTAAAAATTAAAAATTAAAAATTAAAAATTAAAAATTAAAAATTAAAAATTAAAAATTAAAAATTAAAAATTAAAAATTAAAAATTAAAAATTAAAAATTAAAAATTAAAAATTAAAAATTAAAAATTAAAAATTAAAAATTAAAAATTAAAAATTAAAAATTAAAAATTAAAAATTAAAAATTAAAAATTAAAAATTAAAAATTAAAAATTAAAAATTAAAAATTAAAAATTAAAAATTAAAAATTAAAAATTAAAAATTAAAAATTAAAAATTAAAAATTAAAAATTAAAAATTAAAAATTAAAAATTAAAAATTAAAAATTAAAAATTAAAAATTAAAAATTAAAAATTAAAAATTAAAAATTAAAAATTAAAAATTAAAAATTAAAAATTAAAAATTAAAAATTAAAAATTAAAAATTAAAAATTAAAAATTAAAAATTAAAAATTAAAAATTAAAAATTAAAAATTAAAAATTAAAAATTAAAAATTAAAAATTAAAAATTAAAAATTAAAAATTAAAAATTAAAAATTAAAAATTAAAAATTAAAAATTAAAAATTAAAAATTAAAAATTAAAAATTAAAAATTAAAAATTAAAAATTAAAAATTAAAAATTAAAAATTAAAAATTAAAAATTAAAAATTAAAAATTAAAAATTAAAAATTAAAAATTAAAAATTAAAAATTAAAAATTAAAAATTAAAAATTAAAAATTAAAAATTAAAAATTAAAAATTAAAAATTAAAAATTAAAAATTAAAAATTAAAAATTAAAAATTAAAAATTAAAAATTAAAAATTAAAAATTAAAAATTAAAAATTAAAAATTAAAAATTAAAAATTAAAAATTAAAAATTAAAAATTAAAAATTAAAAATTAAAAATTAAAAATTAAAAATTAAAAATTAAAAATTAAAAATTAAAAATTAAAAATTAAAAATTAAAAATTAAAAATTAAAAATTAAAAATTAAAAATTAAAAATTAAAAATTAAAAATTAAAAATTAAAAATTAAAAATTAAAAATTAAAAATTAAAAATTAAAAATTAAAAATTAAAAATTAAAAATTAAAAATTAAAAATTAAAAATTAAAAATTAAAAATTAAAAATTAAAAATTAAAAATTAAAAATTAAAAATTAAAAATTAAAAATTAAAAATTAAAAATTAAAAATTAAAAATTAAAAATTAAAAATTAAAAATTAAAAATTAAAAATTAAAAATTAAAAATTAAAAATTAAAAATTAAAAATTAAAAATTAAAAATTAAAAATTAAAAATTAAAAATTAAAAATTAAAAATTAAAAATTAAAAATTAAAAATTAAAAATTAAAAATTAAAAATTAAAAATTAAAAATTAAAAATTAAAAATTAAAAATTAAAAATTAAAAATTAAAAATTAAAAATTAAAAATTAAAAATTAAAAATTAAAAATTAAAAATTAAAAATTAAAAATTAAAAATTAAAAATTAAAAATTAAAAATTAAAAATTGCAAATTAAAAATTAAAAATTAAAAATTAAAAATTAAAAATTAAAAATTAAAAATTAAAAATTAAAAATTAAAAATTAAAAATTAAAAATTAAAAATTAAAAATTAAAAATTAAAAATTAAAAATTAAAAATTAAAAATTAAAAATTAAAAATTAAAAATTAATAATGAAAAATAAAAAAAAATGAAAAATGAGAAATAAAAAATTAATAAAGAATAATAATAAAAGAATAATAAAAAATGAAATCGAAAAATAAAAAAAAAAAAAAAATGAAAAACGAATAATGAAAAATGAAAAAATTAAAACTAAAAAAAGGAAAATGATAAATGAAAAATAAAAAATAAAAAATGAAAAATGAAAAATGAAAAACGAAAAATGACAAATAAAAAACGAAAAATTTAAGATTAACCGGTTAAAATAAATAATAATAAATATTTTTATATTAGCAGAGCCCCTGCAGTTGATTGCTATAAGTGATACATAGATGACAATTTCTGTTTGATTTTCAAAAAGTGCAATAAAAAAATCTTTAATTACTAAATATTTACACATCTCCCCTGTGATCAGATTCACATGATTTTTTTTTTGATTGGTTTACTGTATATGACGCCATTATTTGGATTCTGTAGAACTTAAGATGCGATACGATACGACCGACAGTAGTAGATAGTGGTGGTTAAAAAATAAAACAAAATTTCAGATAATCCTTGGGTTGTTTAGTTGCAGAAATGAAGTCCCAAAAATTACACTTTATTCCCTGTATCAAATCACACAGACAAGGGGCAAAAGTACTCGTAAAGTGAATGGTTCGCATTTAAAAAGCATAACACTTTATTTCAATTAAACAAAAAAAAAAAAAAAAAAAACTAACCCATAAAACATGTTTTCCCTTTCTTTGTAAATTAAGTTTACCATATTGTTTCAGTCTTTCTCAACAATTGTAAATTCTACAGTCACATTTTTTTGCAATACTTCTTTTAATCGTCGTTGCAATACTTCTTTTAATCGTCGCCACAATTCTGCCTGCAAAGTTTCAGCTCGATTGGATCACGGGAAAAGGGTTAAAAATCGATCCACAGTTTTTTCGGCAGACAAGCAGACACTAAGAGTCAAAATAAATGGTGTAATAATCTAACCCATAAAAACAAAGTTTTTATTAGAACTCTTTCTTTCCTTATGCATACGAGTTTTGAATCTCTCCGTGACTGTGCGTGACTATGCGTGACTATTTTAAAATTAATCTTTAGTCCTAAGTCTATGGACAAAGTTTCAGATCGATCGGATGAGGGGTAGTGAAGTTTTAATCTCTCTGTGACTGTGCGTGACTATGCGTGACTGTGCATGACTACCCCAAAATTAATCTGTAGTCACAACAAGACTATGGGTCAAGTTTTAGATCAATTGGATAAGGGGGAATGAGGTTGCCCCACGACAGACAGACAGACAGACAGAGAGATTGAGTTAAAAGAATGAGTTTAATAAAAAAGAAGACAATTTTTATGAAAAATCGACTAAAAATTCAAAATGTTTTGCCAAAATAGAAAATGTCATGTATGAAAATATGTATAATATTTCCAGAAGATGGATATTCTTAAAATTAATATTGGAGGTAAAATTATAATAGAAAATCATTAACAATTGATTATAGCGGAAAATATATATGTATTTACAAAATAGTGGAAATTTCATTTTCATATTGAAAGTTATTATTATATGTATATACAAAGGTCAAGTTTTTTTTTTTTTTTTAAAGTTATAGTGTCGAGAAGAAAACTGAAATAAATAAAAAATTAACAAAAACTTACAATTAATCCAAGTTGATGATGATTATTTTATATATTTATCATTTTATATTAAACATATTTAAGTCATCGCTCAAATGTTTATGAGTTTGATATTTATTTATTTTCGTTACTTTTCTTTTTCTGAGACGGAACGAAGTTGAAAATGTTGAGTTTGAATTCAACGACTTTGATTAAAAACTTCTATGAGTAGTGAATCATCGCTTTAATTTGAAATTTGATTTGTTTTTTTTTTCAAGAAATAAAATAAAACAAAAAAAAAATTTGAAAAATACAACAACAAATAAATAGAACAACAATTATTAATACTTATATGTATGTATAAGATGTACTAAGTAATGACGAAAAAAAAATAAAAACTTCATCACTTTAAATAATGAATGAATGTAATTTCAATACTCATGATATTTTACGATTTGGTATGATGGGATATAAAAATATTTAATGAGATGAATTTGTTAACTCAGCTACAGGCAAGATTTTAGTATTTTATTTAACGTAAAATTTCCAACAAAATAATGGACTAAGTATTGTAATTGTTACAAACTCAAATTTTGTTAATAAATGAAAATTTCAAATAAAAAAAAAAAAACTAAAATTTCACGTGCTCTTCTTTACGCAGTTTTTTCTTTTTATGATTTTAAAACGAAACACAAAATCAAAAATAAACTCTCTTGTAATTGTTTGGCTCTGCTATTTAATAATGAATGGATAATTTTGAGTTGGAGGAATCTTACTTGCCGCACACCTTGCAGGGAAATTCGGTAATGTCTTTATTGGCATTCGCGTCTTTTTGATTTGTCGCTGTCGTAGCTGGGTTATTATTTTGCATTGGATTATTATTATTATGAGTGTTAGCAGAAGAACCTTGCGAGGAACTTGCATTTGTATTAGTAGCAGTTGTTGTAATCGTACTGGTATTATTATATTGTGTATTATGGGTATTACGGCCATAGGTGTGAATGCGAGTATGACCATGCAGAGCTGCTTTAGAGGAAAAGCTCTGCAAAGGATTTTTGTTTAATTTTACAATTAACGATTTAGAGAGGTTTTTTTTTATAGCATTTTGGCTTATTGCCATTAAATTAATATACAAATTGAAATAATAGAATGTTTTCTTTGTAACTTACCGCTGAACAATCTGGTATCTCACATACATAGGGTTTGGGATCATTGGTATGATTTTGTGGTAGTGTCTCAGTTTTAAGGTGGGTAACCTTGTAATCTACGCAAAGTTTCTTCCAGAAATAATACATTTGAACGCATTCTCCAGTGGATTTCGAACCAAGCTAAAAAAAAAAAAATTAAATTTTAATACAAGTTGTGAATATCTGTGAATTTTCTCTTTGAAAATAAAAGTGTTTTCCAAAAAACCACATTTATTATATGCTGTGGAAATACTCGTATATACATTAGACCTGGCGCAGCTAATATGGGGTTTTTTATTTTTTGGAATTTTGAATGTGGGTAGCGATGAAAATATGCGATTTGATGACAAAATTGTTGTAGCTAATTTTCAGGCTGATCGGATGGTGCCAACCCGTGCCATAAAGAGGTCAAAATCAAAATTTTGAAAAACCACCAAAATACTCTTTTTTGCATTTTATAAATTTTTTTTAAATAGAAGTACTATAAATAAAACTAATATAAAATAGAACATCATTTATAACTTGTAAATTTGTTATTAATTGTATTAACGCTGCCCAGTGGCTGAAAATTGTTTTTCTTTGTTCAAAATTCCGTAACTTTTGAACCGATCAAAATATTTTAGTAATTCTTTTTCTAGTGGGTAGATATTTAGTTAAGCTGAAGTCTGTTTTAATTTCATTAAAATTAATAAAAAAAAAAAAGTAAAATCAACTGGAAATTTTGCTATTACTAATGAAAAATTAAAATTTTTTTGCTGTTAATTTGCAAATTTGTTTACACTCAAAGAATATTCCACTTAAAAAAACGTTGGTCAAATTCTTATAACACCAATTATTTGGATCCTGTTGTTATGAATGGCTGTGTAAATGAATTCATCGAATCGTTATTTGATTATGGTCTCTTCTAAGTAAATCCTATTCTCAACGCGTATGGAAAAGTATCGCTGCATCCATCTAATCCAATTCTTTTACGTGAAGACCGTTATCATCCTACAGTAAATTTACTTATTTTGCTCCATTCAATTTGCCAATTTTGCTTTTCGAAAACTGATTATCCAAAATTGAATGCTCTACTATTCGATATTGACTGGAATGATATCCTTTCATCTATTGATATGAGGAGATGATCAGAAGCTTTTACAACATTTAAGAATATAAATGCCAAATATATTTTAGTTCCAAAGTTAGTTTTCAACTAAAATTTTTGTTAAAATTTTTGAAGGATTCTGTTAGGCTACCGGTTGGTTTGCTATTTCTCTCATTCGGCTGATTTGTATATCTGTGGTCACAAGCATTAATCGCCTAAGTCGAAAATCATGCTTTTGAGAAAAATAACTAAAATAAAATAAACAGTGTTAGAGAAATGGGGATTTCACGTAAATATAAAGCGTTTTTAGTAGAATATGATAGCACACATAACTCAAATCGTTCTTAAGTCGACTTAGGCGGTTATCGCTTGTGACCACAGGTATAAAAACTATTGAAATTATGGTGAAAACCGAAAAAAGTGCTGCCACTCGCTGTTTTCATGTTTTACAAAGCGACAGTTCGTAAAGTACCAACTATATAATTGACTTACCTCTTGGGAAATTTTACTAAACTCCTTTCCATATTTCTCAAGACCCTTTAGGAAAATCTCCAACTCACGAGAAGACCATTTCATTTGGAAGGAGTTGGATTGTGTTTGCAATAAGCTCAATACAGCCGTAGCAGTATTACCCAGAGCCTTTAACAATGTCTGCAAAGCAACCTCTTCTGAATGACTACCCAAGGGAACGGCCGAAGATTTACTTAAATCAATAAATCGCATTAGTATCTTATCATCCTGTTGCACGTCGGGATTCCACATGAGATCACTACCGACAGAATCCTCTACGGAGGTTGTGGAGACTATATCATTAAATGCTGGTATGGAAGCTTGATAAGCTGAACCCAAATTAACTTTAGATTCATCGGAGAAATCGACTAAGCCCACAGGATCATCAAAATCATCTTGGAAGTTATCGAATGTTAATAAAGAGCAGCTCAATTGTTTCAAAACATTACAGTATAAACCATGACCCTTGCGTTCGGGATTTAAGATGGGAGCAGGTGTATAGTGGGTACGAGAAGGTTTACGTAGTTTAGATTTGAAGGGTGATAAAGCTTGATATTTGGAATACGAAGAATGCGACGAAGAAGAGTCCAGAGATGAGTGGCCTTTCAAACGTCTTTTTAAAATGGAATTAGTTTGGTTGGACAGAGGCTGTAGGGAAGATGTTATTGATGGTAAGGAACCGCTATTATTATTGAGAGTGGAAGTTGAGCAAATCGCAGCATTGTTCAGAGAGTTTTGGTGTGAGAATATTAAATGGGAGGTTGGATGTTTTGCCATCTGCAGGCTATTATTATTTTGATTATTTATAGTTTGTCCATTATGTTGCGAGTTATCTAATTTTATTTCCATTTTATCGGTGGTACCACTAGTGTATATAATAGGCTGCATTAAGGCCTCATTGAGTGAGTTAATATTGTTTGTATTTATGGCTGAAGATGCCATAAATTGTTGTTGTTGGGCTTGATTATTTGACTGATTTTGTACTTGTGGTAAATTTTGTACATTGTAGTGTATAGTTGCTGTAGAGGAATTAGAGGAATTTTGTAGAGTATTAGCGGGTATATTCAATATCAAATGGTTCATTTCTGAGGAGTGTGTATTAGAGTCCATAGCAATTTTAACTGTTTGAGCTGACTGTTGCTGCAGCTGGCTACTATTCAGGATTTGTGTAGTTTGATACTGTATAGTTTGCTGCTGGTGTTGTTGTTGTTGCTGTTGCTGATGAGGAATGTGTTGGATTTGCTGCTGTTGCTGTTGCAAAGGATTTTGTATTTTTTGCTGGCCAAAATCCCTGGGCGAAGAAGATAATAAGGGATCTTCGGAGTTGGGCATCATTTGTGATTGCAAACTCAAACCGGGTAAATAATATAAATCTATAATATTTTCTCCTTGATTGTCACAATTTAAATTTATCTGGT
The DNA here is from genome assembly GCA_963682025.1 of Cordilura impudica. Classification (NCBI taxonomy): domain Eukaryota; kingdom Metazoa; phylum Arthropoda; class Insecta; order Diptera; family Scathophagidae; genus Cordilura; species Cordilura impudica. The sequence goes on from OY821517.1 coordinate 48,643,307, forward strand.
CATCGGTTAAGACCTCTCTCAATACCTCTTTAACTTCTTCCGCTGACCCGATACCACTAGTAAAAAATGACTCAGACAGCGGTGAAGTGGCATTACGAGAATCATTTAAAAACTCTTGATCTTCATCGAGAAATGATAGATTGGCCTCTGCAAACTCTCGTAAATCACATTCAGTATCGGGATCTGTGCCATTTAGTAAATCTTCCACTTTAATATTTGAATCGAAAGAATTGTCTTCTAGAACACTTTTTAGTTTCAAAATTTTATCATTATCCGATTCTTCTGTTCCACTGTGGGTGGACATTAGAGATTCGTTAAAGAAGATGTTTTGGCTGTCATTGAAATGATGGTTTTCCTCGATATAGGGAGAAGTTTGAGTGACATTTTCATGACTTGAGGGTGGTGTAGGATAAGCCAAAGGTGAATGTAGGGGCGAATTAAAGTTAGAATTATACTGATTTTTCATATCATGTGGCAAAGTCAAAGTATTTGATCTCAATTGCTGATGATTGAGTATAGCTGGGTTTTGTATAATTAACTCTTTGGAATGGAAATGTTGGAAATTCGGTAACGTTTGTGTTGTTTGGCAATTATTCGATCGATGTTGTTGTTGTTGTTGTTGTTGCTTTTGATCTGCACAATTTTGTTGTTCAATATCCAATTTAATTTTATTATCCATAACCTCAAATTGTTCGGAATGTTCAGATTTCAATTGATCTCCAGCGTCATTCAATAATTGCATAGTATCGACCGTTTGTAATAACATCTCGGCCTCACTAACATTGTAAACTTCAGAATCGCCAAATAATGATGAGCCATCACTGGTATAGGTGACGGTGTACACCTCACTATTACTATCTCCACCCTGGGCTATTGTCAGAGACAAGGGAGTACCATCTGGCAAGGTAACATTTGTCGAATTCGACATTTGTAATTGCTCTTCCTTCTTCAATTTGCCCTTCGTAGAGACCACTTGCACCTCGGAAGGTATAATAACACTGCAATTATTTTTATTGGTAATAATCTGGCGGGTTACTCCACCCAGGGGTGTATTGTTGGATTGTTTTTGTGTAACTGCTATGCGAGTTCCGCGTTTAAGTAATTCGATGAGGGTAGAATCTTTTGGATCGGTTGATGTACTACGTGTTGTCGTTGTATTAATCGTTGCTGTTGTTGTATTTGTTGTATTAGTTGTCAGCGATGATTTCGTTGAATTACGTTCGGCATTATGAGAGTTGGTAGTGGTTCCGACTCCTATGTTATTCATTGTCTTTTGTTGTTGTTGTTGTTTAGTACTGTAGATTTCTATACTTTGTGGCAAGTTAATATCTTGTACATTTAAATTGCTTTTGGGGCCATTCTTGATAGTTGTAGTTGCTGGCAATTGTGTTGCGGAATTTTGTTGCTGTTGTTGTTGTTGTTGCTGCTGTTGTTGTGTTGTACTGTTCGGTTGTGTCTTGGGATTAAGGAAACTATCCAAATCACTAATAGAGCGTCGTATGTTTGTTGCATTATTTTGGGTACTATTTGATGGTGGTGCAGGAACTACAAAGGCACCCTGAAAGGAGAAGAATAAAATAAAATAAAAAATAAATTAGAAAGACCCAAGAAGATATGGAGGATATAAAATTTACTGGAATAGTTCTGACGTCATCTTCCAAATATTGTTCAATGCTTAATCGATTTCAATGTTAACATTTTTTTCTTCTTTTTGATAAAAAAAAATTAAATCCTCTAAAATAAAACAGCAAATTGCAGAAGGATTTATTATAGACTTGCTTTCAAGCAAAATGTGCTGTTCCAAAGAAGTGGTTAAACAAAAATTTGCTATACCGATGATTTAGATGTGATTACTCCTGAATAGGGCATATACCGATATTTTGATTATTATTCTCATCAAACGAAAATTTTTATTTTCTTCAAAATTTAGAAAAAAAAAACTCATCAAGCCGAAACGAAATACACTTTTATGTATTTGAAATAATATTAAGCAGTGACATTCAATACTATTTGTGGAATTAAGATGGTTCGATTGGAATTTAATTATAAGAATTTTATGAAGGCATTCCAAAACTACTTGAATAATTTAACTTGAATGATATGTCTTTACCAATTATGCTCGTAATATGAAACTATAGTCGTGCCATCATCTTCTATTATTCATGAGTATTTATGTGCCAATAATACTTTTTGTGGTGGAATTGACTTGTCTTATTTTTAACAGGTTCGTTTGTACCAAACAAGAATTGATTACTTTAGAATCTATTCTTGAACTAGTTTTATGCCAGTTAAACATCACAATTTGGTGCACGTCAAAAAAATTCCAGAAAATTTCTTGGGGAAATTTTGAATTTCCGATTTGCTTACCTTATTTAAATCTTTACTTCGTTTACTTATAATTTTCTCTTCAATCAAAGCTCTAACACCTATGCTAGCCGTTTGCAAAGGTGGGCCACTATTTTCTTTCTTCTCATTCTTTTTAGTTTCGGGATCCTTTTTGAAATAACCGCCATGTAAGCGCATGTGACCATTAAGGGCGGGTACATTTTTAAATTTCCGATGACATAAGTTACACTCTACTGGCTTGTGATCAATTTTTACTAAATTGAACAGATTGGAATTCATAGCATTGGATAAATCAATTTCAATTTCTTCTTCTTTAACTTTTGATTGAGTGGTGCCAGAAGATATTGAAGAGGAATCATTTGTATTTTCCACCGTGGTCATTTCATCCACAGTAATGGCAACATTTTGAGAGGAATTAAGCTGAATTGAAACGAATTTTAAAATTGGAATTATGTTTTATATTTTTTTCTTTCAACATTGACTTACCAATTGCATATTCCAGGTTCTGGGTCGGGAATTTTGAGTTTGTGTTTGAGACGTGGGCTGAGGATTTGTATCTATTTTATACGATTGTGAACTGGTAGGTGAAGATACTGTCACTTGAGCTGTTGTTTGTTTAGTTTGTCTCATTATTTTACCAATTAAATCCAATTGTTCTCTGGTTAAACCTTCTCCCTCTAAATTACCACTATTGTCGGTTAATGTTATTGTAGCCCCAGGGGCGGACGAAATACTACTCGTTGACGACATTGAAGATGTCGTGGATGTTGGGGACAATAAAGTTAGTCCTGTCTTGAGGGGAACATTTAAAGCTTTTAGCTCTTCTTCTGTTAATGCCAAACCAGTAGCAGCATCGACTACAGTACCACCATTTGATAGATAAGTACCTAAACAGGTGGCACCATCCGGTGAACTGGCATCTCCTTTAGTAAAAATAAATAGAGGTGACAAATGAAAAATCTATTAAATTTCATATTCACTCCACTATATTTTGAAGTCCACTTGAATTAAGCAACTACTAACCATTTGCTGTAGCAGGGGATAAACTTAAATTTGAATTGGAATTATTATTGGATATTGAAAGTTGTTGATTTTGTGGTGTTATTATGCCAGCGTGATGATTTTCAGTATGTCTCCTTAATGAACGAGCATCACAATATGATTTGCCGCAACCTTCAGCTTTACATTCATATGGTTTTTTATTTCTATGTGTCATCATATGTCCATTTCTAAAATAACATTAACGACAAGGTGGAAAATGTAAAATATGTTAGAAAATTCTCAATTAAATTGTTCTGTATAATTTCGATGAACGGTTGTTTTAATGAGATTTAAAGATTTTATCATATTTTTTTTTTTTTTTTTTTGTAGAATTATAATTTAATCTAAAATCGTATTTTATAAAGTTAAATTTGAGTTTGACTTATTAGACTTGAACAAGTCCATATACATTAGGGTAATAACTTTTTTTTGACAAAATTTCTTCATCGCACCACGCTATGGGCAATGTTGCACTGAGAAGAAAAACCATTTTTGAGGTAATTTTGGTGAAAAAAATTCACGCACCGAATGCAATTTCTAAAACTCCTTTAAGATTTTTTTATTTATTTTTTTTAAATTATTTTTAAATTGTTTACAATATACATTGTATGTATGGTACATTAATGGTATATATTTTATACATACAAATTAAAAAATAGCAATATAACAATGATAAATAACTAACGCCCGTATTCATAATCAAATTCTAGCAGTTGGCTAACCAGTGTTGCCATTTTAGCATTTTAGTTTCTAGATTTAGCAACTTTTTTTGTTGCTTAGCATCCAAAATTTATGAAAAGATGCTAGATGCTAACTTAGCATCTTTTATTAATAAAAAGTTGCTTTTAGCATCTTTTTTTTGATTTTTTTTTTTCATTATTTTTGAATATATAATTTTAATTTTAATGGTATTGATATGTTTTAATTTCTCAAAGTGTAATACGAGAAATTTTTGTACTTCTCTTTTTGCCACTCTGCTCTTTTCCTTCAACAAATATAACAAAACATTTTGAAATAGAAGAATGCAAACAAGTACAACAGTTTTTAATGAATTAAATAGTCGATTGCCAAAAATATTATTGTATTAAAAAAATGCCAAAATTTTCAATACAAAACACATTAAACCGGGAAAAAACCGATAACCAATATATTAGAAGAGTTTAAATTTAAATCCAATTGAGTTATATCACAGAACAATATTGGGATACAGCATTGAATACAACCTCTTAATTGATTGAAGTTAACAAAAATTCTATTGGCGAAAGTCCATTTAAAGAGTTATCCACATTTGTATTGTCTTTATTAGTTTTGAAAGGAGTTCAATGGTCATTTAGTTTAATGGCTTTAGTTAAAAGCAAACTTTGCAACAGAATAAAATCCGAGTTGTTATGTTCTGTAATACATATAAAAGAAGGTTTGAAATCGAAAAATGGGTGCTGTACACAATATACCGAGCGATGTCGTTGATAAAACTCGATCGTTAGAAAAATTTCAGAGCCAAGAAGAACTTGAAGATGAAGACATCACAGAAATATTAGTTTCCATAAACCAATTACTGTAATATACTCGTATCATTTGGTAATGAAAATTTTGTTATATATGAAATTAAAAACAAATCTCTCTAAAATTAAAAATATTTAATTTAAAACTAAAAAAACTCACTAAAAACTATTTAAAATTTTAAAAACATAAATCGAAACTTATGTTTTATATTAATTTTTTCATTTAAAAACCAAAGAATTAATTAATAAGTACTTAATTTTTCAATCAAAATGTAATGAAAATTAAAAAAAAAATTTTGCATCTTTTATTTTGACTCCAGTACGTTTTAGCATCTTTTTTTTTTTTTTGCAATTTAGCATCTTTTCAATTTCAAATTATGGCAACACTGTGGCTAACTTCTTTTCATACGAAAATTTCAAAATTTGCTATTAGAATTTGATTATGAATACGGGCGTAAGTTTTTTGGTTAAATGAAATAAACTTTGAGTTTAAAGTACGAGATGTTTTACATAGCGGAGAAATATCTTGCGCAACTTTGATAGCGCGTTCCGCGCATATATTACTGCACTACTGATTCGGAATTGCAGACGATTCTTTCACCGAGTGCTTAAGAAAACATTTATGAAAATTTTTTTTCGTTGAAACAGTGATCGGAATACCAAACATTGCACCATGCATCACTTATAAAATAACATATAGGTTGTAACATTTCCCGATATTTTGGAATGAGAACAAATGCCACAATGGCGAATTATTGGTGGTAAAGACTTGAAGTTGACATAAGGGAAATTTCCATTTTCATTGTAGTACCTAAAACTTTTGCAAAGTTCGTATAAAAATTGCATATCGTCTCTCCATTTTACGTTTATACATTTTATAGTAATATCGTTTTGCCTGTAGCTTATTTTTAAATGTTCATAATTGTTTACTAATTCCGAAACTAAATTGCAACCAATGCTTGGAGATGATGTTGTGCCACCTAGTAAGTCGTCCATTACATTTCGTAGTAATATATCCAGGAACTGATGCTGGCACCCTATGTATTGTGGCGGCGGTAAGAAAATTGATTGGAAATGCTTCTTTAGCAGAGCAAAAACACCATTTATTATGCCAGTGTTAACACTTGTGAAACATACTATAATTTTTTTAGATCTCCACAAATTGAACTTATTTAACGTTTCTTTGATACCGCTGAAAATTGTTAAAGCACGACCATTATCCAGTACTATACAGCTAATTCAATTTCTTTGCGCTGATTTTTAATGACAATTACCTGTATTTCATTCGTATTCATATTTAAAATTCTTCTAAATTTTCTGCGGATTTTATTACCGCTTTATATATAAAAGCTTGTGAAGGTGTTGAAAGGTTTATTCCCGACTCAGCTAATTGATTGCGTACCTTAGTTGCTTTAGTCGTACTAACTAGTGTAACGGCTGGGTTTATGGGCAATTTGACAGGTTTTGATTTAGCAGAAGGTGTTAAATCAATGTCTTCTTGATCATCATCATCACTGTAAGACATTGTTGATGAATCTGAATCAGTAAGGAGTTGTGCTTGTTATATCAAATATTTAACTAAAGTTATCACCATTAGGACGTTTTAGCTTTTTTTGATAAAGTAATATCAATTTTTAACTTTTCGATTTATGTTATAAATTTGAATTTTTTTCATATTTAGCTTAATCCAGAGGTCAAAAAATTCTTCAGAAATTGTAACATACCTTTCCTTTTAATTTTTTTATCTTTGGCTAAGGTATTAAATCGCCCCGGTAGGTGAGTAGGTAGTGTGCTCGCCTACCATGCGGGGGTCGTGTGCTCGATTCCCACCAGAGGCTTTGGTCTGTCGCTGCAAAAACTAGTCAAATACGGCTTATCCCTGGACCCAAAAATTTGAATAGTTCGGCTTCGCGGAACTAGGCTTAAAAAATATATATATATTTTTTTTCTTTTGGCATTCTGTTTAACGCAGATATCGATAATTCCATGTTTCGTATATCACGACATTTTGTTGAAGCATCTTTAAATCTTGTTAAGTTGTTGGTCCATGTAAATAGTTGAATTTTTTTGAACAGCTGTTGTACTTTTTTTAGATTTAATTTTAAATAATACGAATGATAAATTCAAATAAAAGAAATAACTTCGATAATATCGAATCGATATAATACAAACAATATACGTTTAATAATTAAAATACTTGTGATAAAAATTTCGAGACCTTCTTTGACACATGTTTTATACAATAAAAATCGAGAAATTAAATTTTTATTTTTGGGTAATAGTTTTTTTTGGTGCTGAGGACTACTATTTTTACATTACACCCTCATAATCGTAAATTAATGGAAATTATCACTGTCTTATGGTCACCTATCCCTAGATAGCGTCATAATATCGCGATTCTTTTGCGCCCTCCATCCAAATGGTGCGTTTTTTTTATATTATTGAAATTATAAGAAAATACTAAAAACTTTGCAATTAAATGTTATTTTTTTATACTTAAAAAAAAAAAACGACTAAAATTTGGTGCGTGAACTTTTTTAACGATCGCGAGAAAGTAGTACATCATTTCTTAATATTTTTTCATGGTGTATACATATATAGTAAAACATATATAGTAAAACTGCGTTCTCAGTGTTTAATTTTCTGATCTTTTCTCCTTTGTAAAGTACTTCCAAGTTTTAGGGCTATAAAAATTTCATAAAATTAAAAACTGATAACGTAGTTTTATTATATTATTAAATTAATTTATAATTTCGATTTCCTATACAATAAGACTTATAATCTTATGATTAGACTAAAGCACGAATAATAGTGATGAGCAATGATGGGAAAACATTTAAAAGTAAAATTTAAAATTTTAAACATTATATAAAAACTGATAAAATAAGTTTAAATAAAATAAAAATTGAATCAATTAAAAATGGGGAAAATATTAAATTAACAAATAGAGCAAAATAATCTAACCCACAAAAACAAAGTTTTTATTAAAACTCTTTCTTTCCTTATGCATATGAGTTTTGAATCTCTCCGTGACTGTGCGTGACTATTTTAAAATTAATCTTTGGCCACAACAAATCTTTGGACAAAGTTTCAGATCGATCGGATGAGGGGAAGTGAGGCTTTTATTTCTCCGTGACTGTGCGTGACTACGAGTGTCTGTGCGTGACTATGTTAAAGTTAATCTTCTTTTACAGCAAGTCTATTGACCAAGTTTCAGATCGATCGGATGAGGGGAATGGGTTTTAAATCTCTCCGTGACTGTGCATGACCATGCGTGACTGTGCGTGACTAAGTCAAAGGTAATTTTTATTTCACAGCGAGTGTATGGACCAAGTTTCAGATCGATCGAATGAGGGGAAATGCCATTTAGATCACTCCGTGACTGTGCGTGACTATGCGTGACTGTGCGTGACTACCCCAAAATTCATCTGTAATCACAACAAGACAGGCAGACAGACAGACAGACCGAGAGTGTGAGTTAAATAATCTAACCCATAAAAACAAAGTTTTTATTAAAACTCTTTCTTTCTTTCCTTATGCATATGAGTTTTGAATATCTCCGTGACTGTGTGCGAATATCTTAAAATTAATCTTTGGCCACAACAAGTCTAATTTTCAGATCGATTGGATGAGGGGAAGTGAGGATTTAATCTCTCCATGGCTGTGCGTGACTATGTCAAAGTTAATCTTTTTACACAGCAAGTCTATCGATCAAGTTTCAGATCGATCGGATAAGTGGAAATGTCTTTTAAATCACTCCGTGACTGTGCGTGACTCTTGCGTGACTGTGCGTGACTATTTCGAAGTTAATATTTCTTTACAGCAAGTATACCAACCAAGTTTAAGAATGATTGGATGAGGCGAAATCCGTTTTAAGTATCTCCGTGACTGTGCTTGACCGTGCGTGACTGTGCGTGACTAAGTGAAAAGTTAATCTTTTTTCACAGCAAGTGTATGGACCAATATTCAGATCGATCGGATGAGGGGAAATGTCATTTAGATCACTCCGTGACTGTGCGTGACTACCCCAAAATTAATCTGTAGTCACAACAAGACTATGGGCCAAGTTTCAGATCAATTGGATAAGGGGGGAATGGGGTTGACCTACGACTGACAGATAGACAGACACACAGAGAGTGCGAGTTAAAAGAAAGAGTTTAAAAAGACAAGTTAATTAAAAAAAATAAGGTATATATTTAAAAAAAGCTAATAAAAAAGAAAATATCATTCTATCAGAAGAATTTAGTATTAAAATCATAAAAACATACACGAACACTTGTGCCACATTGGTATTAAACAATTACAGAAAAAGATTAGTCCACCATACACAGCTAAAAATCTAATACAAAATATTAAAAAGATCTGTAAAAACTGTGATATCTGCATAAAAAATAAATCTAGAGGACACGACAAGGTTGGCCTTATGTCTCATTTAGGTTCAGCCACAAGACCTTTTGAAATAATTTCTATAGATACCATTGGAGGTTTTGGAGGTTCAAGATCGACAAAGAAATATCTGCATCTTTTAAAAAACCATTTCACGAAATACGCATTTATTTTAACATCAAAAACCCAGAATTCGAATGATTTTATAAAACTAGTTACTAATAAATCGGAAACAGAGGATACTGGTATGTTACTCACTGACCAATACCCTGGAATAAACTTGAAAGAATTCAAAAGTTATTTAAATCAGAAATTAATATCAATAGTCTCTACTGCGGTTAACGCACCGTTCTCAAATGGATTAAATGAAAGACTCAATCAAACTCTGGTAAACAAAATCCGATGTAAAATAAATGAGAAAAATAAAAAACTAGCCTGGACCACAATCGCAAAAGAATGTGTCAATAAGTACAACGACACAGAACACTCAATAACTGGTTTTGCACCAAAATATTTATTATATGGCACACCATTGGCTACTTCTACTCCTACTCACTTACCATCAAGCTAACAACACGTGTCTTCTCACACTGACGATACCCAAATTTAAGAAGAAGAAAAAAAAAAACACTCATTCCCATCCAATTTATTTAATAAACATAATAAATATTTTATTTAGATACGAACTCTAGTCATGCATTTCCCTACCGTTGAAATAAATATATAAATTGAAAACTTACAAATGATCTTGTCGCTTAAATGCCTTCGAGCACATAACACACACGTATTTCCGTTCGTCACTGTGTGTCAGTTTGTGTTTGGCCAACGCTGATGCATTTCCAAAAATTTTATTACAAATCTGAAATGAAAACATTTTAAAAATAAGTAATATGAAATTGAAATATTTACTCGTACAGTTGAAACGTAACAAGCCAAATAAAATAAAAATTTTATGTTTTAATTAGAATCTGCAGCCTCCTTCCTCCTCTCTTCATATTTATTCGTATGCATGGTACTTACTTGCGGAGATAGACAATTTTTAATTATGAGGTACTTGTGTGTCTGTACATGTTTTTTTTTTTTTTTTTTTTTTGTTTTAGTCAAGTACGAGTACATTTAGTTTGTACTTGTTGCGTTAAAAAAAAAAATTTTAGAAATTATTTCTAAACTAATTGGTATCGTTTCGTAACAGTTTTTTTTTATGTCTAATGAGATGCGTAGACGCACAACAATTTTTTTTTTATGATTTTAAGGGTTTTCTCATATTATTTTTGTAAATTTTGCAGAATTATAGAAAGTAAGAATTTGCTTAATAAGAAAATCTATGAATATGCCTTCTAAGTAATACTTGTAGGATGACAAAGTTGAACTCCTCCTCCTCGTCCAAATAAAGATCACATTATGATTAAACAATAATTAAACACTATTATTAATAAAAAAATGTATCACTTAAATTGTTAATCAAAAATCCGATGTTTCATATAGATTAATCAGACCTTAACTAATTTGGTTTAATATTTAATTTTATTTTCTGAGGCAACCGAAATGTTTTGTGGTCCTACGTTATATGGACATTTTTCAAATTGCGATTTTGGGGATAAATGGGGTCCAGTTTGTTACCTTTTAATATAAAACTAATAAATTTGAAGTTTAGGCATAATCGGATAAAGAAAAGTCACGCCGGAAATCGATTGAAAATTTCAAGTGTGTTTTTTATATGGGGAAAATATGACATTTTTGAGATTTTGCGAAAATTTCATTCTATTTAATTTTAATTTTTCCGACAAATTGTTATATAATTCGGGATCAGTATTAAATTATATTTCCAAAAAGCTATAAAAATTCAAAATCCAATAAAAATTCGCCAAGAAATAGCGAATGCCCCAGACCACTTTTGTGCCAAAAAAAAACTAAGTCATGAAATTTCATGGCATTTTTTTCAACTTTGAGAAATTTATTAAAGCCAATTTTTTTTTTGGTCTCTATACTTATAAGTATTCAGATATGAGGTATTGTTTTATTACCACTTTGTTAACCTATTGCGCATTGAAACCGAAAATGTGAAATTTTCTTTATATAATTTTGAAAACTCCTTTTTCAAGTCTTAAATAATTTTCTTAAACAAAATTTAAAAAAATGGATCTGGCACTTTAAGGTTTTGTTAAATACATGTTAGAGATTAACAGTGTGCATTTCTACGTAAAACCCTAACCCAGAATTTTTTTGATAAGCATAAGCATATCATTTTTACGGATTTCGAGAAAATTGGGATTTTTATGAAATATATTATATCAAAAATTAATCAGCTCTCTACTTTTAAATGCTATGTTTTATCTTAATAGCCTAGGGTTTCGGAAAAAAATAATATGACTCCATTAACCCTTTTGGAATTGGGGTCATATATGACCCCTAGCTAATAAAAGACCATCTATTTAAAAAAATTAAAATATTTTGCAAATACTGTTGAATTTTTAAAAGCGTTACTTAAAATATTATAACCAAATATGTATATTATCCGTTCTTAAAATTTGGAATAAATCGCAGAACGTTAACCCATTCCTTGCCGAAGCTAAACTTTGAATTTTGGCTTTTAAAAAAAAAAAAAGTAAATTCTAGTAAACTAGACGAAACACTTATTATTGGTTGGGAAATAAAATTCTGCTATATTTTGTGAAAACTTACTGTTATGTGCTCCTAGAAAATTCATTCACCCAGGAAATAAGATAATGAAGCGATTTTGCTTCAGCTATTTTAGTATTTCTGCAGAATTTTTATTATTTCCTCCATCGACATAGGAATCTAATGAAGCTTTTCAAAAGAGTTGCAATTTCTGCACGGAATTTTTTGTAGTAAACGATACTGCCGAAAGAGGCGTTAAATTCATAAAAGATTTTAATAGTGTTAACAAATAATGAAGAAGAAAAGCAGTTTTTACTCCAGATAGTAGAATCATACAAAAAAAAAAACAACATCATTCCTGTACAAAGTCAAGTTTAATTTAACAATGTTGAGTTATACATTAGTTCAACAATGTTCCTATTTTATTTAGAAAAATATAGATAGTTTTTAAAAATAATATAATTTTATAATAAAATTTGTTATAAGTTATTTTAATTTATATTCGCCAGCAATAAGCAGACAATTGCAACAAAGATATATCACAATGGATAATTTTGATCCCAGGAGCACTGAAGGGTTAAATAAAAAAATTAACCGAATTATATTTCTTAAATTCTAAATAGTGGTTTCATCGAGTTTAATAGAAAAACTCGTTTTCGGTAATCTTTATTTAAAAACATCTTAAAAACCAAAGCTGGCCATGGCAAATAATGGGTTAACGTTCTCGGATTTATCCCAAAAATTTTAGAAACGGAAGATATACATATTTGATTATAATATTTTAAGTAACGCTTTTAAAAATTCAACAGTATTTGCAAGATATTTGAATTTTTGAATAAATAGTCTTTTATTAGCTTGGGGTCATATGTGACCCCGATTCCGAAAGGCTTAAACCCTAGGCTATTAAGATAAATTATAGCATTTAAAAGGATTTCGATAATACTTGTTGATAATATTTCTATAATTCCAAAAAGTAATATTCTGGACTTATTTTCTGAAATTAACCCGTGGGGTACTCTTGATGTCAAATTGACTCTATACGAAAATCTATAAATATTTTCTTATTCAGGATTTTTTTTTAAATAAAAAAAAAATTTAATGTATTAATAAAATTCCTCAAATTTATTCGCTATTTTATGAAAATATTTAGATTATTTAGTTTTTGTATTTAATACAGCATAAACAAATTTGTATATCGAGGGCTTATATTCAAAAAGTGCTATCAGCATCAATAATTATTTTAAAGAGAGGGTGAAAACCAATTTATTAATAAGATGTGAAAGAATTTGTGGATCGCTTTGCCACAATATCTATTAAGAAATAATCGTACTAATCATGAATGATATCAAAATTAATATTATATTTCACAGTTATATCAGAGAACAGTTTGAAATCAAAAATTAATATTGCTGTCAAATGTAAATAGTACTTTTGAATATAATAATTCTGGAAAAAAAATTTAAACTAGGGCACATTTTGAGTACAACACGAGTTAATTTCAGAAAATGAGACCAGAATATTAGTTTTTGGCATTCTTGTCACCGATGTAAGTTTCACAGTTTTACCCCGATTTTGACAAAAAATTTATCATTTGAAAGGTATTTCTTTTCAGCTGTTAGCCAGATTTATAGATTTTCATCGTCTGGAATATTTTTTTGGAGCTATGATCGTTTAAAGTTGCAACTAACACATACATAAAATTATACAATGCTATATGTGTGTGTTTATTATTATATTTGTTAATGTGTTTGTGTAAATGTGTTGAGTATATTATCTTCATTTAAAATGAGTTCAATTGTGAAGCATACTGTTAGGGTCTTTATTAAATGAAAAAATAAAATTTCCTAGAATTTGCACTCGAATTTCGAGTGCTGGAATCTATATTATTTCGATATTTTGTTTTAAAAAAATTTTAATAACCTTAAATTTGACTTTTTAACTTAAAGGGGGACAATTTATTGTGCTTCAATTTAAGCTTAATTTACAGAATTGAGAACTTATATTAAGTAGTATAATATTTTGGTAAAAGATATTTAAAATATGAAAACACCAAAAAGATATAGCCTAACAGTTGAAAAAGTATGAAAAATCAAATTTTTCTTCAAATCCGCTGAAATGAAAACGCTGCCCTCGCCAAATTAAAAACAGGATACCTACAATATTTAACATTTGTAATCACACATATTTTGTTAATAAGACCTTAAAGTTCAATCGTTGATTTCGGTAAATTTCTTAAACGAAATTTTTGAAAAAGTAAAATTGGAGATTTTGAAATAGTGCTAAAAACGGCATAACAATACACGAGGTGCAAAATGCTTTACATAAGATAATTTTGGGATTAGGAGAATGCCAAAATGTTGTTGTTGTAAATTATTTCAATTTCTTTAAAAATGTGAGTCGATTTTCTTGATCAAATGGTCTGCGGCGCATTTATTGTCTGGGGATTTTGATGTAACTTGGCTGTTTTTCAACCGATAATAGATTTTGTTATTTTATTAGAAAGATAATTTACTCTAGATTATGGTTTATTAATTAATTAAATTGAAAAGCAATTACTAATATCAAAATTTTTGTGAAAAATATTTTTTTTTTTTGATAATTTTTACATATAAATGCATATTTGAACTTTGAACTCAATGCGCGTCCAGAAAGCATTGCCCGATTTGGCTCAAATTTTGCGCACTTAAGTTTTAATCCAGTGTCACAATAATCTGACCCTCACGTCTTGAAATTAAAAAAAAAAATGGCTGTCACCCTAATGTATATGGAGCACTGAATTGCATGAAAATGTATGTCATTTCATGCTTATCACCACTGTAGGGACTTTAACATTAATTTTTCAAAAATAAAATAAAATTTTTCTAAAAAAACACATTTCATATTTAAATATTTCTCTATAAAACTGCATCATTAGATTTTTGGCACCAAAATCCTACCGTGCGTAGAATTGCACAACAGAAAAGAATATCTAAATCTAAAAATAATTTCGCTCATTTGACATCAATAATCGGTCAAATTAAGCTTACGTGTATCTCCGTATATGATATTCTTAAAATATAAACAATTTGAGAAGTTATAGTCATAGTTGCCATAAAAAGAAGCCGACTCGCTATTTCTTCAAATATTCACTAGAGCTTACACTAAAATGTCATTTTAAAATGTATATAAGTTATCTTACTAAATATGGTCATGATAAAACTATTTGTGGTTCTAGTGCCCATTTAACAGCATCCGGTATGAACTTTAACAATTATCTAGACAACATATATACATACGAATCTGACTCATATTTGGTTAATGTTCCTTTTCTATGTACTGAATATAAAATCCTTTCCCGAAACTCAGGGTGTGGGGTATAATCAACTTGACTTGTTTTGTTAAATTTAAATTAAAAAGTCTCTTTATCATTTAAAATGTTCTTATTTTAATATAAAAAATATTAATTGGAATTTCTCAGTTTAAAAAAAACACAATTTTAAAATAAATATGGAATTTTGAAATTTGAAATCTGAAAATTTTTAGCTCGTTATGGCGATAAAGCCGGAAAAAATACAATTTTTACCTAAGATTTCTCACCTAACAGCCTAAACCAGAAACTTCGAATTTGGACTGTAGGTTACCCTTTCGGCGTAAAGATCCACTAAGAAGGGATTTTTAAAAATTCATACATTAGGGAGGTAAAATCGGACAAAAAGGGGGAAAATGGTTACAAATGAATCTAGGACTATGAAATTTGGTGTGTAGATTCCATCCCAGAAACAAACATTGGCTCAGAATTAATTTTTACGAAATTCGGCCATTTAAGGGGAAAAACGACCAAAAAGGGTAAAATGGTACCTTTCTGCATCTTCTTAACATATTAATCTATATACATGAATTTTGATATACAGACTCCACCGAATACGTGGGCATCAGTCAAGGATGAATTTATTGCTAATTCTAAAGTCTAGGGGAGGAAAACAGGTCAAAAATTTTACATTTGGTATCTTCTAGACAAATGAATATAAAATATAGTTTGTGGATTCCACTAGAGATAGAATTTTGAAAAATTGGATGTTAAAGGCGGGTTAAAACGGCCCGTAAGTGTAAGAGTGTACCTTTTTGTATCTTCTTTATAAAGTAAGTTAGAAATATGAAATTTGATATGTAGATTCCACCAGGTTAAAAACGGGAAAACTTATACATTTCAACCAATAAATTTTCAATTGAAAGTACATTTTCTTAAGAAAACAAGTAAGAATATTATAGCTGGTCTAGACCGATACCCTATACCATGCGTTTAGAGAATTGGTCTTAGGTCCAATTAATTGGGTTTACAAAAAAAGCATATACCAAATCTACATTAAAAATTAGACCGATCCTGACCATATTTGGTAAAGTCACTTATTTTATGCAACAACATATACAAACCGATTTTGAGAAAAATCTCTTCAATATTTTTGTTTTTTGATAGATTTAAGTGAATTGTCCTATAGGGTTTGTTTTTGATCTACGGAGTAATGGATAAACATAAACACACACAAACTCAATTCGACGACCCCGATATTATAGGGGTCATTTGAATGGGGACACTCATTTTCACCAATTTCAATAGCGTTTGTCCTATGGCTTGAGTTTCTTCCTTTCCAAATTAAGACATCGATATTACAAATAATATTATTTTTGATCTTTATAATTTGAATAATTTTCGAACCTATTATGAAACTTTTACATAATTCTAAATTTGAAAGTCTTGTTATACTCTATACCACTATGTGGTTTGTGTATAATGACTTTGTGCTGCTGTTTGTAACTACCAAAAATATTTGACCTAGACCCATCTTTTATTATACCGATCGACTCAGAATCGTTTTCTGAGTTGATTTAGCGATTTCCGTCTATCCGTCCGTCCATGTAAACCTTGTAATCAAACTACAGGTCGCAAATATGAATACATTTTGATGAAATTTGGTATATAAGCATCTATCGGTATATTTGGTATATAAGAAAATTATAATCGCTCTAGAGCGACTATACGATACCCTATACCATGCGTATAGAGACCCTATCTCTTCAGCCCAACTAATTGGATATAGAAAATAAGCATAAACCATATTTGACTGGCATTTTTATAAATTTTTTTGGCTGCAGATATGAAAAAGTTCATATCGGATGCTATGTCTATATGGGGACTAGGTCCAAAAATGGACCGATCCTGACCATGGTTGGTAAAGTCTCTGTATTTTGCGAAAATATATAAAAACAAAATTAGAGATGAATCAGTGCAATATTTTTGTTTTTTGATAGATTTAAGTGAAGATCGGGAAGCAGCTCTGTATGAGGCCTATGACTAAGAGTTGTCCCATAGGTATCGTTTTTGGACTACTCATTAATGGATGTAAGAAACACATACAAACCCAATTTGACTAAGATCTATACGACAATTTGAATCTTATAAAAAATAGATAAACGAAAAAGAAATATTTTTTTTAGAGATGCCAAAACAGTGGAAACTTTTAAAAATCTTTACCAGAGTTGATTAAAATAATAAAATGAAAGAACGACTGAAAGAAAATGAAAAAAATCTTTACCGTTATTTTAATATTTATAGATTCTGATGTTTTCTTTTAATTATTATAAAATAATGGCGAGAATAAAGTTTTATGAAGAGTTGAAAATCAGAATAATAAATGATTTTAGTGACGGTCGTAAGCAAAAGAATATTTGTGAGAAATATTCTATGAACAAAATCCATAAAATCGTCTGGCTAGCTTTAATCTTGCTAAAGAACGCATGAACTGGAAGTTGAATACTGTTGGTGAATATTGTTGACGAAAAAATTAAATCTTTAATTGGCCACAAAACTTTGGGAGTTTTACTAAAATAAGTTAATACAATCTTTCGGTATAGGAATCATCTACCCCCCAAGACCATGACCATCATTTTAATTCACAGTGTTATTGTATGGTAAAGTTTTCCACTGTTGTGTCAACAGCATAAAAATGAATACTTTTAATTTGTGGTAATTTTTTCTGAAATTATGTTAATATTTTTTCTTTGTTAAATAAATAAAACATACAAATGTTTTAATTAATAAAATAGTTTTTAATTTTATGATAAAATTTTTTGGTATTGGACGGTCAATATATCGTCGTCAAAAATATATTGTGTTAAAAGTTTGCAGCGTATTGTCATTAACACCATATTTCTTATTGTTTTTAAATATTAATATGGCTTGAATAATTGATATAATAATTACGCTAATAACGTAGCGGGTATACTGCTAGTATATATCTGT
The DNA here is from genome assembly GCA_963682025.1 of Cordilura impudica. Lineage (NCBI taxonomy): Eukaryota > Metazoa > Arthropoda > Insecta > Diptera > Scathophagidae > Cordilura > Cordilura impudica. The sequence continues at coordinate 48,661,478 of OY821517.1, forward strand.
GGTCACAAGCATTAACCTCCTAAGTCGAAAATCATGCTTTCGAGAAAAATAACTTTTTATATAAATGTAATGAGGCTTCATTACGACTTAGGTCAGTATATCTATAATATTAATAGGCTAGGCGATTTCTTGTGACTGATGTTTTGTTCTACCATTTTATCCCGATTTTGACCAAACGTATATTATTTTAAAGGTATTTCTTTTTAGCCGTTTTGCAGATTTAAAGATTTTAAAATTTTTTCCTTTATTTTGAGTAAATTGCATTTAAAGTTGCTACTAACACATACATAAAATTATACAATGCTATGTGTGTGTTTATTAAATTTGTTAATGTGTTTTTAATAAAAATGAGTTTGTTTTTGGTGTTGATTTGTGAATTGGCCGTAATTGATTAGCATACTTTTAGGGTCTTTATTTAATGAAAAAATAAAATTTCCTAGAATTTGCGCTCGAATTTCGAGGGCTGGAATCTGCTAGTTTTTAATAAATAGTGTAAGAGAAATGGGAATTTCACGTAAATATAAAGTGTTTGTAGTAGAATATGATAGCATATATCTGTGGTTTTCTGTCCATTTTTGTCAGTTTTGAGTTAACGATGCCAAATATATTAATTTTTAACGCTCTTTACATGTGTTTAATTAAAAAAAAATATTGACCATTTCTGAGTTCTTTCTATAAATAACGACGTAACTTAAATGTTTATTAAATTAATTTGTAGCACTAACGACGTATGTCAACTTACGTTTGATCGCTGACAAATTATTTTCTCAGAAAGCGAGACATAGCGACATACGTTGTTATAATTTTGGATTAGTTTTCAGTTTATAACCACTTGTAAAAACTTGTGTGTTTATTTCTGTTATTTTTTGTCACTATTATTTTTGATACGTTGTTATATTCTCATCCTAAGTCTCGTTAACTTTTTGTTGACGAACAAAAAAATACATTTTTCAAACAACAACAACTTATGTCTACATGGGTGGTTGCTTTGCTAGTTTTCTTTTTCAAAGAAAACGACGTTTGTCGACATAAGTTGTTTTATCTGCACACACTTTAAGTGCAATTTACATATTGTTTTTTTCGTCCTTCTCTAGGACCTATTCCTCTGAAGATTTTTGACTCAAAATTTTATATAAATTATTTATTGCCCATATCTACAGGACTGTTAAATAAAAAGCTCTAAAATCTTTATATCGAGCCCATAATTGAAAATTTAACGTTTTTTGGCTCCCCTGAACATTTTGATTTTATGACACACGCGGTTATTCTAGAAAACCACAGATATAACTCAAATCATTCTTAAGTCGACTTAGGCGGTTATCGCTTGTGACCACAGATATATATTTAATCATAGAAATAAGCAAAGCAATGCAAAATTTAAATATGCCGTTAACTTTTCCATTTCAATCTATGCCTGCTTTGATGTCGATCTATGCCTGCTTTGATTCGAATATGCATATAAAATCAGGGAAAGGAATAATAGAGAATCGAAATATTTCGAGGTGCAAAATACAAAAATTATTTCCTATTTCATATCTTACTTGACACTGCTGTGGACCGTGGCGACTGGGCGATGATATTTTTGAACGGCTTTTCTTTAAGATTTTCGGTGGATTTGTTGTTAATGGACCAGGAACTTTTCGGCTACCGTGACTCAACGATGTTATACTACGAGCAATAGAATTGCCACTGCTACTATTACTGCTATAACTAAAGCAACTGTCGTTGCTGCTAGAGCTGAAATTACTATTGCAACTATTGTTACTGCTGCTATTGTTTGTTGTGTTATTGTTGTTATTGGTGTTGCTGTTGTTGTTGCTGCTGCTGTGGCTATGTTGAATTAAATTATTGTTGCTGCTGCTGCTATTAAGGTTTAGAGAAGTTACACTATTATTACTGCCGTTACTTATATTGTTCGTCCTACTATTACTACTACTACTACTACTATTGTTGTTGTTGTTGTTGCTATTGTTGCCATTAATAATTGTTGTGTTAGTACTATTGCTCATTATCTGAGCCAACGATGTTATGTTGTTTGTATTACTGCAACTGCTGCTACGTATCAAACAATTCTTAATATAACTGTTGGTCTTATTAACACTGCTGCTGGTAGTATTCGTTGACGCCGTTACAGTTTGCATCGACGAAGTGTTGGTACAACTTTTTGGTATCTCTCGCGGGGATGTGCTGTTGCTGCTGGTGATGGTGGTATTTTGGGAATTACTCACAATATTCGACGACGAGCGTTTACTAATCGTTATACTATTTTTAGTCGAACCATTTAAATTGGTATTGGATATATCGTTGGTATTTGTTAGTTTGGAGGAATTATGTTTTGTACTCACACCACTGGGATTTGTATTCTTCAAAGCTAACGAGACATATGGAGTGAGAGAAAGAGTGTGAGAGAGAGAGAGAGAATAAGTTATGCAGTATAAGTTATTACTTACATGCTGTTTGTAGTGTACCTAAAACATCAGCCAACATTTCTGGATCGGGATAGCCTATTGTTAATGCATTATCCAATGTTGTTGTTGTTGTTGCTGTGCCTGTTGTATGATTTGTAGTTGCTGTGGCTGATGTAAGCACTGTTGTCGCTGATGATGATTGATTCGAGGACTCATTTGAAGAATTAACATCGCGCAGTTGTAATGTTACCGAAGCCTCAGTACCCACCGACGCACTGCACATAAGCACCCGCTGTGCCGATGATAGACTTGTTGTCAATGGCAGGTGTATGCTTTTGGGAACCTGAAAAATTCACGCAAAACTAAGTAATTTTATTTTTATGATATTCTATTAACATTTAATTTTTTTTGTTCATACGTTTCAACAATTTATCATATTCTGCAGTTTACTCTATAGAGGTGACAATCAAAAAAAATAAAATAAATAAATAAATAAAAAATTATAATAATAGATTGAAATTTTTTGTATTTGTATGTAATTAATTAGATGCCACAAATGGTTTCTTTTGTCGTTTATTCATTTTTCTCTTCTGCATATTTGTAATGATGAATCCTTTATACTCAATCTAAAGACAGCCAGTAATGCTCGTATGACGGAAGAGAAATTTTTTATTTATTTTTAATGTTGGGCATGAACAAATGTTTTTGTTGAATAATGCAGAATTCTATATATCTATCTATATTTAAATTTCATAATGAGTAACCATTTTGAAAATAAATATATTTTTTTTTATGTGCAATTAGGGAGCATATCCAATTTATTTTTTTAGTTATTCGAATAAATAAACAAATTTCGAATATATTAAATTGATCACATTTTATTTAGATTTGAACTATTATTCCAGTAAAATAAATTAAATTTTCTTTAAAACGTCTCTCTTTCGTTTTGAGATTTGAGAGGTCGAAGAGGCTGTTGTTGATTTAAACCTCAAAAAAGCATCGGGGATCGATGGGATCGGTAATAAAATGCTTTTGGACTTACCCCGAATAGGATTAAGAATAATTCTGTTTATTTTTAATGCTATAATACGCCTTGAACATTTTCCCCCAGAATGGAAAGTTTCATTCGTTACAGTGATACCTAAACCAGGTAAAGATCAAACAAAGGTCGATTCTTATAGACCAATAAGTTTACTGTCCATCTTGTCAAAATTATTCGAGAGAATTTTGGTAAACAAACTTACAATATCCGTAGATCAAAATAATGTCATTCCAGCACATAAGTTTTGTTTCAGACGAAAACACAGCGCCACTGAGCAAGTTCACATAATTGTAAGTGCCATAAGAAGAGCTTTTGAAGAGAAAAAGTACTGCTCTGCAAGCCTTCGACCGAGTTTGGTACGAGGAACTCCTCTATAAAGTTAAACAGTTGCCTCCGAACTACATAAGCTAATGGAGAGTTATATAATTAATAGAAAATTCTCTTTAAGAGAGAAAAGTTTTGTGAGCCCTCCACAGACAATTCATGCTGGTGTAACACAAGGTAGTATCTTGGGCCCGCTTCTGTACATCCTTTACACATCAGAGATGCCACCAAATGAAAACCTACTTACGTCGACTTTTGCGGATGATACTACAATTTTAAACGTACACGAAAACCTATAAGCGCAATGTAAAAGCAAAAATTCATAAAAAATATCATTGTGCACGCTGTTGTGAAGTACAATTATAATGTATAGGCAAGGAACTGATGAAATTCAGTTGCTTTCCAATTATGTATTTCATCCAATGACCTAGGTTTCCGTGGAAACTCTTTCGGAAAAAATTTTCTGAATTTCTCGAGTTCATAAGATATTTTCAATATATTCGCTTTTGGAGTCGTTTCTTCTGTTTCATTTTTAATGATTCGAAGAAGCACTTTTCTTGTAACTCCAAGATCGATAAGGTGCATACTGTCTAAACGAGTTTGCGATACCATATTAAAACCTGTTTCTTCGAGAGGAGTTTTTTCATCTTTGATTTTTTGGCTATGGTGCTTTGGATATTTTCTTAACGAAAAGTCTGCGTCGGAAATTGAAGTGCGACGATATGTTAGCACATCTTTTAACGAAAGTACTTCCTCAACAAAATCTTTGCAAAATTCTTTAAAACAACTCGGTTTGGTATACCCTATATACAGGGCCGGATTAACCCATAAGCAACCTAAGCAGCTGCTTAGGGCCCCCGAAAAATTGGGGCCCCCAAGATCAGGCGTATAATTTTTAAAAAGAAATTTTTAAACAAAACAAAATCTTAATTTCTATGAAATGACTCTTTCGTTGCCAGTTAAAAGAAGTTGGGAAAATAACTTTTTAAAATGGGGGCCCCCCCAAGATCAGACGTATCATTTGTTCTTAGTTTGCAAAAGAAATTTGGAATCAAAACAACATCATAATTTCCGTATATAGACGTCATAAATTGATGTGTATGTGTATGATGTGTGTGTAGTTAGTGTTCTACAAGAACTGCAAAAACTGGGTTGTAGTTGTGGGAAATACATAATAACAAAAAAAAAAAAAAAAACATTATTGGAGATTTTAGGAGTTCCCCGAATTGCACACGACGTGTATTGCCGTCATTGTATATTAAAATTTTTTCAGTATAACAAAAAGCGTTCCAGTGGAAGGTTATAATTAAAAAAGAATAATAATAAAAATGAAGAGAATTTATCTGAGTGGATCGCGAAAACGGGAACTAGACGAAGGAAAAAACAGAAAGATGAGGAAGTTGTCAAGAAGTTGCCGAAACCTTCACATCGCTGTCGAATAATTCTGATGGTGCAACGAACGTGGCAGAATATAACGGCGGGAAAAAAATTCAGGAACCATCTCTCGCTGTTGACAATAATAATGGTGCAAACAATTCCAAATCTCGCAAACCATGGGAACAGGAACAATGATTCTGTAACGTGGACTGAACTAATTGCGGAGGATATTAGCTACTGTACAAATGAGGGGCTACAAAAATGGCAACACCACTCTACTTCATTGGAAAACTCGCGGAGAATTTTCCAAGATGGAAAACAAACTAGATTTTGCTCTCGAAACATTTTTAATGGAACGAAAGCCAACGGTGAAAAGTACACTCACGAATGACTGCTGTATTCTCCATCAAAGGGCGACGTTTAGTTTCGTTTGTAAACTTTTTTTCACCTAATATCTCATCTCGACTGGTATCTGGATTCAATGATTGGCGTAACACTTGTATCATTGGTCAACACGAAAATTCACAGACTCATAGAGAAGCAATGCTCGCATATTTGATTCGACGAAAGGGATTGGGATTAAAAGCTCAGTTTGATGGCCAAATGGAGGAAGAATTGAAATACTGGAAGCACGTCTTGCACCGAGTTGTATCTGTCATTCAAACACTGGCGGAACGGGGATTGGCATTCAGAGGTTCAGATAAAAAATTTGGATCCGTGAATAACGGGAACTACTTATGATTGCTAGAACTTGTCGCTAAATTTGATCCGTTTTTGGCCTTGCACATTTCAAATTATGGAAACAAAGGGAAAGGTAATACTTGACCCATGATTTAAATTTTGGATCAAATTTTCCAATGTATTGTCCGTATATTATCAATGTATTGTCAATATTAGAGTGTTTTTTTTTTTTGGTTTTTGTTTTTGATTTTTTGATATCATTACTTTTTAGAAGGTTTTTGCGCCAATAAAAATAATGGCGTTTTTGTTTTTTTTAAATTCCAACTCCTTCAATCGCCTCTCGGCCGCTAAAATCGCGAATTTTGGGTACCTTACTTTGTAGAACAAAAACAGCTAAATATACTTAAAATCTGACTACACGAATCGATTCTACATATAAAATTAGGCTTATGAGCAGTTTTTTGCCCTTTTATAATGCACCGGATAGCCATTAGGGTGGTCGGAAAAAATTATTTTTTTTATTCTTTCATTTTAACTATTTTTTCGTATACACATTTAAAGAGGATTCTTATCTGAAAAAAATGGTATACTATACTTGTTTTGTATTAAAAAAATTATAAACTAAGTAACACTTTTAAAAGTTGTTAGAGTTAAAAAATTTTGTTATTCTTATATTATTTAAATTTTCATTGAATTAGGTTTGGAGTTTTAAGTATTCGTAATTTTAACATTATTTTATGAAATGTGTGATCTTAAGAAAATAACTGAAAAAAGAATTAGACGGATTATTTTAATAAAATTATATAACTAGTTACGTTTTTCCCTAAGATATTCGGTCGTGTACAAAGTTAGACGTTTTACGTCGATTTTATACAATCCTTAATCCTATTGGAAAACACAATATTTCCGTAACAGCTTCTACTGTTGTATCCGAAATAGAGGAAGATGTACAAAAGTTGAATTTATATCCCAAGCAGCGTTATTACCTGCGTAATAAAATCATTCAAATTTACAAAAACTTTAAGAATGTTCAAAAGAATTTTAAACCAAGAAGTTTAGTTCAAAAACCATACATTGTAAGATTTTACGACCAGCTCTCTGATCCATTTCCTTGTACCCTAGAACGTGAGCGAGCGACACCAAAACGAGAATTAGAACTTTTTCTTGAAAAGGAACTGGATGTTGGAGAAGCGCACGAAGAATCTGATAGTGAAACCAATGACCCAAATTGGTTGCTTGATGAAGCAAAGTATAAAGTTTCCACGTTTGTTTTTATTTGTCCAAATATCTGTGGACTCTTGGATAGTCTGGCAATTTCTTCCACTTCTATGTCGCGCCTTTTCTTAGAACTTAAACAGCTCAATAATGTGAGAGGAAAATCATCGAAATCCACTGTATGGAATATGCAAAATAACGAACGCCAGGAATCGTTTAGAAGGCTTCACCAATTTAAATTTCCAAACCATTTAATATTGCATTGGGATGGTAAAAAGATGCAGAACAACAGGAACGATATGGTGGAAAGATTGGTGATCAGCGTATCTGCACCAAATGGACTGCAAAAGCTAATATCCTGCAATTTCATCGAAGATGGTTCAGGTCAAACTATTGCAAATGAATTGAAAAAACAGTGCGAAGAGTTAAAAATTACACACAATATTGTTGGGCTTTCGTATGTTACAACAGCATCAAATTCCGGTAGAAAAAGTGGAGCAGCAATATTGTTTGAAAAATCCATTAGTTTGGATTCAAACCCAAAACATTTAAACCGAAGACCATGCCGTCTACATCAGAAAGAATTATGTGTAGCAAATCCATTCAAAGCTGTTGTCATGAAAAGTGTTGGTGCTGGAATTCCGATATTTGCCCAGTTTCGAAAATGGTTCAACCAAAACAGCAGTTTGAAATTTACACCGGCTTTACATTCCAAAACACTTAAACCAATATTGAAAAAAAATAAACAAGCATTGATAGATTTTTATGAAAAACAGACCAAAATTAATCATCGTAGAGCAGATCACCGGGAAGTAGCGGAACTAGCACTTGTGCATTTAAATGCTAACTCAAATTACAAAATTAAATCTTGTGGAGCAGATCACCATGCTAGATGGCTCTCTAAGGTTATATACATTTTCAAAATTTTGCTATTTAAAGAGCATTTTAATATATCGGAAATCTAAGTAGAACAGTTCGAGTCGATGCTTATATATTTCATAACAGTATATTTAAAGTATTGGTTTACTTGTGAACCTACTATATATGCGCCAAAAAATGATTTAGATTTCCTAACGGAGCTTGATGAATTTTCCCAAATCGAAGGAAAATATTTTCCTTTGATCGCAATTAGTGCTAAATCTACTCAACTACGTCATATGGATTATTTAACCGAAGAAAATGCAATATTTTCAATATTTGATGACAGAATTTCAGTGGAAGAAAAAGAAAATCTACGTGTTAAGTTGTTAGGAATTAATAGTCAAGGTCAACTAATGCAACTCATAAAAATTGATCCAAACATAAGCCTTTTTTCAAGTGATTTAGAAGAAGATAAAAATCAAATATCCACTATGTCAGTGAAGGAAAACACAGAAGATTTTATAAATTTAATTAATAAAACAGACCAAATGCTTTACGAAAAAGATTTCATTGAAATCGAAGAAGTTGAGCAAGTGGTTAATAATGTTGTAGTAGATGCAATGCACAAGATGTCGTATAGTGATTCCTTTTTTTCTAAGTCGCCGTTTGATTTTATAACTCTTCAGAGTTTAAAAACTCTAGTTACTTTTGGAATAAACATCTCATTTATGCTTATTAATGCAGCTGAGTGGGCAGACCAGAAAAGTTTTTTAAATGCAATTGAAACCTCCAGAAATATTCAATCAACAAGTATTTATACCGAACAACTTGTTGGTAAAATTTCACGGTTGAACACTTATGGGTTAGTAAAAAATAGAGATAATTTGAATTGTTTAGCTCTATCAGCAATTGAAAAAAGGGTAATTAATTAAATAATTCCTATTTATTGTTTCTAATAAATAAAATGTTTTATTAAATAAAATGTACTTTGCAATAAAAATTACAAAACAAAAAAATGTTGTTGATACTTGCAAATAAATTTAAGGCTTAATAACTTTTTAACGGGTAGTAACAAAAGTAAGTATAGTATACAATTTTTTTCAGGAAAGAGTCCTCTTTAATTGTGCATATTAAAAAAAATAATAAAAATTAAAGAATAAAAAAATCGATTTTTTCAGACCACGCTAATGGCTATCAGGTGAATTGTAAAAGCGTAAAAAAAATGCTTATAAGCCTAATTTTTCATGTGGAATAGATTCGTAAAGTCAGGTTTTAAGTATATTTAGCTGTTTTTGTTCTACAAAGTAAGGTACCCAAAATTCGCGATTTTAGCGGCCGAGAGGCGATTGAAGGAGTTGGAATTTTTTAAAAATAAAAACGCCATTATTTTTATTGACGCAAAAACCTTCTAAAAATTAATGATATCCCAAAATATAAAAATCGAAAAACACTCTAGTCAATATATTATTAATATATTACCAATGTATTGTTTTTTACAGGAAAATATTTTTTCTTGCTTGTCGGAAAATATTTGCGAAGAGCTAATTGAACTAATGTGTCAAGAAGTCCGGTCTGCGATTTTAGATGAAATAAAAGCTGCTGGATATTTTAGTTTGTCCGTCGATTCAACCCCTGATCTATCTCACATTGATCAGTTGTGCGTTATTATAAGATACGTTCCGCCATTTGATAATTTGCCAGTAGAACGATTTTTAACATTTTTAGAATTGAAAAGTCACGTTGGAAAAGAAATGGCTAACGCGGTTTTGAAATTTTTGATCGACGACTGCAACATTGACTTTTCGAAGTGCAGAGGGTAATCCTATGATAACGCAGCAAACTTGTCCGGTATTTATAAAGGGATGCAAAGTGTCATTTTACAACTCAACCCTTATGCAATATAAATTGCATGTGCAGCACATTCATTGAATCTTGTCGGTCGTAGTGCAGTCGATTGTTGTTTGGAGGCAATCAATTTTTTTCATTAGTGCAAACACTTTACGTATTTTTTTCTGCTTCTACACACAGATGGAAGGTACTAAAGGATCATATCAAGGATGAAAAAGTTTTAAATAAACTCTCAAACACGCGGTGGGAAGCACACGCTGTTGCCACAGATGCAATTTTAAATTCGTATTCTCAAATTCCCGAAGCGTTAGATTCTATTTCAGAAGATAAGGATCAAAAAGCAGAAACTAGACAAGAAGCAATGAATATTGCAAACAAAATGCAAGAGTTTGAGTTTGTTTTTATGGTTACGATGTGAAATGACATTTTGCAACAATTTAATCGGACATCACAAGCCCTTCAGAGTTCAGAACTAAATTTGCAAGTTTATAAAACGTTGACTATTTACTTACAAAATCTCAGGGAAAGATTTGAACAAGTCTAAAGAAATTTTGCCCGACGGTGATTATGGTCCATGATGGTCCAGCGGACGATGCTGTTTTATCTGCAAGGGACAAATTTCGGATTTTGACTTTTTATTTCATCGTCGACATTCTTCAAGTCGAGATGAAAACAAGAGGCGACGTTTATCAGAATCTGGCCAAAAAGTTTTAATTTTTATTAAACATGAATTTAACCAAAGATGAGGTACATTCAAAAGTTAAGTCGCTTGTCGCATCGTATGCTGAGGATTTAAATTCAAATCTCTCTGATGAATTACAACAATTTCATCAGTACGTTCGTTTGAAAATGGAAAAAGATAAAAATATTAGTGCAAATTTTACTGATTTTTACAACATCATTGTGAATGACCAACTTCAAACAGTCTTTCCTAAGTGGAAATCTGAATCTGAAATCTGGAATCTGATAACAAACTGTTCGGGAGAACGATCTTTTTCGCAGTTGAAAAGAATAAAAAATCCTCTGAGGACGATGATGCGCCAAGATCGACTAAGTTCATTGGCTCTTCTGCCAATTGAATCAGATGTGATGCGTCGCATGAATTTTGACAATCTAATCGAAGAGTTGGCTCGTCAAAAGTGCAGGAAAAAGAAGGTTTAACTTTTAAGCGATTGTTTTCATGTAATTTTGTATAAATGTAAAAATAAAATTAGTTTAATTATTGCTTTTCTAATAAATATACATAAGAAAAATTTCTGTCTCACTTATACATTTATAAACAAAAAAGTTATTAACAAAAAAAATTAAGTAATAAAAAAAATATGGGGCCCCATATCATTCACTGATTAGAGCCTCACAGACTGTTAATCCGGCCCTGCCTATATATATTATTACAGGAAAAGGTTTCTCTTTTAAATTAACTACTAGAGGACCCCTGCTGCTCCGCAGCATTATATTATATTATATTAATTTTTATAATATAATACCAAAATTTGCCAAGAGAAGTTAACGTACAGTAATGCCAAAATATGCCAAGAGAAGTTAACGTATAGGAAAAGTAAAGTTGATTGTCCACGCATAACTTTCCTCAAACCCAACGAATTTGCCAAGAGAAGTTAACGTACAGTAATGCCAAAATATGCCAAGATAAATTAGCGTACAGTAAAAGTAAAGTTGATTCTCCACGCATAGCCTTCCTCAAACCCAACGAATTTAAGCAGTTAATAGCTCAAAAGAAGGAGCTTGATCCACTGAGTGCTCTTAGACCTATGTCAACAGCCTACGTTAATTAGAACTCTAGTTATAGAGGTTTGAGAGAAGAAAAATATTGAAAAAATTCTTGAATGCAAAGTTTATTCATAAATTCTTTTAATATATAAGATCTTCAACAGAATTGGCCACAACTGGATTCGTGAACTCTTAAATAATGGGATTCCGTCAATGTTTATATCCAATTCAATTTCGTCATAATTTTTCAAAACGTCTCCAATTTTTCTTAGTTGAGTTTTACTTCCAATGTGTAACTTCGAGGGAAAACTCTTGTGATTGAAACTGTATGCATTTTTCCCAACAATGCTGCTGCTGAAAGTGGTACCTCCAGGCCTTCCTCCTGTAATATAGCCAACAGCTTCTCCAAACATTTTCTGAAGGTGCAGTTTCTATATACCAATTTTTTAATTTTTCGCGTAAATTCAATTTTGGGAAAGACAAATCTTCAAAAGACTTAAAAGAATCTTTAATAGGCTCTGCAGAATCTTCAACAGGCTCCACAAACTCTCTAAAGCTACAACTTTCACTACAAATATTTGCCTCTTTTTCGTTATTTATGTATATTTTTATACAAAATTTATTATTTTTTTACTTGCCTTTTGTAATTTCTTTTGCTCATGATTATTGTATGTTTATTTATTTATTTACCTTTCTTCAATTTTCTTTAATTTTTTATAAAAAAAATTTTAATTTTGCGAGTTGCCACGTGTGTATTCAACAAAACAAAATGAAACAATAAAAAAAATAAAGAAGAGGCACCGCTTTAAGCTGTCAAAAAGTTTTCTACCTATCAAAGGCAAAGAAAAAGTGTAGACGCTTCGTTGACAATATCACCAAAAAGTCAATCAAAATAGTCGACAAAGGTGGTGACTTGGGGACACTAGACCCTAATCTTCCTACAGGGAAGTTTATCTGGCAAATCGATACTTGAAAATTTAGCGAAAACTGTTGCCCAAATGGTTAAAATAAGTTTCTTTAAAGAAATATTTATATATTTTGGCACAAAAATTTGTTTAAGTTGAGAAACAAAGTTGCCTAGAAATTGCACTCGAATTTCGATTGCTGGAGTCTGCTAGTTTTAAATTATTCGAGTAATTATTTCAACAAAATTGATCAATTGATGGAACAAAGATTATTCAAGTTGATACCCTAATTATTATATTTCAGTTAAATATCAACCAATTTTTGATAATGATATTTAAATATATTGTTCTCAAACTTCACAATTGTCCAGTCAAAGAAATATAAAGGACGGTCGATTAGTTGGACATCTCCCGCAACATCGAATCTACAGACTTGTTAAACTCTATTCTGAGGCATCATATTAAAAACAATCATTCTTCAATAATTGATAGTAGTTAAGATTTAAATAGAAAAACATATATTATTTATTTTTACAACAAAGAGAGTTTCTTGTCTGTACAACTTTTCTAATATCCACAAGTATTCTACAGATAACATAGACAAATTTATTTATTAAGGTTTTTCAATTTAACAAAATACCTATCAATTATTTAAACATTTTACAAATTCAACGGTAAGAAATGAAAATTACTTGCTGAAAACATAATGATTTCATTTAATTGTTTATATTTTTAAATATGTCAAAGTATAAGTATAAATTTAAAATACTCATCATTGAAACAAAAGACCGAAACTATTTTAAAATAAATTCTACAAAAAAAAAAAAAAAAAAAATATGTAAAATTCTACAACAAAAAAAATTTTTTTTATTTATTCTAAATTGCAACAAAACATTAATTTAAATTAATTTCATATAAAAAGAAACTTAATGCAGTTTATAAAATTCTTATTTTATTATTTTACAACGCAGCAAGCAGAACAGTAGCGAACAGATTACAGCAACAACAAATTTTAAAGAGAAAAATTTTAGTACAAACGTACAAGTGAGCACTCGTAACTCGTATATGAAAGCAAGCTGACAAAAAAAGAAATATGTATGTATTTTGCATGTACATATGTAAATAATATTTTAAAACACAAAAATGCAATTGGATTTTTTTTTTCATTATGTCTGTAAATTTAATGTAACAAAAATTTCAAAAAAAATCAGATAATTTTTATTATTTTTTTGCTTAATAAAATAGAGTTTCAAAAGAATTGATTCTAATATTTTTAAGTCTATGTAATAAATAGGTGAAATGTAGAAATAGAAGTGAAAATTATATTTTTTTTTCAAATTATTCACTTAAAAATTTAATATTTTTTTTGCAAAAATTTATTTAAAAAAAAATTAAGCAAAAATTAATTTTTTAAATAATTTCTTGTTATAAAAAGTCTCCTTTGAAAAACTTTAATGTTAACAAGTAAGAAAATTATAGTCGATCTAGACCGTCTATATGATACCCTATACCATGCGTTTAGAGACCCTATCTCATAGGCCCAACTAACTGGACATAGAAAATAAGCATAAACCAAATTTTAGTGGGATTTTTATTAATTTTTTTGGCTGCAGATATGAAAAAGTTCATATCGGATGCTATATCTATATGGGGACTAGGCCCAAAAATGGACCGATCCTGGCCATGTTTGGTAAAGTCTCTTGTATTTTGCAAAAATATATACAAACAAAATTTGAGAAGAATCAGTGCAATATTTTTGTTTTTTGATAGATTTAAGTGAAGATTGGGAAGCAGCTGTATATGGGATCTATGACTAACAGTTGTCCCATAGGGATCATTTTTGGACTACTCATTAATGGATGTAATAAACACATACAAACCCAATTTGACTAAGATCTATATGACAATTTGGATCTTATGGCAATTTATGTCGATTTCATAGGGGTCATTTGTATGGGGGCTAGGTCTGATCATGGACCGATTCTCACCAATTTCAATAGCGTTCATCCTATGACCGATAGAAGCTTATATACCGAATTTCATCAAAATATATTCATATTTGCAGTTTGATTACAAGGTTTACATGGACACACAGACGGACGGACATCCTTAAATCGAATCAGATAGTGATTCTGATTCAATCGGTATAATTAAAGATGGGTCTAGGTCAAATATTTTTGGTAGTTACAAACAGCAGCAAAAAGTCATTATACCCAAACAACATAGTGGTATAAGGTATAAAAAGAACAGGATTAATAATCGACCAGGTTAAGTCGATTTTTTTTTTCAAAAGGGAAGAAGCGGCCAAAATAACTGGAATTGATAAAGAACTAATTGATAATTTTGGCATTATATTGAGGGTGTTATCTTGTGTACCTTCAATTAATATAAAAACCTTCAAGGAAATACTAATGTTAACTAGAAATATGTACCTTCATATATTATGGGTGGTATTATATGCCTAGCACTGTCCATAAAATTTTAGTTTACGGATGTGATGTTATTGAGTTTTTCAATTTTCCAATAGGTATTTATATATTGTCTACTGATAAAAAGTTATGAATTTAAATATTATTAACTTCTTCATACCAGGATTTTTATCTGAAGAAGCATTTGGAAGCTAGCCATAAAATTATAAGAAATGCACGATTGTCTCAAACGAGGAAAACATCGCGAGAGGACAAAAATAAAGATTAAATGACCCATTTGTTGTTGTCTTCCGATCCAGTGTTAACATCAATGAGGACCATGAAGATTAAATATAAATTGGCAGATGAAGAAATTGAAAAATATATACTAAGAGAAAATGTCGATAGAGAAGATGGACAAATAGACGAAAATTAGATAAGTTCTTTATTAAGTGAAAATTGGTTTTGGGAAGGATCAAGTAGCGATGATGCTTAGTTATAATTTATAAGTATTTATTTTTTGTTATTTAATATTTAATTTAATTGTTTTCTTCTATTTTTCTAAGTTTATATAATTGTTTAATAAATTAATAAAAAATTATAAAAAAAAATTTTGCCAAAGCAAAAAAAAAAAATTAATTTAAAAAATTTTAAAATTCACGATTTTTGTTCAAGTTTTGCTAACATACAAGGCTTTAATACAATAGTGAATCTAAAAATAGAACGAGATATGTTCTTAATTATTTTATATAAAAAAAAAGAAAGTGGTGAATTTGTCACTCCCTCTATTTTAATGTCTTCTTGCAAAGGCTCTTCAAACCCATTTTTAAAAAATGGATATTTTTATATTTTCTATATTTTCAGTTCGATTTTAACTTAATATAGTAAAAATATGTGTTTAGTAAATATCAAGGTGCCAAGTTTCATGAAAATCGGATACTGTTACTGTGCGTTATAGCGTATTTAAAATAAAGGATATATGGTAGGACCTAGAGTCCTTGTAGCAACTACAATGAGGATTGGCACACACATTACTAGGCTTACATGTATTATATACACACATTTTCATAATTTTTTGTTCACTGATGTAGCTAAAGTAACAATTTTTAATTTTAAATCATATGGGAGGTGGGCGTGTCCTTGGTTCGATTTTTCCAAAAATTCAGATTTTTCTTGATTAAAGCATTTTATGTTAGTGTACTATATTTCGCAAATCTATGACAACTCCTTCTATATTTGTCCCATCGTTATATGGGGACAATGCACTGTGCATTGTAGCAATTAATAATCTAACCCATAAAAACAAAGTTTTTACTAAAACCCTTTCTTTCCTTTGGTATATGAGTTTTGAATCTCTCCGTGACTGTGCGTGACTATTATGAAATTAGTCTTTGATCACAACAAGTCTATGGACAAAATTTCAAATTGATTGGATGAGGGGAAATGCGGTTTAAATCACTCCGTGACTGTGCGTGACTATGCGTTACTGTGTGTGACTATCTTAAAATTAATCTTTGGCCACAACAAGTCTATTGACAAAGTTTCAGATTGATCGAACGAGGGAAAGTGAGGTTTTAATCTACCCGTGACTGTGCGTGACTCTGACAAAGTTAATCTTTTTGATGTGTAAACATCTATACGCGTAGGGGGGTAAATTTATAATTCACAATACAATCACGTAAATTTATAATTCACAATACAATCACAAAATCAGCGTAACATGTAAGACGTAAGACAAAATCGGTGTGACCTTTGATTGTGTTGGTGAAAAAATTATGATATGTAATTAAAAATTAAAAATTAATAATTAAAAATTAAAAATTAAAAATTAAAAATTAAAAATTAAAAATTAAAAAATAAAAATTAAAAATTAAAAATTAAAAATTAAAAATTAAAAATTAAACATTAAAAATTAAAAATTAAAAATTAAAAATTAAAAATTAAAAATTAAAAATTAAAAATTAAAAATTAAAAATTAAAAATTAAAAATTAAAAATTAAAAATAAAAAATTAAAAATTAAAAATTAAAAATTAAAAATTAAAAATTAAAAATTAAAAATTAAAAATTAAAAATTAAAAATTAAAAATTAAAAATTAAAAATTAAAAATTAAAAATTAAAAATTAAAAATTAAAAATTAAAAATTAAAAATTAAAAATTAAAAATTAAAAATTAAAAATTAAAAATTAAAAATTAAAAATTAAAAATTAAAAATTAAAAATTAAAAATTAAAAATTAAAAATTAAAAATTAAAAATTAAAAATTAAAAATTAAAAATTAAAAATTAAAAATTAAAAATTAAAAATTAAAAATTAAAAATTAAAAATTAAAAATTAAAAATTAAAAATTAAAAATTAAAAATTAAAAATTAAAAATTAAAAATTAAAAATTAAAAATTAAAAATTAAAAATTAAAAATTAAAAATTAAAAATTAAAAATTAAAAATTAAAAATTAAAAATTAAAAATTAAAAATTAAAAATTAAAAATTAAAAATTAAAAATTAAAAATTAAAAATTAAAAATTAAAAATTAAAAATTAAAAATTAAAAATTAAAAATTAAAAATTAAAAATTAAAAATTAAAAATTAAAAATTAAAAATTAAAAATTAAAAATTAAAAATTAAAAATTAAAAATTAAAAATTAAAAATTAAAAATTAAAAATTAAAAATTAAAAATTAAAAATTAAAAATTAAAAATTAAAAATTAAAAATTAAAAATTAAAAATTAAAAATTAAAAATTAAAAATTAAAAATTAAAAATTAAAAATTAAAAATTAAAAATTAAAAATTAAAAATTAAAAATTAAAAATTAAAAATTAAAATTAAAAATTAAAAATTAAAAATTAAAAATTAAAAATTAAAAATTAAAAATTAAAAATTAAAAATTAAAAATTAAAAATTAAAAATTAAAAATTAAAAATTAAAAATTAAAAATTAAAAATTAAAAATAATAAAAAATGAAAAATAAAAAATGAAAAATAAAAAATTAAATATGAACAAGTAAGAAAATTATAGTCGGTCTAGACCGACTATACGATACCCTATACCATGGTTTAGAGACCCTATCGCTTCGGTCCAACTAATTGGGTATAAAAAATAAGCATAAACCAAATTTGGGTGGCATTGTTATTAAATTTTTTGCCTGTAGATATGAAAAAATTCATATCAGGTGCTATATTTATATGGGGACTAGGTCAAAACGATCCTAACCTATATGGTAAAGTTACCTATATTTTTAAAAAATTTATACAAACCAAATTTGGGAAATATCTGTGCAATATTTTTGTTTTTTTCATAGATTTAAGGGAAGATCGGGAAGCAGCTCTGTATGGGGCGTAGACTAAGACTTGTCCTATAGGTATAATTTTTGGACTACTGATTAATGGGTATAATAAATACGTACAAACCCAATTTGACTGAGATCTATATGATAATTTGGATCTTATGGCAATTTATATCGATTTCATAAGGGTCATTTGTATGGGGACTAGGTCTGAACATACCAAATTTCATATATATACCAAATTTTCATATATACATATACCCAATTTCATCACAATATATTCATATTAGCGACCTGTTGTTTGATTACAAGGTTTACATGGACATACAGACGGACAGACATCGCTCAAAAAGTGATTCTGAGTCGATCGGTATAATAAAAGATGGGTCTAGGTCAAATATTTTTGGTAGTTACAAACAGCAGAACAAAGTCATAGTGGTATATGGTATAAAAATAAAAAATGAAAAATGAAAAAATGGAAAATAAAAAATGAAAAACGAAAAAGGAAAAATGAAAAAGGAAAAATGAAAAACGAAAAATTTTAAAAATTTGAAATTTATTTGGTTGAAATAATAAATAATAATAAATATTTTTATATTAGCAGAGCCCCTGCTATAACTGATACATAGGTGACGCTTTCTTGATGTTAAAAAAGTGCCATAAAAAATCTTTAATTACTAGATGTTTACACATCTCCCCTGTGATCGGGCTCACATGATTTTTTTCACAGCAAGTCTATGGACCAAGTTTCAAATCGATCGGATAAGGAGAAATGGATTTTAAATCAATCCGTGACTGTGAGTGACTAAGCATGACTGTGCGTGACTACCCCAAAATTAATCTATAGTTACAACAAAACTATGGACATAGTTTCAGATCAATTGGATTGGGGGGGGGAATGGGGTTGCCCCATGGCAGACAGCCAGACACAGATTATGAGTTAAAAGAAAGAGTTTAAAAAGAAACAATATTCCTTGCATAAAAAAACGATAAAGAAAACCATAAGTAATCCGTTGTTATAAGTTTGGTCTAAGATTAAACAAAACAAGTAAGAAAATTTTAGTCGGTCTAGACCGACTATACGATACCCTATACCATGCGTTTAGAGACCCTATCTCTCAGGCCCAACTAACTGGATATAGAAAATAAGCATAAACCAAATTTGAGTGGGATTTTTATTAATTTTTTCGGCTGCAGATATGAAAAAGTTCATATCGGATGCTATATCTATATGGGGACTAGACCCAAAAATGGGCCGATCCTGACCATGTTTGGTAAAGTCTCTTGTATTTTGCAAAAATATATACAAACAAAATTTGAGAAGAATCAGTGCAATATTTTTGTTTTTTGATAGATTTAAGTGAAGATCGGGAAGCAGCTCTATATGGGGCCTATGACTAAGAGTTGTCCAATAGGGATCATTTTTGGACTACTGATTAATGGATGTAATATATACATACAAACCCAATTTGACTAAGATCTGTATGATAATTTGGATCTTATGGCAATATATGTTGATTTCATAGGGGACATTTGTATGGGGGCTAGGTCTGAACATGGACCGATTCTCACCAATTTCAATAGCGTTCATCCCATGGCCGATAGCTTATATACCAAATTTCATCAAAATATATTCATATTTGCGACCTGCAGTTTGATTACAAGCTTTACATGGACACACAGACGGACGGACGGACATTGTTAAATCAACTCAGAAAGTGATTCTGATTCGATCGGTATAATTAAAGATGGGTGTAGGTCAAATATTTTTGGTTGTTACAAACAGCAGCACAAAGTCATTATACCCAAACCACATAGTGGTATAGGGTATAATTATGAATTATGCTGTCAGATTACGTGTTTTAAAGAATTTTGTGAATTTATTCTTTGAAGAACTGAAACAAATAACACAAATAATACAAATCGTTGAACATAAACCGCACAAGTGTATGTATATTATAAATGTTTGGCTGCTTATCTTTGTCATATGTTCCTGTTTGTTTAAAATGGATTTAGGGCACAACGGATGAATTTCTTTGCTTTGGCATAATGGGTTATTTCAGTACATTCCATTTTCTATCAATTTCATGTAAAAAAATAATCAGAAAAACACTTAAAAATATTTTTAAAAATTATAAAGATAAAATATTGTCCACATGTAAATATTAAAAAAAAATTATAACAAGTAAAAATTAAAATTTCAGTTGAAGTTTGTTGTACATTAAAACAATTTCCGAATTCATATTTCTAAACCAAATAAATGTTTTTCTTCAATTTCATAATCAAAGTAAATAAATAAATTGAAAGTACGAGTAATTTTAAATACAAAGAATTATGAATGTGTACCATTCAACAGCATTAATTTCGTTGTGGCGTTTTGTTTTTCCCGCTTTTCAATACGAGTATGTACATGTACATATAAACTCATATAATACTGTTTGAATGATTCATATGCCAATCAAATGTCAATGTCAGTTTAATCACCGAGAATATGTTGTGTCGATTTTTGAATATGTGTGACGTGAAAGAAGCCAAAAATACTAACGCAACACCGTGAAAAACACTTTTACTTTTATCTTTTTTTTTATTTTTATTATTATTATTATTTACTGGTGCTCGTATGTAAACATATATTGTTTTCATAATGATGTTATAATATTTAATTTTTTTGCGGAAAGATGAATTTTCTAATGAATTACATCATTTAATAGAGCATTTAATATGACCATTAATGATCACATCTTGTATTGTCAAAACTATAACTGGCCCAAATTGTGCAACATCTGGAATTTAAAACGTACCGCTGGAACTACTTTTGAAAAATCTATCGTTAGTTGGTACCAGAGCCTATGGTCAAGCTCGAGTACTCCAGCTACTCGAGTAGTAAATGAGCTACTCGAGCTCAATGAGTAGCACGAGTACTCGTAGTAAAAATTAATATTTTTCATGTTTGCAATCATGTAAAACGAAAAATATAAGTATTTAGTATAACAAATGTATACTTTTTGGAACCATACAAGTATCAGAAATATCATCCTTAAATTTCACTTGAATCGAACTGTCCTACTGGCGTGGGCTAACTATTACTCGGAAAAGCTCAACGCCTTTCCATACAAATCTATGAAAATATTCACTTCATAGATGTTTGACTTCAGTTTAAAAAATTTTTTCTCAAAATACATGGTTTGATTTTATATATTTTAAAGTCAGTTACACTAATAGATTACCCTCCTAAAATATTAAAATATTCTGATATAAACTATGAGGTAAGCTAACTACTACTCGAAAAAGATCATCCAATTTCCACTCAAATGTATGAAAATATGATCTTCGTATCTGTTTGATGCCTATTTACAAAAAATTTTTCAAGAACACTTGGAAAAAGCTGTTAGTATTTTAATCTGAATATATGTAGAGAATATGTTTTCAAAATTTCAAAGCATTTCGACAAAAATGTTGGCGTGTGGCAGCAACTACTCGAAAAAGATCGGAAATTTTGTAAAAAGTGTAAAAAATAAAAATTTTTTTTTTTAGTTTTTTCATTGTCTGTAATTGACTATATCCATAGATTACTCATACAAAATTTTAAACCATTCCGACCAAAATTGTGGCGTCGGTATAGCACTATTCTACTGATATTGGTCACTTTCTATACAAATGTGTGAAAATATGCTCTTATTTGAAGTTTGATGATATTTTCCAGAAAATTTTCCACAATGATGTTACAAAAAATTATATTCGTTAGAGCTGTGTATATAAGGAGAACACTTTCCTTAAGTTTCAAAGCATTCCGCCAAAAATTGAAGCTTGGAGGAGCTACTAAAAAAAAAATTTTTCGAAAAAAAAATATATTTTTTTTCAACTGCCCGTAATTGATCTTATTCACAGATGACTCATATAAAAAATTAAGTCATTCCGAATTAGGGGTCGCAATACCGGTAACCCGGTGTACCGGTAAACTAGTAAGAAATTGTGTTCAATTTTGCCGGTAATTTTCATATAATTTACCGGTAATTGTTTAGAATTCTACGGATTTTCTGAATATAGTATTTGTTTGCTAACTAAAAAAATTCTCCAAAAATAACTAACTTCTATCTACAAAAAAAAAAATCAGATTAAAATACCAAATAATATCTTTATAATTGAACAGAATTATTTTTTCTTATATAAAATGCATTAACTAAACATCTAAATTTAAAAAGTCCATGATAACCTGATTGAAAAAACAAAAATATTTACGTTATAATAATTAGAATTGTTTTTTAGTGATATTTTTTTTATAATATGCATTCGCTAACCAGAAAATTTGAATATGGAAAGCCTACTTTATTGATTTGTCTATGAGCTGAGCAAGTGCACATTAGTATTTTTTAGTAATCATACTAGAGGACCCCTGCTGCTCCGCAGCATTATATTATATTAATTTTTATAATATAACACCAAAATTTGCCAAGAGAAGTTAACGTACAGTAATGCCAATATATGCCAAGAGAAGTTAACGTACAGAAAAA
Organism: Cordilura impudica; assembly: GCA_963682025.1. NCBI lineage: Eukaryota > Metazoa > Arthropoda > Insecta > Diptera > Scathophagidae > Cordilura > Cordilura impudica. The sequence goes on from OY821517.1 coordinate 48,684,068, forward strand.
GTAAAGTTGATTATCCACGCATAACTTTCCTCAAACCCAACGAATTTGCCAAGAGAAGTTAACGTACAGTAATGCCAAAATATGCCAAGATAAGTTAACGTACAGTAAAAGTAAAGTTGATTCTCCACGCATAACTTTCCTCAAACCCAACGAATTTAAGCAGTTAATAGCTCAAAAGAAGGAGCTTGATCCACTGAGTGTTCTTAGACCTATGTTAACAGCCTACGTTAGTTAGAACTCTAGTTATAGAGGTTTGAGAGAAGAAAAATATTGAAAAAAATCTTGATTGCAAAGTTTATTCATAAATTCTTTTAATATATAAGATTCAGTTTATTTATGCTCGCGTCTGGTAACGTAGTTAAAGTGTTAAATATTGAGTTCGGGAGTATTTTAAATTATTCGTTTTTTTTTTGCAGAAACACAAACCTTCGAAAATAATAATATTCTATCACCCCTGTTCTTGAAACCACTATCACAAAAAAAAACTCGTAAATGAAAAAATTCTTAAATCTACGAGTTTTTTGCTGTTCTCTAATTTCAATAAGAATATTTTTTCTCGTTTTAATTCACATAGAAAAGGCTTTGTGAAATCAAAACAAATGTCCTTTTTTTCTACTAAGCAGGTCTTAAGAGATAAAAAAAACTAATTGATATTTAAACTCTAACATGTTTTTTATTGAACCTTGTCATTATTTTAAAAAATTAGACATTAATTTTATGAAAAAAAAAACGATTTTAAAAAACGTCTACATTTTGCGCTGATTTAAAAAAAAAACTCGTAATCAGTGGTCGATGTTAATAAAACAGACTTTTGGAGATGATGTTGTTCTATAACTATAATAAAAGCTTTTTATTTACACAATCTATTTTCCATTATATTTTTTTCGATTATAACATAGATTCTTTATGCACTAATTATTGCAAATAAAGGAATTAAAAAACAATTTTTCTTGAAATCACATATTTTTATTTTTTTTGCATATGTTCGAAACAGTAGTGATGCCAGTCAAATCCAATTTATTTGAATACCGAAATTTTTTTTGGTGATGCCTAACTTTTTAAAAATAGAAGTCATTTTTAATTGAATGAAATTGAAGAACAAAAACAATTAAATGAACAAAGAAGTTGTTATTTTAAAAGAAAATATTTTTCTTTATACTTTTTCTATAAACTTAAGAAAAAACATGCACAAAATACTTAAAAGTTTTTTGTGAAACTGAATAAAGAACCATATGACACCTCGGTTTCTAGATAACATATGTTCTTAACTCAAACATATGGTTCTTAACTCAAACATATGTTTCCATTAAATAAATAAAAAAAAGTGGATTCAAGAAACCCAAAATATCAATTTCATGTGATTTTAAATTCACTCTTATTCAAATAACAACGTTTCAAGAACAGGGCTGTATATTTGTATTGTGTTGAGTAAGTATATCAGAAAAAATCTTTGTAATAAAAGCAATATTCAATATTTGTATTGATTATTAAAAAAATAGCCTACCTTATATAATGTCTAACGGACCAAATAAATTATGGAATCATTTTTTATGTACGAAAACTGGCGATTCAGCTATATGCAATGCATGCAAAAAAAAATATAAAATGTTCTGGCGGAAGCACAAGTGGTTTGCATTATCACCTTATCAGAAAACATAACATTAACCTTCTAAAAAGAGTTCAAGATGATGATTCAAAAGTTAGCTGCTCCAATATCATTTCTACAACTTCCGTTACGAATGATACGAGTTCTCTATCCAAAATTTCTGGCTATTTCAATATTGTTAAAACGATTGACGACCCATTTTCAGGTGGTTTAGCTCGGCTGGCAGCATGAGATTGCTTATCATTTAAAAAGATTTGCACGTCATACGATCTTCAGCAATTGTTTATATCCAAAAAATATGATTGCCCAAAGTCTCCAAATACAATACAATGATGTATGGTGACAAAATCTGCAAACAAACCATTACAGAATTATCCGAAAGAATAGCCCGTGGTGAAATATTCAGTTTGACTTTTGATGAATGGACGTCTCTTAAAAATAGACGGTTTATGAATGTGAATGTCCACTCGTATGATAATGTATTTTGGAATCTGAGATTGGTTAGTATTGAACGATCAATGCCTACTGAAAAATGTATTACGTATGTTCAAAATAAACTTAAAGAATTCCGTATTACGATTGCAAAAATATAATTTCTGTTACTACGGATGGGGCCGCCGTAATGAAAAAGGGTTGGCAGATTACTTAACCTAAATCATCAACTATGTTTAGCCCATGGCATCAAGTTATCAGTAATTAAGGTACTGTATAAAAGATCTATAGTCGAAAATCAAGAAGTGGCTGTTACAGGATTTGAACATAGTGAGGAGGAAGAAGTAATGGAAGATATTCAGCTTTTCGACGTTATTGTGGGTACATCAACTGCTGATATGTCAATTCAACATGAAACTATTGGTCCAATAATTTCAAAAATTCGGAAAATTGTTATCATGTTCCATAGATCACCAACAAAAAATTAACATCCTTCAAAAATATGTTAAGGATGAATTAAAAAAAGAACTTTCGCTAATCCTTGAATTTATGATATGAAAAATTGTGTTCGTAAGAGTCTAATCGATATTAAATCCGACATAGTTCTATCAGAAAATGATCTCAATGTTGTATCAAATATTATAACTGCTTTGCAGCCTGTTAAAGTAGTAGTGGAAGCTCTCTATTCAAGGGACACTAATTTATATGTTGCAGATTTGACACTTAAGTTCATGCCGGATGAACTAAACCATCAAAATAATGTCTTAAGTAACGAATTGAAGCAAGATTTAATACTTCGAATAAGAGAGAGTGAGGAACCATATATTCTGATATATTCTTATCTTCATGAACGACGTAAAGGGTTTTTCAATAAGAGCGCTACAAAAGTTTTTTTAAATAAAACAGAAACGGTTTTGGATATCAATGAAATTCTTAATTGCTGTGAAAGTACATTCGATGCCATTATGTATGGAAATCGACCTCTTTTGCATCGCCACCACGGGCACGCTTGCATAAGTCCAGACGCTGAACCCAATTTTCGACGGTTTTCAAGCAAAAATCGGCCGATACTGCTGCAATTTCACGTTCGATATTCGTACGAAGTTCATCAATCGTCGCTGGCTTGTTGCCATAGACCATAGATTTGACGTAGCCCCACAGGAAATAGTCCAACGGCGTCAAATCGCATGACCGAGGCGGCCAATCGACTGAACCATTTCGTGAGATAACACGTTCTCCAAACTTGGTTTCCAATAAATTGATTGTTACATTCGCTGTGTGGCTTGTGGCGCCATCCTGTTGAAACCAAATGTCCTCCAAGTCCACATCATCCAATTGGGGCCAAAAATATTCGGTTATCATTGAACGGTAGCGATTCGCATTCACAGTAACGTGATCATCACGGAAGAAGTACGGCCCAATGACGCCGCCGGCCCATAAACCGCACCAAACCGTAATTTTTTCGGGATGCAAATGACTCATGGAGTACGTGTGGATTGCTGTCCGACCAATAACGCATATTTTGTTTATTGACGAAGCCATTCAGCCAGAAATGAGCCTCATCGCTGAAGATGATTTTTCGATGAAAATCCGAATCATTTTCAAGTTGTTGCTCAGCCCAATTCACGAACATACGACGCTTCTGGTGGTTAAGCGGCTTCAGTTCTTGCGTTAGTTTGATCTTGTAAGGATGTAAGCCAAGATCTTTTCGCAAAATTCGCCACAATGACGTCACAGAGATGCTCAACGCTTTAGAACGACGTGTGAGAGACACATTTGGGCTTTCTTCAACTGAAGCCTCAGCGGCAGCAATATTCTCGACACTACGGGTACTTCTTTGTCCCACTGGCACGGGAACATTTTGTACTGTGCCTGTGGATTCAAATTTTTCCATTAGACGCTCAATTGTTGATCTGCTAGGACGATTATGACGACCATAAATTGGACGAGCGCTCTTTACGTTGACTCCGAATTTCGGTAGTAAATTTTAATAATTTCGACTCGTTGTTGACTCGTATATCTTTCCATCATGAAATGGCAAACCTTACTGAAGAGAAATGTCAAAAGAGCTGCAAGAAATATGGCGTCGTTTGCTGTCCCTGTCTTTCTACTTTTGTAGCGTCCCTGTTGAAAAACCCTTTACAACTTCAAATAGTGAAAACAATTATGACGTGTTCAATACAATCAGTAAAGTGGCTATTAAAAAAAAAATTTTGAAATCGTTGAACAATTTTTTAAAAAATATTTCGAAACTACAGAACCTGAAGATGTCGAAGTGTGTGAAACAAAGTCGACTATTGAATCTACGGTAGAAGCGACATTAGGTCAAGATATGTCAATAAAAGAAAGACTTAATATAATTATTAAATATAAAATTAAAACTATTGCTCACGAAGAGATTAGTGATCTGAAGACATCATCCGGTCTCTTACATATAGTAAAGAAAAAACTGGCATATTTCAAGGAGCAAAATATTAAAGGAAAATATTTAAACAAGCTACAAAGGTACAGGTTTTATTACCACAAAATATCGAAGCAGTTTAAACGACGAAACATTAAGCGTAATGTGTTTTTTAAGAGCATTTTTTAATAAATAATTTATGTTCCACGAAAAGTGAGGTTTGAGGCGATAGTGTAAGACAATCTATTTTTATTTCATATGTGAAGTATTTATGTTTCTGTTTTTAGAAGGATTATAATTTATTTTATAGAAACATATTTTTATTGTTTTATTTATTTATTTTTAGTCAGTCAAGAAAATAACGTATAAAATATGCTGTAACCGACCCTGTTTTACAAATATATTCACTACTAATGATCAATAGATTCTTAATATTTAGTATTTTATTTTTTTATTTTTTATTTTCCGGTTTTTTTAAATATCGGTAAATTTGCAACCCCTATTCCGAATATAATTATGCTCTGGGCGAACAACTACTCCAAAAAGATCAGCCACTTTCTTTACAAATGTGTGAAAGTTTGCTCTTATTTCAAGTTTGATGTAACTTAAAAAAAAATGTTCCATCACGACTTGCTAAAATTTGTAGTTGCAAATATATCGAGATAATCTTCTTAAAATTTCAAAGTATTCGAACAATAATTGTGCTGTTGGCGAACTATTACTCCAAAAAGATCAGACTCTTCCCATACAAAAAAGAGTGAACATTTGCTCTTATTTCATGTTTGAGATAATTTTACAGTAAATTTTTCATAATGACTTAGGCAAATGTTATATTATTTAGAGTTGAAAATGGAAGGAGAGTATTTCTTTTAAATTTCAATCGTTTCCAAAAATAATTGTGGGGGGGACGAACTACTACTCGAAAAAGCTCGACCACTTTCAATACAAATGTATGAAAACATTCACTTCATGGAAGTTTGACATCATTTTAAAAGATATTTTCCAAAAATACATGGTAAAAATTAATACATATTGTAGTCCCTGACATTAACAGATTATTTTCTTAAAATATTGGAGCACTATGATGAAAGGTGTGGGGTGGGCGAACTACTACTCGAAAAAGATCAGTAATGAAAAAAACAAAAATTAAAAAAAAAAGTTTATGTGTTTTGGATTTTTAATATTTTTAAAATTAAGAATATACCTAAAAAGAAACAGAAAATAATACAGAGAATATTCAACTTACACAGGTACCGCTCAGTCACAAAAGAGATATTTCGTACGGTTACCGAGTTATAACCGTGTTAAAATATACAAAAAGTGATAAAAATCCACATTGAGCAAAAAAATTCGTATGGCCATTAAATTATAATGGCAGCCAACTTGACAAAACTAATAATGCAGATAATCTTATTTTTGGCGCTACTTTCAGGTGCAATTGTCAGAATTGAGGCCCAAAATCAGTTGTACTGTGTTATGAATTATATTATAAAATGGCGAAAAATTATATTTTTTTCGGGTTAGTTTGTTTTATACTTCTTTATCTATAGCTACAATTGTGCCGATAACAAAATTCCCATTGGTAACCGAAATATAGCAGTGAGAAAAATTGCATGTTCTTCGGAAAAATCAAGTTTTAGCAAAAATATACATGAAGCCATAAAATCAGAATAGCATTAGCAAAACCCAAATGGGATTTTGTTACTTTCGATAAGTACTGCGAAAACCGCACACGAGAAGGAGTGTGCAATTTATGTGTTGCACTGTGGTATTGAATAGTGATAAGTCAAATAAAAATTTTGATTCCTATTGCAGAGATTAACTATCCTCTTTTCTTTGATGTCCATATTGGCATTACATCAGAGGATTAACTATTTAAATGTTTTTTTTTTGGCAGTTGTATACCCATTAACACTGTAATGACAGTTTAAAATAATATTTCGAGACATCCTAAAGTATATTTTTGTAGTAATATAAATTCCCATTCATGTGAATGTAGATTTTACTTTAATAGTCGCAAAATACATATTTAAAATGTTTATATGTTTTCTAAAATTTTATGTGACATTATAAATCATTTGGCACTTTAAAAACGATAAATATTTATATTTTTAAATATTTTATAACGTTCGCTTAAACACAAAAAGTCCGTAACAACATTTAATATGTTTCGTATAGAGATGATGCAAAAAATTTAATTACAAATTAAATCTTTTTAAAATTTTAAAATGGCTGATATTGCTCAAAATAGGCCAAGAGGTGGATATCTTAAAACGTCTTAACAGTTTCTAAAAAAAAAAATAAAATAAAAACTCAAAATTTAGGCAAATATACGACAAGTTACACATTTTTTAGAAAATGTGTATTTTCGGATACATGTATTAATAATAACTAGCAGATTCCAGTCCTCGAAATTCAAGTGCAAATTCTAGGTAATTTTATTTTTTCATTAAATAAAGACCCTAAAGGTAAGCTAATCAATTATAGCCAATTCACAAATAAACACAAAAAAACTCATTTTTATTACAAACACATTAACAAATTTAATAAACACACACATAGCGTTGTATAATTTTATGTACGTGTAAGTAGCAACTTTAAATGCAATTTACTCAAAATAATGGAAAAAATTTAAAAATCTGTAAATCTGCAAATCGGCTAAAAAGAAATACCTTTCAAATAATACTAGCAGATTCCAGCCCTCGAAATTCGAGTGCAAATTCTAGGAAATTTTATTTTTTTTATTAAATAAAGACCCTAAAAGTATGCTAATCAATTATAGCCAATTCACAAATAAACGCAAAAAACAAACTCATTTTTATTACAAACAGATTAACAAATTTAATAAACTCACACAGAGCATTGTATAGTTTTATGTACGTGTAAGTAGCAACTTTAAATGCAATTTACTCAAAATAATGGAAAAAATTTAAAAATCTGTAAATCTGCAAATCGGCTAAAAAGAAATACCTTTCAAAAAATATACGTTTGGTCAAAATCGGGATAAAACGGTAGAACAAAACATCGGTCACAAGAAATCGCCTAGCCTATTAATATTATAGATAATGGCCGTTTAATACTAAAATCGCTTTCTCTGTATACCCACAAAATGATAAAAATGTCAATCATACAATAACTTTTTTTTTTAAATCACAACTTTTGAGCGAACATTGACATGTGAATAGAAAAATTTTAAACTTTATGGGCGGCATGTGTTTAGGATTATTTTACTAAATAATAAACCTGCAAAACAAACAATAACAAAAAATACATATATATTGAAAATAAACTTTCTCAATGACGAAAAAGTTGAAGGAATTTTTTTACGAAAAACAAATATAATTCATAATTAAAAAAAAAAAAAAAATTTTCTGTGTGTTAATTTTTTTTTCTTTGAATTTCCGGTTTCAATGTAATTGTCATAATTTTAGTGTGCCATCAGGAGGAAAATTTGTTGCAAAAACATATACCATATGGCAAAAAACATGCAATAATTTAAAATAAAATATTATTTCATAATAAATACTCGAAAAAATATTATTTTTTTTTTAAATTTATTTTGTTAAATGTGTGTTAAATAAACATTTAATGAAGGCTGGACAATACTATATATGAGAGGACCATATACGCAGTGGGATATTATCGATTAGCATTAACAGATCAAAATTTTACGGCCAAGTTTTTTCGTTAAAATGTAGGAGAATATTTGTACAGATCTGTTAACCAGTAAAATCTTTCATTATCAGTTAATTGCGTTGATACGGGGTGTCATTGGAGGAGTGTGGGAATCGAAAGAACTACGAGTTCGGGTTGCTAGATATTCAAACTTTGTATTAATTTACAAACTTTGGTTCAGACTATTATTAAAATGCGGGATTTCTTTATTAAATTTATATGAAAATCAATGCAACACAAAACAGAACTCAAACAATACAACCTTGCAGAAAAATATAGGCTGAAGAAAAGTGTGCAAAGTTAGAACCCCATTTTTGGAAATGAAATTTTTTGGAGATTGTTCTGAATTGTCCTAGGATTGTTCTACAATGATCCAAAACGATGAGTTTCTAAAATAAAATTTGTACCGGTAAATCGAAAAAAACGAATTTTGAACTTTGCCCCCACTTTTGGAAAAAAAAAAAATTGGCGGTTGTTCTAGTTGTTCTAAACATTGTTCCAAAATAGATATGTCGCAAACCGTAACATACGCAAATGAGAACATTTTTTCCGTGATATCAACGTTATTAAACGATATCAATATTTTTATGCAACACGAAAGTAAACGTACATATTCCAAAATTTCTTTCATACAAGGTATCCTGAATGGCACTCTCAACACTATTTTAATCAACCCCAAATATGCGGGTCCCTTAATTTTACATCCTCTCTATAACATATCTAAGTTTCAGAGTGATCTGAGGGTGCCATTCAGGATACCTTGTATGAAAGAAATTTTGGAATCTGTACGTTAACTTTCGTGTTGCATAAAAATATTTTTATCGTTTAATAACGTTGATATCACGGAAAAATGTTTTTCGTTCCCATTTCCGTACGTTACGGTTTGCGACATATCTATTTTGGAACAATGTTAGAACAGTCTAGAACAACCGAAACATTTTTTTTTTACAAAAGTGGGGGGCAAAGTTTAAAATTCGTTTTTTTTTTTTTTTGATTTACCGGTACAAATTATATTTTAGAAACTCATCGTTTTGGAACAATGTAGAACAATCCTAGAACAATTCAGAACAATCTTCATAAAATTGTATTTCCAAAAATGGGGGGCTAACTTCGCACACTTCTGGAGCAACAACTTGAAAAACGTAATAATCCATGATATCATGATAGAATCGTCACAAAAATTTTCATTTATAAGAGTAAGTATATGTTTCTTATTTTTTCTTAATGACAAACCGGGGGAAATTATGCATCCCAAAAACTTTTCTTGGGACGCTGTAGAAATTGCATGAACATCGAGTTAATACCAGAAATCTAGGACGTCTGGTAACCCAACCCAAGTAAAATATACACTGTTGGACAGAACAAAAGCAACCAAAATCACTATTGACCTTTTTTGTATTTTTAAGCATATGTGACCTTCTCCGAGAAAAGGGATTGTGTCAAAAATGGTGGATTCTGGTACTTAAAAGGGTGTAGAAACTTTAAATGCATTTTTTTTTTCAAAACTTTATTTTCACACATTAGATCCTTTTTCTCGGCGAAGGTCACATATTATTGTTGTTTTTCCAAAATCTTCTTTATAATTTCTCACTCTTTATAACATTACAAATAAAAAGAGAAAACTAAAATTGTAAACTAAAAGAACCGTAAAATTTTTTTGTGCAAAATAACTCAAAATAGCACTATTTCAGTTGCACCAAACAAAAGCAACATTTAATATTATTCAATATTTAGCAGAGTTCAGAAAAAAACACACACTGAATAAAAAACTCGTACATATATGTAAACAAACATAACTTAGACCAACACACACATATTTTTATTTTCATACAAGGTTCAGAAAATACACACATGAAACACACACTGTTCTGTTCAAGAGCAGCCAACACATATCTTTATTTTCATATCAATTATGTTTGTTTTTAAATTTTCTTCGGTGCCCAACACAACCATGACTGTTTTCGTTTTAATATTTCGTTATTTACACGAACATTTTTGTATCACGTACTTTTTGTTTCAATCACACATAAAGCACACATTTTTGAGTGTTGCTGTATTTGAAGTTCATGTTCTGGTACGTGTACTGAAAAAAAAACAGACCATGTACAATAAACAGGTTCGAGTTCAGTTATATTTTAAGTCGTGTTGTGGCTCGTGTAGTAAGAAAAAACCGAACATGTACAATAAACAGGTTCGAGTTCAGTTATATTTCAAACACGACTTCAGTTATATTTTAAGTCGTATTTAAAATTTAACTGAACGACTTAAAATATAACTGAACTCGAACCTGTTTATTGTACATGTTCTGTTTTTTTTTCAGTACACGTACCAGAACATGAACTTCAAATAAAGCAACACTCAAATATGTGTGCTTTATGTGTGATTGAAACAAAAAGTACGTGATACAAAAATGTTCGTGTAAATAAAGAAATATTAAAACGAACACAGTCATGGTTGTGTTGGGCACCGTAGAAAATTTAGAAACGCACATAATTGATATGAAAATAAAGATATGTGTTGGCTGCTTTTTAACAGAACATTGTGTGTTTCATGTGTGTATTTTCTGAACCTTAATATTTAGTGAAGAATCTGTTCTTTTTTATAACTTCGCGGCATCTACGTGGCATGGATTCAATTAATTCAAATAATATTGACTGGAATGTTTTTCCTTTCAGTTTCCAGCGCTTCTTTTAAAGGTTGTTTAGAAGTGAAAGCCCGACCAGCTACTCGCCGCTTTAAAATGCCAAATAAGTTCTCAATTGGGTTCAACTCAGGTGATTGCCACTCTTTTACCAGCTTCGAAGTATGTTTCAGGTCGTTGTCGTGTTGAAATACCCAACGAAGCGGTATCTCTATATTTAAATCTGTTCATTAATATGTCGATTTCGTGGAAGGGTCCAATGTCGAAACCAGAGAATCATGTCCAAATCATAATTGATCCACCGCATAGTGGGGCCTTTTGACTTTTTTCGTTGCTAAAATCATAACTTTTAAACTAATTAAGGTATTTTAAAAATTATTAATGATTTTGAAAGATGACTTTCTTACCTTTAAAGTGCTTTAAGGGCTTTAGTATATCCTATCAAAATTCAATATTATTTTGGTGCTAATATTACATGTGGCATATATAAAGATAATGTGCTGAAGTTTGGAACTTAAAGTGTTTTTGAGCCAAAGACGAACCCTACTTAGATTTGATGGAATCGGCCCATGTTTGGACCTAGTCCCCATACAAATTTTCCGTCAAAATTGGTTTTAATGCCACTGAATGTAGCAAATGTTATTCTTTTGCGATGAAATTTGAATCGTAAGGACCTTTTAGCTCAGTGACCAGATTTAGAAAAAGCTTTGAAATCGATCCACGTTTGGACCTAGTCCCCGTACAAATTTTTTTCAAAATTTGGTTAAAATGCCACAGAAGATGATAAACTTGCTAATTTCTGTAGTATATTTTAAAAAATTAAAAAAATAGTGCAAAACACACTGTAAAATTTTAATGAAATCGGTCCACTTTTGGACCTATTTTCCCTATTTTTTTTTATAAAGAAAAGCATCCAAAGTTCGCAAAATTCCAAATTTCTCATTAAAATTTTGCTAATTAACCACTCAAAAGACTTGTAATTTCACAATACATATTGTTTAAATCCGAAAGTCTCGAAAAAAAATACCACTCTAATATGAAATGTTAAACTAATATTAAATTTTTTATTAATATTACAGATACTCATCTTTGAAATATTTTTAATATTAATATATTAATGATATAGATATTAAGTTATTGAGTATATTTTTTTTAAACTAATATAATTTTTTTTATTAGTTAGTTCTCTTTAAAATATTCATTAAAAATTTGAGCGATATCTAATGGACTTAACATATCGGAGCTATAATTATGTTCTTCCAAATCCTTTCGAGATCTTACATGTCTTCGTGATGAAATTAGTGGGTCTGAAAAGGCCGCCAACATATTGAAAAGGTCATCATTATTCGTTGTTTTAAATTTTTAAGTGCAAATTTTTTATTATGTTAAATTAATTTTTACATTGTAAATTTTCGACCTTTTAAAAATAATGTAAGTAGTGCAAGCAAGTTTTGTTTTATTTTTTTATTTCTGAGTGTAAATTTCTTATTATATTGAGTTCATTAACAAAATTTGAACACTGAAAATTTTGGGCCAATTAAAAATAATTCATGTAGCGCAAGCGAATTATTTTATTATTGCCAATACATAAAAATTTCAAAACTTTAATAATCTTCTAAAAACACTTCGCCATCCTATCAAAATCAAAATAAAATATGAAAAAATTAAAATTTTTGTTTTCAAGCACCAAAATGATATTTGGTATTTGATGATATTTGGTATTTTATAACCTTTACAATAAGCCATATAACTTTAAAATCGATTAAGTTTTCACTGAGTTATGGCAAAACACGTCTACCCATCTATCCAGTCTATATCAAGCTGTTTTTACAACTTTATGGTTGTTGCGTGCAGAGAGGCAAGTATATGCAGCCAAGTTCATTTTAAGTAGTTAGAGTATTGTATTAGTGAACCATTTTAGTTAAGACCTAAGTAAACATATTTAAACATTTTTAGTTCTAGTCTATCAAAATAGAAAAACTACCAAAATATAGTATATTTGAAAAACTGAGACTGTAGAAAAAGTAAAGGACCAAATAAAATCATTTTCATTTTTTTTTTATAGAAACTGAAAAACCTTTTCAAACGACACCAAAAGCATTATAATCGGTTTCTTAGTTTACCTACAATCTGATTTGAAAGAGGATATTTAAAAAAAAATGTTGCGACTTTTTCTAAAAGCTAAAAAATTCTAACTTTGCGGAGCTGTATCATCCATAATTTTTTCCCGATTTTAAAACCGTTTATTGATTTTTATCTGTGAGAAATCCTCTATCCTATACATTCATTGATTTTACTGAATGCTTCTATCAAATTTTTGTTTTTTGCCACGCTATTTGGGGAAAGGCGCCACTGTGCGCCGCCATGCTTTACAGTTGGCTTGCAGTAGCGTTGGTTTAAACGATCTCCTGTCTTGCGGCGAACAGTGCACATTCCGTCAGAGTTAAGCAAATTAAATTTAGACTCGGCGCTAAATAAAACAGTTTTCCATTTTTCAGGCGTCCTGTTTTGATATTTTTGTGGAAAATAAAGTCTACAAATATTGATATGCTAAGCATTTTAGCGAAATAGAATTGAAATAAATAAGTTCTACCTTTTGGCCAAATGTTTCTTAGTGAGCAGTGTTTTTTTTTTTTTTTTGCTGGCCTGAATCTTCGGAAACCTGCTTCTAATGTTCGGCGACGAACAGTCCTTGAATCTATATTTAAATTTAACTAATTTAAAATAGTTTTTTATGATTTGAATGGATATTTTTGCACAATTTTTATAATGTGACGGTCTGTCCTTTCATCTGTCTTCCGTGGTGCTCTTCCCAAAGGCAATGTTTTTACATTTTGGCTATTCAAAAATCCTTAATTATTTAATTTTTTAAGTTTTCTGGGTATTTAACACGAGCCATGACGTTTTGATTTAAATATGAACTATTTCACAACGCAACTAGCTGTCAGTCAACTTAAATTAAAATAAATTAAAAGGGAATGCATAAATAAGCCATTATATTTGAAAGTAGAGACAATGCAATTTATTCTTGCTTAAAATTGCTTTTGTTCTGTCCAACTGAAATAGTGCCATTTTGAGTTTTTTTGCCAAAAAAAATATAACGGTTTTTTTAGTTTACAATTTTAGTTTTATCTACAATGCTATAAAGAGTAAGAAATGATAAAGAAAACAAGCTTCAATAGTGATTTTGGTTGCTTTCGTTCTGACCAACACTGTATGTACTTAATAATTTTTCAAAGGGTGAGTGGTTGTCGTTATGAATAATAGTAAGTGATACATACTTATGTATATCATTACTATGAGAGAAAGGGCAGAGGGCTTTGTTCGTCCTATATTGTAGAGTATGTTAGAAATTAATTTTAATTATTTTTATTATTTTAATAATTTGTATTTTACATTTAAAAAAAAAATCAAAAAAACGAAAACGTGATTAACTTATGTTCAAAATATCATTTTATTAAAATTAATATCTATTTTGTTAATGTCGTCGTATTCATCTTATTTACTAAATCCCTTTCATGTTAAAGTGACAAATTTTAAACAAATATACTCCCTCCCACAATGAACGACAAACAATATAAAATGATGAATATGCAGGTGATGCAAACACATGTTATTCAAAAAATAGAAAATATAAAACAGTTTCAGAAAACATGTATCAAATACAATATTTTATTATATATGTATGTATAAATGTATGTGGAGAACAAATGGGGAACACAATATTTATGAATGATTTATAGATTTTTTTTTTCATATTTAAGTGTATTGATTCATTTTGAAAATTTTATTGTATTAAATACCAGAGTTCAGAAAAAAAAAACACAGGGAATAAAAAACTCGTACATATATGTAAACAAACATAGGTAAGACCAACAAACACATATTTTTATTTTCATAACAATTATGTGTGTTTCTAAATTTTGTACGGTGCCCAACACAATCATGACTGTGTTTCTTTTTAATATTTCGTTATCTACACGAACTTTTTTCTATCAAGTATTTTTTGCTTCGAACACGCATAAACCAGTGTAGTTTTGTAGCGAGTGTAGCTTTATTTTAATTTCCTTTTTTGCACGTGTACTGCTAAAAAACAAAACATGTTCTTCAACGCGTACATCTAAAAATTAAAACATTATCCACTCGCGATCGGAAAAATCTGAAACACCCCTATAATAACAACAACCATTGTTTCAACCAAATTTATTTAAAAAAATCTAAAATAATTCATTAGCAGTTATAAAAAAATAAAAATAAAAAGATAATAACAAAAAAAAAAATAAAAAGATAATAAAAAAAAAAAAAAATAAATAAAAAAAAAGATAGTAATAAAATAGAAAACAGAGAAGTTTTATATCTTGTTTATGACTTAGTTTCGGTTTTTTATCGATCGCGAGTGGATAATATTTTAATTTTTAGATGCAGGCGTTGAAGAACATGTCCTATTTTTTTAGCAGTACACGTGCAAAAAAATTAACTTAAAATAAAGCTACACTCGAATCTGTGTGGTTTATGTGTGTTCGAAACAAAAAATACGTGATAGAAAATTGTTCGTGTAGATAACGAAATATTAAAACGAAACACAGTCATGATCGTGTTGGGTACCGTACAAAATTTAGAAACTCACATAATTGATATGAAAAAAAAATATGTGTTGGCTGATTTAGAACAGAACATTGTGTGTTTCATGTGTGTATTTTCTGAACGTTGTTAAATACATCAATCAGTAAGAAGGCAAACGATCTTGATAGCATATGGAATACCCTATACCATTATAAAAGTTCTAAAAGTAAACCGAACGTTTAAGGGGGCTAAGGTTTTAAACCTTTTTGATTTTTTTTGCATTATTTTTTTCTGGATGTACAACATGTCGAGAATGTTGTTTCAAAATTTCAAGTAAATCGGACTAAAACTAATGAAGCGACCGGCCTCTTACGGTATATCGTATATTTTTCTCGCAAATAACATGTTTGAAGTCCGTGAAAATCATAACTCAAAATCTGCTTGACCGATCCTTTTGAAATTTTACAAACTATTTCTGCACATAAATCGCCGGGTAACCATGAAGAGTTTTTTTATTTTCCATTTTCTTCCCCATTTTTTAAAATAAATTCACCGAAATTTTATAGCAAAAATCGTGTTTTCTCCCTTCAAAATGCTACCAAAAATAAACAAATTGAAAAAAAAAACTCTTCGTGATAACCTCGGGAAATATGTCACATTTTAAACGCATTTTGATTTATTTATTTCACATGATCCGGTAACGAGTTATGATGTTCACCGCTGTCTATTTATAAAAATTTTTAATTGAAATTTTTTTTTAAGTTTCTTCAAATTTTATACTAATACGTGTATATGAAATAAATAATCCAACATTATTCATATCTTAAAAAAAAAAAAAATTATGAAAATACGCCTTTTTTGGTTTTCATATCATTCATATCCTGTATTTTGATGAAAATCTTTATTGTGACATTATGTATATAAAAACAAAAAAAAAAAAAAAACCAAGTAAGAGTGTTAAATTCGGCTGTGCCGAATTTTTGATACCCTCCACCCAATATTAGGTATGGCTACCACTTTGACACTGTTGCCGATACTGATAATTCAAAATATAAAAAGGAAATTTTCAAATAATTTTATTTAACACAAAAAAGCAAAAATAATAAAAACAGGTAAAAAATTATTTTTTTTTTTAATTTTTAGTTTTTAATTTTTAATTATAAATTCTTAATTTTTAATTTTTAATTTTCAATTTTAAATTTTTAATTTTTATTTAAAATTTTTAATCTTTAATTTTTAAATTTAAAATTTTCAATTTTCATTTTTAATTTTTTATTATTAATTTTTCAATTTTCATGTTTAATTTTCCATTTTTCATTTTTCGTTTTTAATTTTTCATTTTTTATTCTTATTTTTCATTTTTCATTTATATTTCCATTTTTCAATTTCCATCTTTCATTTTTCATTTTCCATTTTCAATTTTCATTTTTAATTTTTCATATTTCATTTTCCATTTTTCATTTTTCTTTTTTAATTCTTCATTTTCATTTTCATTTTTCATTTTTCATTTTTCATTTTCCATTTTTCATTTTTCATTTTCAATTTTCATTTTTAATTTTTCATTTTTCATTTTTCATATTTCATTTGCCATTTTTCATTTTCCATTTCTAATTTGTAATTTGTAATTTTTCATCTTCCATTTTTTATTTTCAACTTTCATTTTTAATTTTTCAAATTTCATATTTCATTTTCAATTTTTATTTTTCATTTTTCAATTTTCATTTTTCATTTTTCATTTTTTTTTCGTTTTTCGTTTTTTTCATTTTTCAATTTTCATTTTTCATTTTTCATTTTTCATTTTCCATTTTCCATTTTTCATTTTTCAATTTCCATTTTCCGTTTTTTCATTTTTCAATTTTCAATTTTCATTTTTCATTTTCTATTTTCCATTTTCCGTTTTTCATTTTTTGTTTCTCATTTTTAGTTTTTCATTTTTCTTTTTCCATTTTTCATTTTCCATTTTTCAGTTTTCAATTTTCAATTTTCATTTTCCATTTTTCATTTTTCATTTTACATTTTACATTTTACATTTTACATTTTAAATTTTACATTTTACATTTTACATTTTATATTTTACATTTTACATTTTACATTTTACATTTTAAATTTTACATTTTACATTTTACATTTTACATTTTATATTTTACATTTTACATTTTACATTTTACATTTTACATTTTACATTTTACATTTTACATTTTACATTTTACATTTTACATTTTACATTTTACATTTTACATTTTACATTTTACATTTTACATTTTACATTTTACATTTTACATTTTACATTTTACATTTTACATTTTACATTTTACATTTTACATTTTACATTTTACATTTTACATTTTACATTTTACATTTTACATTTTACATTTTACATTTTACATTTTACATTTTACATTTTACATTTTACATTTTACATTTTACATTTTACATTTTACATTTTACATTTTACATTTTACATTTTACATTTTACATTTTACATTTTACATTTTACATTTTACATTTTACATTTTACATTTTACATTTTACATTTTACATTTTACATTTTACATTTTACATTTTACATTTTACATTTTACATTTTACATTTTACATTTTACATTTTACATTTTACATTTTACATTTTACATTTTACATTTTACATTTTACATTTTACATTTTACATTTTACATTTTACATTTTACATTTTACATTTTACATTTTACATTTTATATTTTACATTTTACATTTTACATTTTACATTTTACATTTTACATTTTACATTTTACATTTTACATTTTACATTTTACATTTTACATTTTACATTTTACATTTTACATTTTACATTTTACATTTTACATTTTACATTTTACATTTTACATTTTACATTTTACATTTTACATTTTACATTTTACATTTTACATTTTACATTTTACATTTTACATTTTACATTTTACATTTTACATTTTACATTTTACATTTTACATTTTACATTTTACATTTTACATTTTACATTTTACATTTTACATTTTACATTTTACATTTTACATTTTACATTTTACATTTTACATTTTACATTTTACATTTTACATTTTACATTTTACATTTTACATTTTACATTTTACATTTTACATTTTACATTTTACATTTTACATTTTACATTTTACATTTTACATTTTACATTTTACATTTTACATTTTACATTTTACATTTTACATTTTACATTTTACATTTTACATTTTACATTTTACATTTTACATTTTACATTTTACATTTTACATTTTACATTTTACATTTTACATTTTACATTTTACATTTTACATTTTACATTTTACATTTTACATTTTACATTTTACATTTTACATTTTACATTTTACATTTTACATTTTACATTTTACATTTTACATTTTACATTTTACATTTTACATTTTACATTTTACATTTTACATTTTACATTTTACATTTTACATTTTACATTTTACATTTTACATTTTACATTTTACATTTTACATTTTACATTTTACATTTTACATTTTACATTTTACATTTTACATTTTACATTTTACATTTTACATTTTACATTTTACATTTTACATTTTACATTTTACATTTTACATTTTACATTTTACATTTTACATTTTACATTTTACATTTTACATTTTACATTTTACATTTTACATTTTACATTTTACATTTTACATTTTACATTTTACATTTTACATTTTACATTTTACATTTTACATTTTACATTTTACATTTTACATTTTACATTTTACATTTTACATTTTACATTTTACATTTTACATTTTACATTTTACATTTTACATTTTACATTTTACATTTTACATTTTACATTTTACATTTTACATTTTACATTTTACATTTTACATTTTACATTTTACATTTTACATTTTACATTTTACATTTTACATTTTACATTTTACATTTTACATTTTACATTTTACATTTTACATTTTACATTTTACATTTTACATTTTACATTTTACATTTTACATTTTACATTTTACATTTTACATTTTACATTTTACATTTTACATTTTACATTTTACATTTTACATTTTACATTTTACATTTTACATTTTACATTTTACATTTTACATTTTACATTTTACATTTTACATTTTACATTTTACATTTTACATTTTACATTTTACATTTTACATTTTACATTTTACATTTTACATTTTACATTTTACATTTTACATTTTACATTTTACATTTTACATTTTACATTTTACATTTTACATTTTACATTTTACATTTTACATTTTACATTTTACATTTTACATTTTACATTTTACATTTTACATTTTACATTTTACATTTTACATTTTACATTTTACATTTTACATTTTACATTTTACATTTTACATTTTACATTTTACATTTTACATTTTACATTTTACATTTTACATTTTACATTTTACATTTTACATTTTACATTTTACATTTTACATTTTACATTTTACATTTTACATTTTACATTTTACATTTTACATTTTACATTTTACATTTTACATTTTACATTTTACATTTTACATTTTACATTTTACATTTTACATTTTACATTTTACATTTTACATTTTACATTTTACATTTTACATTTTACATTTTACATTTTACATTTTACATTTTACATTTTACATTTTACATTTTACATTTTACATTTTACATTTTACATTTTACATTTTACATTTTACATTTTACATTTTACATTTTACATTTTACATTTTACATTTTACATTTTACATTTTACATTTTACATTTTACATTTTACATTTTACATTTTACATTTTACATTTTACATTTTACATTTTACATTTTACATTTTACATTTTACATTTTACATTTTACATTTTACATTTTACATTTTACATTTTACATTTTACATTTTACATTTTACATTTTACATTTTACATTTTACATTTTACATTTTACATTTTACATTTTACATTTTACATTTTACATTTTACATTTTACATTTTACATTTTACATTTTACATTTTACATTTTACATTTTACATTTTACATTTTACATTTTACATTTTACATTTTACATTTTACATTTTACATTTTACATTTTACATTTTACATTTTACATTTTACATTTTACATTTTACATTTTACATTTTACATTTTACATTTTACATTTTACATTTTACATTTTACATTTTACATTTTACATTTTACATTTTACATTTTACATTTTACATTTTACATTTTACATTTTACATTTTACATTTTACATTTACATTTTACATTTTACATTTTACATTTTACATTTTACATTTTACATTTTACATTTTACATTTTACATTTTACATTTTACATTTTACATTTTACATTTTACATTTTACATTTTACATTTTACATTTTACATTTTACATTTTACATTTTACATTTTACATTTTACATTTTACATTTTACATTTTACATTTTACATTTTACATTTTACATTTTACATTTTACATTTTACATTTTACATTTTACATTTTACATTTTACATTTTACATTTTACATTTTACATTTTACATTTTACATTTTACATTTTACATTTTACATTTTACATTTTACATTTTACATTTTACATTTTACATTTTACATTTTACATTTTACATTTTACATTTTACATTTTACATTTTACATTTTACATTTTACATTTTACATTTTACATTTTACATTTTACATTTTACATTTTACATTTTACATTTTACATTTTACATTTTACATTTTACATTTTTCATTTTTCATTTTTCATTTTTCATTTTTCATTTTTCATTTTGCATTTTTAATTTTTAATTTTCCATTTTCCATTTTCCATTTTCCATTTTTCGTTTTTCATTTTCCATTTTCCATTTTCCATTTTTAATTTTTTATTTTTTTTTTCATTTTCCATTTTCCATTTTCCTTTTTTCATTTTTAATTTTCCATTTTCCATTTTTCATTTTTAGTTTTTAATTTTTAATATTTAATTTTTATTTTTAATTTTTATTAATTTTTAATTACTTAGGCCAATGTGCAGTATTAATATACACACAACTGTAATGACTTCAACAATACGAAGAATTACAACATATACAACATATCTTAAGAAAAACAACAAACACACTGAAAAATTGTATGTTTTCAAGAGTTTTTTCAAAGTTTCATTCATAACGCGTGACCCCTTTTACCAATTTTGACGATTTTAAATAGCAACTCCTTTGGGATGTTAATAAACGATTTTATACAAAAACGAATGGTCTAGCTTACATATTGACGGCGTGATCGTGATTTCCACAGACAGACGGACAGACGGTCATTGCTAAATCAAATTCCCTAGTTATAATGATCACGAAAATATATTGTTTTGGGGCCTTCGGAATTAAATTCGATGCGTTACAAACGGAATGACAAACCTATATATACCCTCTGCCACTGAGGTGTGGAGGGTATAATAAATATATACACCAGGGTATGTTTCATTGAAAGAAGACTAGCGCCTCTATCCAAACTCAGAACGGGTTTATCAATTTTTATTAGAAATAATGTAAAATTTCATTAACGTACTCGTATGCAAATGACGACATATAGAAATTTTTTAAAAATATATTTTTTTTAATAATTAAATTTTTTAATAATTAATTAATAATTTAGTTTTGTGTATAGCTAATAATTTCGACACATTCATTTAAATAACTCAACTTTTAAATAACTAATAAGTGGCTTTCGAATTGAAACATAAAAAAAAAAACAAATAAATAAGGTTTTGCATATAGTATTATAATACGAGTATGAACAAACCAAGATGAACATATATACAAACGGATGGACGGACAAAGTAAAATTAATTCAAGATATTTCCGGCGTAGGGCATACAATTAAGAGTAAATAAAATAATAACAAAAAATACTTACCGAATTAATGGTAGCCATGATGAAAGCTGATTTTCAAGTACAATTACTATATTATTGATGATGATGGTTGGTAGTGGTGGTGGAGGTGATGTTATTTTAATTTTTTTTTTTTGTTGGTGGTGGAGCCTATTAATATGTTGATTTATATTTTTGGACGATCTTTTTTAATGATGATGATAAAAAATTATGAATATTAAAAAATTTTTTTTTTCTTTTGTTTAGCTGATTTTTTTTGATACGTGGTGATCGTGGTATATTTGGTGGTGGTAGTGGTTGTGGTGGTGGTGGCTGAGAGGACTGACAACAACAACATAAATCAAAAAATCTGCAAATTAATAATAAAAAGAAAGAAATAAATTATAATTCAATCAAATCAAATTTTTAAAATAACAATAAACTAAAAGCATAACTATAAAACATATAAACTAAATATTTATATAAACACTAAGAAACTTTTTTTTTTTTTTTAAAGATTTTTAAACTATATGAATCGTAAATGAAACACCCATTCATACGATTTGTAATTGCGAAAATAATTTATGTATTTTTATATATGAATATATTTGCAAGAGATTGATGTTTATGATGAAATTTTAAAACTAATTCTAAAAAATTATATACAAATAGTGGTATTATTAGAAATTATTTTTAAAAACAATTTGTTGATGAGTTTGTATGTACATATGTATATAATAATGTTCTAGAGATTATGCCTAAACAAATCAATTAGACTTAAAGCTTATTTTTTTTATATTCAATGATCCAATAGAGGAAGAAGAAGAAGTAAAAAACTACATGTTCTGTGACGCTTCTAGTCAGTCGTCAACAAAAAAAAAAAAAAAACCAAAACACGCTATTTTGGTTGACGTTCGCAACAACTCATTATTATTTATATATATGCAAAAATAAAAATACATACAAATTCCTATTCATGTTCATTTAGCAACTAAAATCATATTGAGCATTAATAAAAAGGCATAAAATATACAATGATCTATTATACAGCACGATTGAAAAAATATGTATATATGTATATATAAAATTATGTTTGTATGGATTTAGGCTAACTAATACCAAACAAGAACAAAAACAACAACATTAATATTATTAATTAACCATTAAAAATAAGTTAAAATAAATAAACACTAAAAGTTCGTTTAGTACTTTATTATTCTAATGTGATGACATTGAATGTAAAATGTTTTATTTGAAACAATTCCTTTAGAAAACAACGTTTGTGTTTTGTGGAATTTATCTCATTTTTTTATTATTTTTGACAAGTACTCATACGCCCGAGTGTACGGAAATTGTATTTTA
Organism: Cordilura impudica; assembly: GCA_963682025.1. NCBI lineage: Eukaryota > Metazoa > Arthropoda > Insecta > Diptera > Scathophagidae > Cordilura > Cordilura impudica. Next base: position 48,707,601 of record OY821517.1, read on the forward strand.
ATTTTTGAAAAATAAGACTGACAGTTTTTAAATTAAGTATAATTTTAACGATATTTAAGAAAAAAAAAATTTGTAAATTTTATGTTTTTTTTTTACTTTTTCTAGTTAAACATGTTTGTTAAAATATATTATGTATAGGCTAAAATGTATATATATATATATTTTTATACATATATAGATATACTTATTTATTTCTTTATATAATAATATTAATTGTTATGTTTTGACTCATTTATTACTTAATTGCCTGTATTGATTATTGTCTGTTTTTTCTCTTTTGTTATTCCATTGACATTTGCTCTTATTAATTTCTAAAATTATTTCACTCAATTTTACATTTAACTTGCATTGCATATACAGTTACTTTTTTGATTTATTTATTAAGGTGCGTTCAGACTACGCAAATATTTGACCAAATAAGCGTAACCACTAAATAATGTATAATTTTCCTTGTATAATTTTCATTAAGTTATACAATATATGATATAGAATATAGTTAAATATATTAAATATTACTAATATAATAAAACATAACTTGATTTTATCTTTTATATATCATGTAAGATTGAATAAAACTTTCATAAAATTAGGGGTTACGTTTATTTGGTCAAATATTTGCGTAGTCTGAACGCACCTTTAGCTTACTACTAAAGAGAGATTATCTCAACTCTCATTTGTCTCTATAACATAATGAGTTTATCATTTAATTTTTTCCCTTTATGTTGTCATAATATAATCTTAGCTAAATAAATAATTATTGTCATCCCTGTAACAAAACTTAATGAATAAACAGCTAATTACAATAAAAACGTAACAAGTGAAACTTGTTCTTAGGAACTAAAATATAAAAAATAATATAATAAATAAAAAACAATTGTGAACGAGATTGGACGTGATCGTCTGCCTCCACGCCAATCAAATAATTTTAATAAAAGGAAACGTTGACCGTCTTGGACGATACCGTCTGGACAAGGTTGCGTCTTCCAATTAAAAAACTACCCCAGATCATGTTTTCGTATTTCGAGTTTCGTCTAAAACCACCATCCCTACAATATATACATAGATACATATACATATGTTGGGCATTTTAAATTCAATAATTTTTTTCTCACTATTGTGTTGTTGGAACACTTCAGTTTACTCGTGAATAGTTAAGTAACACTCATAGCATTTACACAATTATAGCGATAAATATCGATGGACAGCAAAGTCATTTTAATAAAAGTTACTTTTCAAACAAAGGATACTTTTTTAAAAACAGCTTTTTAATAAAAGGTACTTTTCAATATAAGTTACTTTATTAATAAAAGTTTTTTGTTAATAAAATTTACTTTTTTAGAAAGGTACTTTTTTAATAGAAGGTACTTTTTTCATAACAGGTACTTGTTTAATAAAATGCCCTTTTTAATAAAAAGTAAATTTTTAAATAAAGGTAAATTTTTAATAAAAGGTACTTTAAAAAAAAAATCACATTTTAAAAAGGTACTTTATTAATAAAAGGTACTTTTTCCATAAAAGGTACTTTTTTAATTAAATGCCCTTTTTTTATAAAAGGTACTTTTTTAAATAAAAGTATATTTTTAATATAAGGTAATTTTTTAATAAAAAGTATTTTGTTAATAAAATGTAATTTTCTAATAAAATGTAATTTTTTAATAAAAGGTACTTAATAAAAGATACTTTTTTAATAATAGGTACTTTTTTAATAAAAGGTACTTAATAAAATATACTTTTTAATAATAGGTACTTTTTTAATAAAAGGTACTTACTGAAAGATACTTTTTTAATAATAAGTACTTTTTTAATAAAAGGTACTTAATGAAAGATACTTTTTTAATTATAGGTACTTTTATAATAAAACGTACTGTTTTAATAAAATGTAATTTTTTATAAAGTACTTTATTAGTAAAGCACTTTAGAAGGTACTTTATTAATAAAAGGTACTTTTTTTCATAAAAGGTACTGTTTTAATTAAATGCCCTTTTTAATAAAAGGTACTTTTTAATAAAAGGTACTTTTTAATAAAAGGTACTTTTTAATAAAAGGTACTTTTTAATAAAAGGTACTTTTTAATAAAAGGTACTTTTTAATAAAAGGTACTTTTTAATAAAAGGTACCTTTTAATAAAAGGTACTTTTTAATAAAAGGTACTTTTTAATAAAAGGTACTTTTTAAAAAAAAGGTACTTTTTAAGAAAAGGTACTTTTTAATAAAAGGTACTTTTTAATAAAAGGTACTTTTTAATAAAAGGTACTTTTTAATAAAAGGTACTTTTTAATAAAAGGTACTTTTTTAAATAGAGGTACATTTTTAATAAAAGGTAATTTTTTAATAAAAAAATACTTTTTTAAAAATGTGCTTTTCTAAGAAAATGTACTTTTTTAATAAAAGGTACTTAATAAAAGATACTTTTTTAATAAAAGGTACTTAATAAAAGATAATTTTTTATTAATAGGTACTTTTATAACAAAACGTACTAATTTAATAAATCGTAGTATTCTATAAAGTACTTTATTAGTAAAAGGTACTTCTTAATAAATAAAATGTACTTTTTTAATAAAAGGTACTTTCTCTCAAAAGAGTTAAATTTTTAGTAATATGCCGTTTTTAATAAAAGGTACTTTTTTAAATTAAGGCATGTTTTTTATATAAGGTAATTTTTAAAAAAAAATTCACATTTTAAAAAAGGTACTTTATTAATAAAAGGTACTTTTTTCATAAAAGGTACTTTTTTAATTAAATGCCCTTTTTTAATAAAAGGTACTTTTTTAAATGAAGGTATATTTTTAATAAAAGGTAATTTTTTAATAAAAATAATTTTCTAATAAAATGTAATTTTCTAACAAAATGTTCTTTTTTAATAAAAGGTACTTTTTTAATAAAAGGTAAATTTTTAATAAAAGGTTCTTTTTTAATAAAAGGCACTTTTTTAATAAAAGGTACTTTTTTAATAAAAGGTGCTTTTTTTAATAAAAGGTACTTTTTTAATAAAAGGTACTTTTTTAATAAAAGGTAATTTTTTAATAAAAGGTAATGTTTTAATAAAAGATACTTTTTTTTATAAACGGTACTTAATAAAAGATATTTTTTAACAATATGTACTTTTTCAATAAAAGGTACTTAAAAAAATACACTTTTTAATGCAAGGTACTTTTTTAATAAAACGTACTATTTTAATAAAATGTAGTCTATATATATAAAATTCATTTTCTGTTTGTTTGTTTGTTTGTTTGTTTGACCGCTATACAAATTTTTATTTTTCAACGGATTTTCCTGAAATTTTGTACACACGATCTCTATACCCCAGGAAAGGTCGCCATATACTTTTTACCGGCCACGCCTACTTTTACGCCCACTTTTTATGTAAAATTCATTTTCTGTTTTATTCATATTTGTTCACTATACAAATTTTTATTTGTTAACAGATTTCTCTGAAATTCGGTACACACGATCCCTGTACTCCAGCTAAGGTCACCATATACTTTTTATCGACCACGCCTACTTTTACGCCCACTTTTTATATACAATTCATTTTCTGCTTTTTGGTATATTTTTTCGCTATACAAATTATTATTTTTCAACGGATTTCTCTGAATTTTGCTACACACGATCTCCATACACCAGGAATTGTCGCCATATGATTCTTACCGGCCACGCCTACTTCTGCGCTCACTTTTTGTATACAATTCGTTTTCTGTTTTTTGGTATATATGTTCGCTACACAAATTTTTATTTTTCAACGGAATTCTCTGAAATTTGGTACACTCGATCTCTGTACTCCAGGAAAGGTCGCCATATGCTCCGTACCTGCCACGCCTACTTTAACGCCCACTTTTTGTACACAATTCATTTTGTTTTTTGGTATATTTGTTCGCTATACAAATTTTTATTTTTCAACCGATTTCTCTGAAATTTTCTACACACGATCTCTGTACTCCAGAGAGATAGCCATATGATTCTTGCCGGCCGCGCCTACTTCTACGCCCACTTTTTATACAAAATTAATTTTCTGTTTTTTGGTATATTTGTTCACTATAGAAATTTTTATTTTTCGAGGGATGTCTAAAATTTGGTCACACGATCTCTATACTACAGGGAAGGTCACCATACGCTTCTTACAGGCCACGCTTACTTTGCGCCAACTTCTATGTATATAAAACTTATTTTTTTCCTTTTATTTGTTTCTTTATTTGATTGCTATACAAACTTTTATTTTTCAATGGCTTTCTCCGAAATATAGTACATATTCCAGGGAAGGCCGCCATATGAATTTTACCGACCACGCTTAATTTTACGCCCAATTTTCATATAAAATTCACATATTTTTGTGTGGTATATTTCTTCCCTATACAAATTTGTACTTTTCAACAGATTTCTCTGAAATTTGGTTTACACGGAAATAACTACACGGTGAACAAATTCCCCAAACTTAAAAAAAGGCACCCAAAAGAAATGAACAAATTCCCCATTTTTTTTTTAATCGAAAGAAAAAATGAACTTATCCCCAAATTCATTCTTAAATTTTTACATATTTTTATTTAATGAATTTTGTTAAATATTTATTTTAGTAAACATTTGCATATTGCTCTCAATATATGTCCTACAATAAATGCATTTAAAATGAGTTTTCTTTTCAATAGCACGGGGAATATAGCTTAGCTGGAATATCGGAATGATCTGAAAAATATATTTTGACAATTAAAATAAGTTGGCAACAGCTGCGCGGCAGCACAGGTGTGGTTGCCAAATGTGCGGAAGCGGCGCGCGGCGCGCGACCGCGGACTCGGACTCGGACGCGACGGATGCGGACGTGACGCGCTCTCGGAACACAGCTCAGCTAAAATATCGCAAAGCTCTAAAAAATATGTTTTAGGAATTAAAATAAGTTAACAAGAACTAAGCGGCAGAACGGGTAGTAGCTGCGAGGAAGCGGCGCGAGGCGCGCGGACGCGGACGCGACGGATGCGGACGCGACGCGCTCGCGGAACACAGCTCAGCAAAAATATTGCAATGATCTGAAAAATATATTTTGGCGATTAAAATAAGTTGACAACAACTGCGCGGCAGCACGGGTGTAGCTGCCAAACGCGCGGAAGCGGCGAGCAGTGCGCCACCGCGGACTCGGACGCGACGGATGCGGACGCGACGCACTCTCGGTACACAGCCCAGCTAAAATATCGCAATTCTCCAAAAAATATGTTTTAGGAATTAAAATAAGTTAACGAGAACTAAGCGGCAGAACGGGTAGTAGCTGCGAGGAAGCGGCGCGAGGCGCGCGGACGCAGACGCGATGGATGCGGACGCGACGCGCTCGCGGAACACAGCTCAGCAAAAATATCGCAATGATCTGAAAAATATATTTTGGCGATTAAAATAAGTTGACAACAACTGCGCGGCAGCACGGGTCTGGCTGCCAAACGCGAGGAATCGGGCGCGACTCGCTCGCGGAACACAGCTTAGTGAAATGTCATATGATAAATTTTATCTACGTATGTGAAATAATTACCTGTTGATCAAAATAGCACACATATACTATAACCAGTTGCTTAAAGAAACCTTGCGACACAATATTAAACGTCGCATTAGTATTTCATTTCTGAAACTTGAATTTAACGTCTCTGCTCAATGATGATCACTTATTGAATGAAGTAATTCAATTTTTAAAAGTTCTGATTCCTTTAATTTGCAAACGATTCCGTTATATTTGATGTTTATAAATAAACTTAAAAAATACTTAAAGCGGTTTCGCAACTTATTTTTGAAGCATTTAAAAAACTTCTAAATTAAAAAATCAAAAAATTTTGAATAGAAATAAAAAAATTAATTTACTGCCCATACAAATTTTTAAGTACTCAGCGCCTGGTAAGCATAGTGAACCATTTTTCAAGTCAAATGCCTTTTTATCCCGGGCAAGACCGGGTAAAAACAGCTAGTTATTTATAAAGTACTTTATTAGTAGAAGGTACTTTATTTATAAAAGGTACTTTTTTTTCATAAAAGGTACTTTTTTAATTAATTGTCCTTTTTTAATTAAAGGTACTTTTTAGTAAGAGGTACTTTTTTAACTAAGGCAAATTTTTAGTAAAAAATACTTTTTTTTAGTAAAATGTGCTTTTCTAAGAAAATGTACTTTTTTAATAAAAGGTACTAATAAAAGATACTTTTTTAATAGAAGGTACTTTTTAAATAAAAGGTACTTTTTTAATAAAAGGTACTTAAGAAAAGATACTTTTTTATTAAATGTACTTTTATAATAAAACGTACTATTTTAATAAAATTTAGTTTTTTATAAAGCACTTTATTAGTAAAAGAAGGACTGTCTTGAAGGATAATGGGTATTCGAAACCGGGAACAGAAAGCTGTACATAGAGAATAATGGAAAATAGTTATCGAACAAGCTAAAACTCAGCCCGAGCTGTAACGCTATATTATGCAGACAGCCGGAAGGAGAGGCAACGTCTTGGAAATTGATTATAAGTCCATTGGTTCACCTCTTGATAAGAGACTTGTTTATATCGCTGTATTTTCATATATAAACCCGCCTCAGAATAACGTGAGGTATGTAAAGACTTCCGATCACAGGGGAGATGTGTAAACATCTAGTAATTAAAGATTTTTTATGTTACTTTTTTTAAATCAAACAGAAAGCGCCATCTATGTATCACTTATAGCAAACAACTTATAGCAAACAACTCTGGTTATACTTTGGGGATTGTTGAATTATGTATGTTAAGTATGTTATACGTTTATATTTTGAAATTTTTGTCGTTTTACAGCAAAGGGTTGTTGAATTAGCTGAAACAATTTTATATCATAATTTTTTCACCAATGCAATCATAAGTCACACCGATTTGTCTTACGGCTCACATGTTACGCTGTTTTTGTGATTCTATTTTGGAATAGAAATTTAACCCCCTGAGCGTATAGATGTTTACACATCAAAAATGTATATATCCGACAGCATTTCTGAGATAACTAAGTCTGATATAGCCGTAGGCAAGTCTTTAGTTAATTTATTACTTTGTAAATCAGTTAAATCGTACTGACACTTCTCAAAAATACTCCTTGTAAGTCATTTGCTTAAAAACCAAATTGGATTAAGACGGATAAAACTGTGTTGTTTTCAAGGAAAAACAAATATTGGCACTTTAAACATCAGATTTCATTCAAAAACATTTTTATAATATTTTTATGTAAAGGTGCTTATGCCAAAATTTGTTAAAACAAATTTAATCAGGTAAATCCCTCGTAGTCAGCGAGAGGAAATTTAGATCAACAAAATTTTAAAATAAATTTGAAAAAATGTAAACATAGTTTTATATTTTAAAACATATTTATATGATTTAAATTCGGCAGCAAATATTCTTTATATCACAGATATATTTTTTTTTATTTTTTTTTTAAGATTTAGATTTATATTTACTGTTTTTATTGAAAATTGCATTTATATTAAAAATTAAATCTATTCAAATATGCAGACAGACCTTTTTAAAATGATTTTAGTTTCTTACACGCTTACATAAATTCGTGTACCTTATACAAGGATTTAAAGATTTAACGAACGCACAAAATGTTTAACCTATTAATGGTTCATAAGGAATTTAAATAAAATTTTACATCTCGATTTAATTAGAACAATCATGAAAAAATTAAAGATATGAAAAAATTTATCCTTTTTAACAACGAGACAAAAAGTTAAAACTTCATGTGAATTCAAAGAGATTTCAAATCTTCTATCTGAGCCTAATTAACTTTAGTTTAGAACTTTTTTTGATGGCAATTTCATAAATTTCTATTGTTTAGCAAACCATGGCGATGTTGTACAATTTAAAAATTATTTGGACTTGGATTTGTTTTTTGCATGAGCTTTAATTAACATTTACGTGATTTTGAGTTCTTGATTTAATGAAGAAATGTAAATTATAAGTAAAAATAACGAACACTACACAGTGCAACACATGATTTTGGGACTCAATTCTGACAATTGCACTTGAAAGTAGCCCCAAAAATAAGAAGTTCTGCATCATTTGTTTTGTCAAGTTTGCTTCCATTATGGATTTTTATCACTTTCTGTATATTTTAACACGGTTATATCTCGGTAACCGTACGGAATATCTCTTATGTGTCTGAAAAAAAGTTGTAGATATTGAATATGAAAATAAAAAACCTAGCCGAACAAAGCTACCCGAAAAAAGTGCATCCAGTGCCTTGAAAAAATGCCCATCACCCCCCCATTTTCACCTTTTTTGCTAAATAACTGTTTGTAATCCACAAATATACTGTTTTTTTTTTTTTCTTTATAAACTTTATTTTGCATGACAATAAAAACTCCGATTCATATTACAGCTATTCTTACACAGAAAATATGATATTTTTATTTGTTATCTATGCATGGAAACAAAAATTTAGAACATTTTCAATTATTGTCAATATCCATTCTCGTTGAAGTTGACGCTTGTGGTTCTGATGATATTGTTTTCTTCGTAGGTTGTTCATATTCATGGTCTGAGTCTGCATCATCATCCCAGTTAGATATAATCAGCCCTGTTCTTGAAACGTTATTTGAATAAGAATGAATTTGAAATAACATGAAATTGAAATTTTATATTTTCGAAGTATTTTTCGAAATCATATTTTTTATTGTCAAATGACATGAAACATATGGTTTAGCTTCAGAACTATATGTTATCTAGAAACCGAGGTGCCATATGGTTCTTTAGTCACTTTCACAAAAAAACCTTAAGTAATTTTTGTATGTTTTTCCTTAAGTTTATAAAAAAATTAAAAAAAAAATATTTTCTTTTAAAATAACATTTTACTTGTTCATTTAATTGTTTTTGTTCTTCAATTTTATTCAATTAAGAATGAAATAAGTTAGGCATCACCAAAGAAAATTCGAAATTCAAATAAATTGGATTTCACTGGCACACTACTGTTTCGAACATAAACAAAATTGTGACAGTCGTATGCAAAAAAATAATAAAAATATGTGATTTGAGTGAAAAATTATTTTAAATTCCTTTATTCGTAATAATTAGTGCATAAAGAATCTATGTTATAATTGAAAAAATTATAATGGAAAATACATTGTGTAAATAAAAAGTTTTTATTATAGTTATAGAACAACATCATCTCCAAAAGTCTGTTTTATTAACATCGACCACTGATTACGAGTTTTTTTTTTAATCAACGCAAAATGTAGACGTTTTTTAAAATAGTTTTTTTTTTTTCATAAAATCAATGTCTAATTTTTTAAAATAATGACAAGGTTCAATAAAAAACATGTTAGAGTTTAAATATCAATTGTTTTTTTATCTCTTAAGACCTGTTTAGAAGAAAAAAGGGGATTTGTTTTGATTTCACAAAACCTTTTCTATGTGAATTAAAACAAGAAATCATAGAACAGCAAAAAAAGAATTTTTTCATTTACGAGTTTTTTTTATGATAGTTTTTTCAAGAACAGGGGGGTGAATATTCAAGGGCATGTTTTCTTCAGTGTGTCCACCAATTTCAGTATCATCTTCATCTTCGGTGCTTTCATCTGCAAACTGCATAATTTTAGAACTCCACCAAAAAACCTCCGGAAGCAATGCCTTTGAATCGCTTTTCCATTGGCATGGTCACCTGGTGAAACCTCTCTCCTTGTTCGTCCGATTCCTGAGGTAATTGTGACAAAAAGGTATCAAGGTGGAAATGCATGAAATGTAATTTCAACGTCATGGATGCATTGATTTTTTTCAAAATAATACAGCAAATTGTCCACTCATGTATGTATGTCATCTCGCTGTACACGGGGAAAAAATAGGGGGAAATGGACATTTTTGCGATTTTTAAGGCACTGGATGCACATCTTTCGGGTAGATTTGTTCCGCTTTTTTTTTCTCCTATTCAATATCTACAACATTGTTTCAGACTCAAAAGAGCTATTCCAGTTATTTAGCAAAGAAGGTTCAAATGGGGAAATATGGGGGGGAAATGGGCATTTTTGCGATTTTTAAGGCACTGGATGCACTTTTTTCGGGTAGGTTTATTCCGTTTTTTTTTCTCCTATTCAATATCTACAACTTTGTTTCAGACACAAAAGAGATATTCCAGTTATTTAGCAAAAAAGGTGAAAATAGGGGGAAAATGGGAATTTTTGCGATTTTTAAGGCACTGGATGCACATCTTTCGGGTAGGTTTGTTCCGATTTTTTTTTTCTCCTTTTCAATATCTATAACTTTGTTTCAGACACAAAAGAGATATTCCGTACGGTTGCCGAGTTATAACCCTGTTAAAATATACAAAAAGTGATAAAAATCCCACTTGAGCAAAAAAATTCGTATGACCATTAAATTATAATGGCAGCCAACTTGACAAAACTAATGATGCAGAAGTTCTTATTATTCGGGTTACTTTCAGTTGCAATTCTCAGAATTGAGTCCCAAATCAATGAGCTGAAAAATGTTGTACTGTGCTATGATACACATAAAATACTCATGCACAGACAGTCAGACAGACAGAGGAATAGACCATCATGCAGCCAGACTTTTCTTTATTTATTTATTTCGGTTTTTTGTCAGTTACATTTATTGGCGTCTATTATGTGTTTGTTGTAGTTTTATATTTTAAAACATTATCAGACATAAATAAATACAAACATATATATCTATATGTAATGAGTGTGATCTGGGGAAGGTATCCCAATTGCACAGAATTAGACAAATAGTGATATGATATAATTTTCGTATTTGTACGATCCCGTAGACAGTTTTATAGTTTAAATTATTGCCCCAGTAGCAATAATCATAAATTATTTTATCTCGATTTTAATCTGATCATGTTTAAACTGGTACATAATTTACATTTTACATTACGTTAGCCAATCATGTGAGATATTTGTTCTATTATAGAATGGAAGTGAAATGGAAGATCTTTAAACTTTACAATCAAATCCTGAATCGATTTATTAAGTACACAAATGCTGGGTCTTTATTTATTCCTATAGGCGAAATAAAAACCCAATTACGTTTCATTTTACAGTCCATATAAGAACCCGATATTGGAATAACTTTAAAATTAAAATTTGTAGACAAAAATAAGTATTTCCATATAAGAGGGAAATATCTCTTAAAAGTTCAAATTAGTTTCCAAGTTTAGATATTCAAACTATTACCAAATTATTGGTCTTTTAATGGTCGAGAATAGTACCGAACTTTGGTTTCTTTATGGTCAAAATTTGTAACAATTATTTGGTTTTCTTAGTCAAAATTAGATCGATTCAATGTCTATAAAAGAACCAAAGTAATATTTTTATATCCAAATTTATACCCAATCGTAGATCTTTCGTAAAATTCTTTATGTCCAACTGAAGATACGAGAAAACAATAACCTAAGTATTATTATCTATCTATTTATAATATTAATAGGCTAGGTGATTTCTTGTGACCGATGTTTTGTTCTACCATTTTATCCCGATTTTGACCAAACGTATATTATTTGAAAGGTATTTCATTTTAGCCGTTTTGCAGATTTATAGATTTTTAAATTTTTGCCTTTATTTTGAGTAAATTACATTTAAAGTTGCTACTAACACATAATAAAATTATGCAATACTATGTGTGTGTTTATTAAATTTGTTAATGTGTTTGTAATAAAAATAAGTTTGTTTTTGTGTTGATTTGTGAATTGGCTATAATTGATAAGCACCTTTAGGGGCATTATTTAATCAAAAAAATAAAACCTTGGACCTCTATACTTCCCAACTTTAGGCATTTTTGTAGTCAAAATAAGAGCACAAATGTTAATTAGAAGCCATTTTTTGGTTAGGGTATGACGGGTTTTTGCTGATGTTTGTAACAACCTAGACCTAGACCCATTTTTTATGATACCGATCGACTCAGAATCACTTTCTGAGTCGATTTAACGATGTCCGTCCGTCCGTCTGTGTGTCCACGTAAACCTTGTAATCAAACTGCAGGTCGCAAATATGAATATATTTTAATGAAATCTGGTATATAAGCTTTTATCGGCCACAGGATGAACGCTGTTGAAATTGTTCCATGTTCAGGCCTAGTCCCCATGCTTAAGTTGCCATAATATCCAAATTATCATATAAATCTCGGCCAAATTGGGTTCGTGTATGTTTATTACCTCCATTAATCAGTAGTCCAAAAATAGAACCTATAAGACAATTCTTAGTCATAGCCACCACGTGAAGCTGAATCCCGATCTGCTCTTAAATTTATCAAAAAACAAAAATATTGCACAGATTTGTCTCAAATTTGGTTTGTGTATCTTTTTGCAAAGACTAAGTGAACTTAACAAATATGTTCAGGATTGATCCATTTTTTGACCTAGTACCCATATAAATATAGCATCCGATATGCAATTTTTCATATCCGAAGGTAAAAAAGTTAATAACAATGCCACTCAAATTGGGTTTCTGCTCATTTTCTATAACCAATTAGTTGGATCTAAGAGATAGGGTATCTAAACGCATGGAGCAGGGTATCGTACAATCGGCCTAGACCGACTATAAATTTCTTACTTGTTTCTTATTTTGGAAGTAGTTTCACTATTTAAATTATATCTTATGTTAACAGCAACCATCATTCTGGTAGGTGAAAATAAAAATATATAGATAGAAAAAATAGCACAAATCATACAAACATTGTTTTGAAGACGTGTTTTAAGTGCAACGGGCAGAAATGCGAAATAGAAATTGTTTTTTTTTTTCGAACAAAATCAAAATTTGAGAAACGCGGAAAAAATCGGGGAAAATCTAAATGGAGATATTATAACAGAAAATCTATGAACATATTCCGAAGTTATTAGAAATTATATGAAATAAAAAATTCAACACCAGTGTGCGGAGGGTATACGAGTATATAAGACTGTCATTGCGTTTGTAATAACTAGAAAGAATCTGGACCCAATAAAATATGTATGTTCTTCATCCTTGTAACAAACGAAGTTGATATAGCGATGTCCGTAGAAGTCACAATAAAGCTTTCAATATTTAGTGAAAATAATTTGTCGACATCCTGCCTAGGTTGCTATTTAAAATCATCAAAATCGGTTCAACAGGTTCCGAGATATTAATGAAAATTTAAAAAAACTCTTCTTTTTTGTTCTTGTTATTATTGTTATTCTAAATTTTAGTTCTTGTAAGTGATGGTAGTAATTGTTGTTGTTGCTGTTGTGGTCGTAGTATTTGTAGCATTTCCTTCATGAGTGTGTACGCATTGTTATACTCCACGTGTTAAGCTTTTAATGGCTCAACCAAGTTATAATTTTCATACGCATACATCTATTTCTAATTGTAGTCGGCTTTAGCCAATTTCTTTCCTTATTTATTGAAATGGTAACTTTACCCAATACTGGTTATAATGTTGAGATTAAGACATAGGTGGAGGATATCAAAGATTCGGCTCAGCCGAATTTGTCACTGCTACTAGTCAGTTTTCCTTCATTAATAGCACACTTCAAAATAATTTTGCAAGCTATTGAAATTGGTGAAAATCAATACCGATAGTTTCCTATAGAATCGACTGCATATTCTGTGGTTTTCTGGAATAACCGCGTATGTTAATTTTTGTCAGTTTTTGGTTAACGTTGCCAAATATAATAATTTTTAACGCTCTTTACATGTGTTTAATTTTTTAAAAAAATATATTGACCATTTCTGAGTTCTTTCTTTAAAAACCGACGTAACTTAAATGTGTATTAAATTTATTTGCAGCACTAACGACGTATGTCAACCTACGTTTGATCGCTGACAAATTATTTTCTCAGAAAACGACACATTAATGAAAAAAAATTCAAAATAATTTTGGATTATTTTTCAGTTTATAACCACTTATAAAAACTTGTGTGTTTATTTCTGTTATTGTCTGTTCTGTTGTCACTATTTTTTTTGTTGATACGTTGTTATATTTTCCTAAGTCCCGTTAACTTTCTGTTGACGAAAAAAAAAATCAATTTTTCAAGCAACACCAACTTATGTCCATATGTGTAGTTGCACTGGTAGTTTTCTTTTTCAAAGAAAACGACATTTGTCGACATAAGTTGCTTTATCTGCACAAACCTTAAGTGTAATTTACATATTGTTTTTTCGTCTTTCTCGAGGATCTATTCCTCTTAAGATTTTTGACTCAAAATTTTTTATAAAGTATTTATTGCCCATATCTACAGGACTATTAAATGAAAAGTCCTAAAAACTTTATATCGAGCCCATAATTTCAAATATAACGTTTTTTGGCTCCCCTGAACATTTTGATTTTATAACATACGCGGTTATTCTAGAAAATCACAGAGTTTTCCTTCATTAATAGCACACTTCAAAATAATTTTGCAAGCTATTGACATTGGTGAAAATCAATACCGATAGTTTCCTATAGAATCGACTGTATATTGCACTAAGATCCAAATATTTTATTTTTTATATATTTTTATTTAGTTTTTGAGTATTTAATACAGCCATGAATCACCACTCCAAAAATATGGAATAACAGACTAGTCTGAGTCACTGACTCCATGTAAATCAGCTTCCTGATATTCACTTAAGGGCGGTGTAAGGTTTTAAAACTTTTTTTTATTGCATATCGAGAGTGTTGTGTCAAAATTTCAAGTAAATCGGAGCAAAATTAACGAAGATACAGCGTTTCAAGCGGTATAACGTACATATATGTTGAACACTTTAAATCAATTTTTTGAAGTCCATGGATATCATAACTCAAAATCTACTTGACCCATCCTATTGAAATTTTATACACTATTTCTATACATAAATCAACAGGTAATTACGGAAAATTCGTTTTTTAACCATTTTTTTTTTTTTCATTTTTTAACAACAACTTCACCGAAATTTTATAGCAAAAATCGTGGTTTTACTTCAAAATGCTGTTAAAAATAAAAAATAAATTAAAAAAACTCTTCCTGATTACTTAGGGAAACATTTCATTTTCTAAACACATTTCGATTTTTTGTTTCACATGATGCGGTAACGAGTTATGATTGACGTGACAATACGTCTCGTTTTGAACGCGACCGTCCCGTTTTCAGCTACTTTGTCCCGTTGTCCTCGACAATAACTCGGGGACGCAAAAATGTCCTGTTTTCAGAAATTTGAAAATGTAGGAACAAATCTTCAAATTCGTCAAAGATAGTTTTTTCAGAGTTCAGAAAAAAAAAAAACACACTGAATAAAAAACTCGTACATATATGTAAACAAACATAACTTAGACCAACACACACATATTTTTATTTTCATATCAATTATGTGCGTTTTTAAATTTTGTACGGTGCCGAACACATCATGAGAGTGTTTCGTTTTAATATTTCGTTATCTACACGAACATTTTTCTATCACGTATTTTTTGTTTCGATCACACATAAACCACACAGATTCGAGTGTTGCTTTATTTGAAGTTCGTGTTCTGGTACGTGTACTGAAAAAAAACAGAACATGTACAATAAACAGGTTCGAGTTCAGTTATATTTTAAGTCGTGTTCTGGCTCGTGTACCAAGAAAAAACAGAACATGTACAATAAACAGGTTCGAGTTCAGTTATATTTTAAGTCGTGTTCTGGCTAGTGTACTAAGAAAAAATAGAACATGTACAATAAACAGGTTCGAGTTCAGTTATATTTTAAATTCGTGTTCTGGCTCGTGTACTGCGAAAAATTGAAACATCAGTTCGCGATCTGATACACCCCGATAAAAACGACGACAATTGTTTCAACCAAATTTATTAAAATTTTATTGACCCTTTTTTATGACTTACGTTGCAAATTGTCTACAATTGTCAAATATTTTAAAATTTTATTGGCCATTTTTTTTGTGATTTACGTTGAAATTATTTACAATTGTTTTTATTGACTGGTTTTTATTTTAATTTAAAAATTTAAATAAATCTATAATATTAATACGCTAGGCAATTTCTTGTGACCGATGTTTTGTTCTACCGTTTTATCCCGATTTTGACCAAACGTATATTATTTGAAAGGAATTTCTTTTTAGCTATTTTGCAGATTTACATATTTACAGATTTTTTAATTTTTCCTTTATTTTGAGTAAACTGCATTTAAAGTTGCTACTAACACATATATAAAATTATATATTGTATATGCTATGTGTTTTATTAAATTTGTTAGCGTGTTTGTTAATGAGTTTGTTATCTTCATTCGCAATAATAATAAACCATAAAAGTGTTGGTTTATGAATTGGCTAAGTTGAAAAACAAAGCTGCCTAGAAATTGCACTCGAATTTCGAGCGCTGGAATCTGCTAGTATGAATAAATATATTACGAAACACAAGAGACAAATATAGAGTAATTGTTTTTTTTTTTTTTTTTATAATGATGTTTTTGTACTTCATCAAATAGTTTTAATATAGAAGAGGCCAACGAGCAGTACAGAACAAAAACTAATCTACCCAGGGATGGAAAATATGTTTTCTGTTATTGTACCAACCAGACAAACAGATTATACTTTTTCGATCCTCACGGTACCAAAATTTTTTCTGCTTTTCTTTTAACAATTTTATGGTATTGAGTCAGATTTGCTTAGTCACTAAAAAGACTTTAAAAAATTTTAAATTGACGGGCTGAAACAAAATTTATCTTTAATTTTATGTAGTCGTATAATTACCACAAAACTTTGTAAAATTTTACTATAATTTTTATAAATGTCACACCTTTATTTCCCTTAGATTCTTCAGCTGCTGTAGAAACTTGTAATGTATAAATTGCCAAAAAAAAATTGAAGCAGCAAGTGAAATTAACAAATTAAAAGAGAATTTGTTTCAGAAAGAGGCAACTCACTAACTTCCATATTCAGTCCGTGGTTTACTTGAAAAAGTAAAAGAAGATGGTGAAAATTAAGGCTAAAGAATTTTATAAAACTAGTCGAGAGTATTTAGGGCAATGGACTGTTTATAACAAAGATTTAGAAAAACTAAATTGGGCAAATTTAACAGAAGTACCGTAGTGGGAAGACGTTCAAAAAGTTCTAGATCGAAAAAGAACATATCGATTGCAATAAAGATACGATGATATTCGATGAATATTCACTCCTATCTAAATACGTAACATTGCAGAAAATTGATGAATGAAATCAACAAAATATTTCTCTGGAAAATCGTTGGGTGGAAGTATTTAAACATTTTAAAAGCAATTACCTAAATCATGCCAATTTTAAAATTATTTTTTATTTTTTTTTTAAACGTTTATTTACACAAATTCTTTATTAATTCTTAACTATAATAAACAATAGTGAACAATAATAATATTAATTAGATATATACATAGTCCCTAACCCGAGCTCTCTAGTATTATTAGTATTAATAATATATTTTCTTTTAAAAAATAATTTATGTTTTCCGTACTTCAAATGAAGACTATTTTATATATTTTGTTCGTAATGAAAAATTTTGATAAAAACATTACATAGATAGCAAAAGGGTATAAAAAGTCAAGGGTTAAAATAGAAAGATGTAGAAGTTACTAACATAGCCACCAATACTTTTTGGTTTTTGATCTTTGCGAAATGTAAAGATCTTTATTAGATGTACTGGTGCTGTATCTGAAATCAATATTTGCTGTATTATTGCAATTAACTGCTTTGATATTGGCACGTCTATATATGTGATAGAATACTGGGGTGCCATTTTCATTTTGGATCATCCTCATTTTATCGAGGTATAAAAAAGCCTCAGGTGAAACGTACCCTTTTTGTAAGGAATTAATTATATAATCTTCATTTGTGTAGTACGGTGCCAATATTAAATTATTTTCTTTACAAGATGTACATCTTACAATGTTATTTCTTATTAAATGTATTATAAAATTATCTATTCTTATTATATTTGTAACACTGTAGAGTTTTTTATTAGATACGTATTTTACATATTCACTTTGTGACGTTCTATAAAGTTTAGTACATGCGCTTAAGCATTTTCTTTCAAATACCCTTATCTTCTCCATGTAGGATGGTGAAATATTAAACCATATTGGACACGCATATGTTATAATAGGCCTGATTAAGAATTGATACATAATAATTTTTATACCCTATACCACTATGTGGTTTGGGTATAATGACTTTGTGCTGCTGTTTGTAACAACCAAAAATATTTGACCTAGACCCATCTTTAATTATACCGATCGAATCAGAATCACTTTCTGAGTTGATTTAACAATGTCCGTCCGTCCGTCCGTCCGTCTGTGTGTCCATGTAAAGCTTGTAATCAAACTGCAGGTCGCAAATATGAATATATTTTGATGAAATTTGGTATATAAGCTTTTATCAGCCATGGGATGAACGCTATTGAAATTGGTGAGAATCGGTCCATGTTCAGACCTAGCCCCCATACAAATTACCCATATGAAATCGACATAAATTGCCATAAGATCCAAATTATCATATATATGTTACTGAAATTGGGTTTGCATGCGTTCATTACATCCACTAATGAGTAGTCCAAAAATGATCCCTTTGACCCCATATAGAGCTGCTTCCCGATCTTCACTTAAATCTATTAAAAAACAAAAATATTGCACTGATTCTTCTCAAATTTTGTTTGTATATATTTTTGCTAAATACAAGAGACTTTACCAAACATGATCAGGATCGGTCCATTTTTGGACCTAGTCCCTATATAGATATAGCATCCGATATGAAGTTTTTGATATCTGCAGCCAAAAAAATTAATAAAAATCCCACTCAAATTTGGTTTTTGCTTATTTTCTATGTCCAGTTAGTTGGGCCTAAGAGATAGGGTTTCTAAACGCATGGTATAGGGTATCATATAGTCGGTCTAGACCGACTATAAATTTCTTACTTGTTATTCTTGTTTTTATGTATCTGGAATAAAATATATTTTTATACGTAAAAAATGCATTTCTTGCCTTTAATATTATTTTATTTACATGATTATTAAAATATAAGAATTTGTCTAGATATACACCTAAATATTTAACAATTTCTTTATTTGGTATTGAACAATTATTAAGATTAGATTTAATCCCAAACGATTTCCAATTTCTTTTTATATTATTATTACATCTATCCACTGGAGGTCTAAATAAAATTTTAAAATTATTCTTGAATATATTTTAGGTTTGCCTGGTACAAATTCGCCGGTGGAACATGTATTTTCCTTGATGAACAAGTTGTGGACCGAAGATAAAACTCAATTAAGGGTATCGGTGCTTAAGGCTATGTTAATTATTTTAGTGAATATTAAAAAATCCTGCCAAGAGATCCACACATATTTGAAATCGTCACCTAAAATTTTGAAACAAATTTGTGCCTCTGAAAATAATAACAATGTATAAACAATTTTTTTGTAAAGTAACGTAAAATAAATAATGCCACTCACTATGGACAAATAAAATATTATTATATTATCTATGCATTTCCACTTCATATAACCGAACCCATCAGAATTATTCGATGTCTCGTTTTCAGGTAAAAAAATATGGTCACTTTAGTTATGATGTCCACCGCATAAGAACTTTTTTTCGAAGGGCCTCCTGAGATTCTCTGTCTGAGACTTATTTAATATTTTTAATTAAAATTTTTTTCAAAAATACTTCAAATGTTATACTATAACTTGTATATGAAATAAATAATACAACATTATTCATATGTATTTTTTTTTTTTTTTTTTTTTGAAATTAATCAACACTCAGGGGATGCCCCCTACAGATGCAGTGCATTGTGTTGATCTCAGGAAAATAGGTTAAGGAGGAAAGAGGGAGTAGTGTGTTCATTTTTTTTTTTTTTTTTTTTTTGCAGCGACAGACCAAAGCCTCTGGTGGGAATCGAACCCACGACCCCTCGCATGATAAGCGAGCACGCTACCTACTCACCTACCGGGGCGATTTAATGCCTTAGCCAAAGTTAAAGAAATAAAAAGGAAAGGTATGTTACAATTTCTGAAGAATTATTTGACCTCTGGATTAAGCTAAATATGAAAAAAATTCAAATTTATAACATAAATCGAAAAGTTAAAAATTGATATTACTTTATCAAAAAAAGGTAAAACGTCCTAATGGTGATAACTTTAGTTAAATTATTGATATAACAACCGTAGCAGACTAACTAGAATCTGAACCACAACTCCTTTCTGATTCAGATTCATCAACAATGTCTTATAGTGATGATGATGAGCAAGAGGACATTAATTTCACACCTTCTGGTAGATCAAAACCTGTCAAATTGCCCATAAACCCAGCCGTTACACTACTTAGTATGACTAAAGCAACCAAGGTATGTAAACAATTAGCTGAGTCGGGAATAGACATTTCAACACCTTCACAAGCTGGTATTTATAAAGCGGTAATAAAATCCACAGAAAATTTAGAAGAATTTTATACAGGAAAGCTGCAAAATGATGAATGGTGCCTACATTTCGACGGAAAAAAAATGGATAAAAATGTAATACAGGTAATTGTCATTAAAAATCAGCGCAAAGAAATTAAATTAGCTATATAGTACTGGATAATGGTCGTGCTTTAACAATTTTCAGCGGTATCAAAGAAACCTTAAATAAGTTCAATTTGTGGAGATCTAAAAAAATGATAGTATGTTACACAACAAGTGTTAACACTGGCATAATAAATGGTGTTATTGCTCTGCTAAAAAAGTATTTCCAATCAATTTTCTTACTGCCGCCACAATACATGGCATCATGTCCTGGATTTATTACTACGACATGTAATTGACGAGTTACTAGGTGGCACAACATCATCTCCAAGCATTGGTTGCAATTTTGTTTCGGAATTAGTAAACAATTATGAACATTTAAAAATAAGCTACAGGCAAAACGATATTACTATAAAATCTATAAACGTAAAATGGAGAGACGATATGCAATTTTTAAACGAACTTTGCAAAAGTTTTAGGTACTACAATGAAAATGGAATTTTCCCTTATATCAACTTCAAGTCTTTACCACCAATAAGCAACGCTAGATAGAACTCAAGAGCTATACCATTGTGGCATTTATTGTCATTCCAAAATATCGGGTAATGTTACAACCTATATGTGATGCATGGTGGTTTTCCGATCACCGTTTCAAGGAAAAAAAAACTTTCAATTTTAAACAACTCTTTAGTAAAATACAAAAAGGCCCACAAATGTTTTTTTAAGCACTGGGTGAAAGAATCGTCTGCAATTCCGAATCAGTAGCGCAGTAATATGTGCGCGGAACGCACTATCAAAGTTGCGCAAGATATTTCTCCGCTATGTAAAACAACTCGTACTTTAAACTTAAAATTTATTTCATTTAACCAAAAAACTTACGCCCGTATTCATAATCAAATTCAAAAAAAATCATGAAAATACGCTTTTTTCGCCTTTAAAACCTTACCCCGCCCTTAAATCTATCAAACGACTTGCAAGTACAACATATTTTACTCAAACTTGGTATGTATACGTTTTAAGAACACATAAGTGACCTCACTAATTATTATCTTCATCGGACCATTGTTTGACTTTGGCGCCA
This sequence comes from Cordilura impudica, assembly GCA_963682025.1. NCBI lineage: Eukaryota > Metazoa > Arthropoda > Insecta > Diptera > Scathophagidae > Cordilura > Cordilura impudica. The sequence continues at coordinate 48,729,095 of OY821517.1, forward strand.
TATAATAAACTTTATATCGGATGTGGTTACCGCTTTTGTAAAACATAAACAAAAATGAAGAAATGTCAGGAGCAATCATTTTTGTTGTAAATTTTATGTTGCCTAGTGTTATTAAAAAATGACACCAATGGAAAAATGTTAAAGAGATGTTTTCGTAGGCCGAGATTGTAGTGTAGTTACACTTTATGTATGTATGTATGTATTGGATATGTAATGAAATGAAAAAATCTACTGATCGTCTTAAGGTTACTATCACATTATATTCAATGATCTCAACTACAAAAGAGCACGTTTACAACATTCTTCTTAATTAAACTCATTGCGACGTTGTTTACATTTCCAACAACAAAAACAACCTTAACAAAAATTTTGCCAAAAAAACAACACAACTAAAAAAAAAAAATCATACAACATAACATAACATAAAATAAGGGTCCAAATGTCTGAGATGCGATTTTTTACTGACCCCTCCATGCTTCTCTTAGTGAGAAATTTACTTATGATAGCGATATTTTGCATACAAAAACGACAGTGATGATGTTCATGTTCGAAAAATGTAGTCGAGCGCGACAACAATTTGTTAAAAACAAACAAAAATCAAAAAAATGTTTGGCATCGTGCCCACTAAAACACCAAACTGAAGAAAGATAATAAAACACAATATAAATGAATAATAAAAAGACAAACAAAGTGATTCTACTCTTAGATACCAAAATGAGAAAAAAAAAATCGGAAATCTTTTATGAATTATTCTAACATCAGCAATTAAATATATTAAACCATAATTCACTTGTAAAAACCAAAAATAGAATATAAAAATAAATAAGGAAATTCATTACATCGAATAACCCCCAATGGTGACCTTTTACATATAAATTTAACTTGAACCTAGGGAAAAAACAGAAAATAAAACAAGTCAAAAATAAAAAGTCGTATAACAAAAAAATAGCAGATTCCACCCCTCGAAATTCGAGGGCAAATTCTAGGAAATTTTATTTTTTCATTAAATAAAGACCCTAAAGGTGTGCTAATCAATTATAGCCAATTCACAAATCACCACAAAAAACAAACTCATTTTTATTACAAACACATTAACAAATTTAATAAACACACACATAGCATTGTATAATTTTATGTATGTGTTAGTAGCAACTTTAAATGAAATTTACTCAAAATAAAGGAAAAAATTTAAAAATCTGTAAATCTGCAAAACGGCTGAAAGGAAATACCTTTCAAATAATATAAGTTTGGTCAAAATCGAGATAAAACGGTAGAACAAAACATCGGTCACAATAAATCACCCAGCTTATTAATATTATAGATAGTCAACAAAGCATTTCAACGATTATTTTCAAAAACAGAGTTGACTTAACCTTCGATGATGTTATTCATTATCTTGAATTTAATTTTCAACTCAAAAAAAGTGCAAAATTAAATAATTATTAAAATGCACTGTACTTATACTATATACCGACGCTGGGGTCAGGGTGTAATGAATTTGTGCTGATGTTTTTAACTAGCAAAAATATCTGAACTAGACAAACTTTTAATTATAGCGTCTGTATGTCTGTCTGTCAAATTTTAACAGTAATATAAATTTAAACCCTGATGGACCTTTAGTTATAGTCCCCATATAGAGTTGTTAACCGATTTTCAGTAAATCTATAAAAAAACAAGTAAGAAAATTATATTCGGTCTAGACCGACTATACGATACCCTATACCATGCGTTTAGAGACCCTATCTCTTAGGCCCAACTAATTGGATATAGAAAATAAGCATAAACCAAATTTGAGTGGCATTTTTTATTAATTTTTTGGCTGCAGATATGAAAAAGTTCATATCGGATGCTATGTCTATATGGGGACCAGGTCCAAAAATGGACCGATCCTGACCATGGTTGGTAAAGTCTCTTGTATTTTGCAAAAATATATACAAACAAAATTTGAGAAGAATCAGTGCAATATTTTTGTTTTTTGATCGATTTAAGTGAAGATCGGGAAGCAGGTCTATATGGGGCCTATGACCAAGTTGTCCCATAGGTACCGTTTTTGGACTATTCATTAATGGATGTAATAAACACATACAAACCCAATTTGACTAAGATCTATACGACAATTTGGATCTTATGGCAATTTATGTTGATTTTATAGGGGTCATTTGTATGGGGGCTAGGTCTGAACATGGACCGATTCTCACCAATTTCAATAGCGTTCATCCCATGGCCGACGAAAGCTTATGCACCAAATTTCATCAAAATATATTCATATTTGCGACCTGCAGTTTGATTACAAGGTTTACATGGACACACAGACGGACGGACGGACGGACGGACATAGTTAAATCGATTCAAAAAGTGATTCTGATTCGATCGGTATAATAAAAGATGGGTCTAGGTCAAATTTTTTTGGTTGTTCCAAACACAAAGTCATTATGCCCAAGCCACATAGTCACTTTACTAAATCAGTGGCCAAATCACCGCATTCGTTATCGTAATTTTTCGATCGAAATTATTTTTTTTATTTCTCAAAATAAAATACTAAGAATAATTTTACTCTGCCATAGGTACGAATTATGGCACCTAATTCAGTGTAAATGTGAAACGAGGGCTAAAGTTTGTCCGTCTTCACTAAATAACAAACCCAAATATGGAATTTCGATTGATTTTGGCTTCAGGTAACGATCTGTCGCCTAGTCGCCATATAGAAATAGCATCGGATATGAACTTTTAAAATCTAGTTAATGTTAAGTTGTAGTATAGGGTATCGTACAGTTTGTCTAAGCAACTATAATTTAAAATTTTTTTTTGGTTTGTGATTGAGTTCCTATTTAAAAAAGTAATTATTAATGAATCTTAATATTAATAGGCTAGGCGATTTCTTGTGACCGATGTTTTGTTCTACCGTTTTACCTCGATTTTAACCAATAGTTCCTTGGGCAAATATGCTTGTTAAGGCCCATAGTACCAGAATCGCGATAAGCCCATGGAGATTTGTTCGGCCCCCTACTCTTTTATACATATACAAAATTTCATCAAAATGTATTCATATTTGCGACCTATAGTTTGATTACAACGATTACATGTACACACCGACAGGCAGACAGACGGACGGACGAACATAAATAAATCGACTAGAAAAATAATTCTGAGTCGATCGGTATAATTAATGGTGGATGTGACCACTACGAGATACAGAAAACAGATTGGTTGGAATTCGGTTACAACTAGAAAAACATATTAAGGTAATATGAATTTTTATTGTGATTCTTCAATACTAGCAGGGCCCAGCACTCGAAATTCGAGTACAAGTTCAAGGAAATTTTATTTTTTCATTCAATTGTTTAATCTATGTAAAGGGTCCGCCAAATAACTTTTTTTTTTTTTTGAAAATGCTATATAAAAAAAACTGCTGAATATTTTCTCAAATTTCTTTTTTTATTTGAAAGTACAATCCTTCCGGTTAATAATGGAAAATAATTTCATTCAAATGGCTGCCTCGGCTGGCCATGCAGTAGCCTACACGATCGGTCCAATTTTTAGGCACATTATCGATTGTGTGCAGCTGTATTTCACCAATGGCTTCACGAATATTGTCCTTTAAAGCGTCAATTGTCTCTGGCTTGTTGGCGTAACACTTATCTTTGAGGGCACCCCACAAATAATAGTCCAACGGTGTGAAATCGCAGCTCCGAGGTGGCCAAACGACATCAGCTCTGCGGCTGATAATGCGATCTTCAAAAACAGGGCGCAAAACATCGAGTGTAGCTACGGCTGTGTGGCACGTAGCGCCGTCCTCTTGAAACCAAATGTTGCCAATATCCTCCTCTTCAATTTTTGTGAACAAAAATTCGTTCAACACGGCCCGATAACGATCGCCATTGACTGTAACGGCCACTCCTTGCTCATTTTCGAAGAAAATGGCCCAATTATGCCTCTGGACCAAAATCCGCACCAAACAGTGACTCGTTTTGGGTGTATCGGCTTTTCAATGTATGCGTGCGGGTTTTCTGTGCCCCAAATGCGACAATTTTGCTTGTTTACCAAGCTTGTTTACCGCCAAGATCAAAATGAGTTTCATCTGAAAGATGATTTTTTTTTTTTTGGCAAATTCGGCTTCTTCTGTAAGTCGATCGCAGGCTCACTTAGCGAAGCGAAAATGCATTGGATGGTCAGTTGGCTTCAACTCCTGAACCAATTGGACTTTGTATGGCGTCATACCAAGGTCTTTATACAAAATTCGTCTCAATAATGCCTCCGAAATGTTCAATTCTTGAGAACGACGGTGAATTGATGTTGATGGCGCTGCACGCACACTTTCTGCCACAGCAGCAATATTCTCGGGTGTACGCACTGTTTTTGGTTTTTCACGCTTTGCTTTATCGATGACGATGCCAGCTTCTTTCACTTTTTTCACAAGATAACGAACATACGGAGCTGACGGTGCTTCTCTTCTTCCAAAATCCGTACGCAATTTTCGCACACATTCTGCAACATTACCATGATTTTCAAAGTAATGTCGCAATATTTCCCAGCGTTGTTCAAGCGTATACACAACCATATTCGTTTAGAGGAAGGATAAAACTAATTATCTGTCAAATCAGACATGAGCTAAGTGTTACCATTCACGAAATAAGCACTAGTTGAAAAAAAAACGTTAGATGGCGGACCCTTTATAAAAAATTTACGAACATTCAAATAATATTCATTAATTTCTGAATTTTTAAACAAAATTCATTAAATTTCATTATAAATATTTGTTAAACACACAGAAGATATATAAATGGGTTTGGTAATAAATAATTTTATAAGAGCCTAAAGGTATGCTAATCAATTTTAGCTAATTCATAAACATACACTCTGCATTGTATAGTTTCTTATTTGAAGCTTAAATATGATTATTACTCCAACATAATGTACCAGAGGGTGCATATCTGTAAAGAAATACCTTTCAAATGGTATTTTTTTTTTGTCAAAATCGGTGAGTAGCTTAGAGTTTAAGAGATGGCACAAGAAATCGCCTTGCCTATTAATATTATAGATTTATGACTATCGTTCAAAATTAAGATATATACAACAGTACAAATACTTCAGTTTACCAATCAAAGTGTTTTTACATATTACTAAACTAATTAAATTGAGGTAACATAATTAAACCAAGAACAATATGCTTCAGTCCAACCGTAAGGAAATTGTACAAATCAATTATTTGTAGAACCCAAAATATATAAAAAATTTTAACCAGACCGAATTTGTTGATTTTATTGTCACTTTTAAATATAAAATAAAATAAAAACAATAAAATGTAATAAAGCAGACTTTTAAATATCTATAATATTAATAGGCAATGCGCTTTCTTATGACCGATGATTTGTTAAACAGTATTCCCTAGATTTTGACCAAACGTATCTAATTTGAAAGGTATTTCTTTTTAGCTATCCACCAGATTTACAGAATCCAAAATTTTTACATTTTTTTTAGAGTAAAATGCATTTAAAGTTGCTACTAACCAAGCGCTGATGTAGGGGGGGAGGTTTTTAAAAATTGTAAGGGGCGTTTCACGCCAAGTGATCCAACTTTTGAAACCGATGTCTTCCGATCGGGATGGAATTTGCACCTAGGTTGTTAGTCCTATTGAATAGTAGTTTAGACCCAATTTTTCAACAAGATCGGTCCAGAACTCTCTGAGTTAGAGGGGGGTCAAAATTTGACATTTTGGCCAAACAGGTGTTTTATCTCATCCATGTAACTTTTTATATATTGTTCTTAACAAAATTTGTCCCGAATAGTTTAGATAGCTATTTCTTCAATCTTTCGGAAAAAAAATTTTAAAAAATAAAAAAAAAATTTTTGACTTTTTTTGCAACTTCAAAAAAGGCCCTTTTTTTGCTAAAAAAAAAAGCTTAGGTTTTTCCTTTAAGAGCTTTTTGGTCGCTTAGTGGGATGCGAGTGGGATATCTACCAAAAAAAAAAATTGTTTTGTAACTCAAGACAATGGTTTTTAAATTTTTAGCATATGCACTAATTTGAATTTTTTCCTATTAGTGTGTAAGTGTTTTCAAAACCTTAAAAATAAAGCATATACTGAAAAACTAGACCAATTAACCTTTCCGACGGTATGTAACATATCTAACTAAAATTTCATACCTTCGATACTGTAATACTCGCAATTGTTAATCTCAGGATTACTGAAATACTCGCAATATGTTAATCTCAGGAATACTCGCAATATGTTAATCTCAGGAAAAAAATCATTTTTTTTTATAGATATTGTGAAAAATAATTTTTTTTTATTTATTTGTAATAATAATTAAATTAATATATAATAAATAATAATTATAAAAATAAAAATAAAAAAAAATAAATCTTATATATAAAATTCTTCTGTCGCGGTGTTTGTAGAAAAATTCCGCCGAAACGGCTCGAAATTTTGAGCGCATATTGGGTAGGTCTGAGAATCGGACAACGTCTATTTTTTTTGATATCGCCACTGGGAGGGGTACCCCCAATACAAAGTGAACTTTTAAAATCAGATACCTGGAGTACTATGATAGTCATAAGTGCCACGCCCACTTGAGATATCAAAAAAATACCTGTTGTCCGTTCCTGAGACCCGTTTCGGAGGAGTTCAATTACAGAGACCGCGACACTAGAATTTTATATATAAGAAGTTAAACTCCTCCTTTTTTTGTTTTTTTTTTATTTTTTTAAAATTTTTTTTTTTTTTCAATTTTTTTTTTTATTTTTTTTTTAAATTTTTTTTTCTTATTTTTTTAATTTTTTTTTTAATTTTTTTCTTCTTTTTTAATTTTTTTTTTTTAATTTTTTTCTTTTTGAATTTTTTCTATATTTGGAGTACTATGATAGCCAGAGTCGTGAAATTTTGTTTCAGATGTAAGAGTATGAATTTAAATAGTCTTGCCAAAAATGTGCGGGATCGGGCCACTGCAAAGTTAGTTTTTGAAGTTAAACTCCTCCGAAACGGCTCTACCAATTCTCATGAAATTTTGTGTGCGTAGCACCTCCTATACAAAGTGAATTTTTAATATCATATATCTGGAGTTCTATTATAACCAGAGCCCTGAAATTTTGTTGTATACGGCATTAACATTACAAGCGAAATCACGTTTAAACGTCATTTTGACGTCATTTTAGACAGGTAGTTTAAAAAAGAATACGGTAGTTAAGGGGTTTACCCATAATATAAATTAAAATTTAAGAAAATTTCCTTTTAGACATGTACTTCTAAAAAGGGTACGGTAGTTAAGGGTTTTACCTATAATATAAGTTTAAAACTAGTAAATATAAAAAGCAAATAAAAACTTCTATGAAAAATTCCTTACAAATTTAAATTGAAATTTAAGAAAATTTCTTTTTAGACAGGAAGTTCAAAAAAGGGTACGGTAGTTAAGACGTTTACCTATAATATAAGTTTAAAAAATATTCTATATATTAGTTAACTTTCAACTTTTTATTGTTATTTTTATTCTTAGATTCCGAGTGATCAGAACTGTTAAGATAAACGGAAAATAAAAAAAAAATTACACAAAAATTTTTACACATTTGCAGTAAAGCAAAATTATTTTCATTAAGAAAAATAAACCGTTCCAAAATAATTGGCATAAAACCATGTTTTCTAATTATTCAGTTAAATAAGTTTGCATCAATAAAATAATCTAAGTTAAATTTTAATTGAAATCTAACAAATATTTTCTATCAGTGTAAGTAATTATATTATATGTTCTATGTACAGTCAGCAATGCCTAGAAGACGCCAAGGCTCCAATTTGAGTCATTGAACAAATAATTATAGAGCCGTGCGAGATATGCGAGCACGAGAATCACAATCGCAAGGGCCGCAAGATGAACGAAATCAACAAAGATTGCCAACAAGACGAGTGCTGAAACAATGTAAAATTATTATCTGGGATCAATGCACTATGGCACACAAACATTCGCTTGAGGCATTGGATAGGTCATTAAAGGATATAAGAAACAACGATAAACTATTTGGCGGCACTTTGTTACTCCTTTCAGGTGATTTTAGACAAACACTTCCCGTTATTAAACGTTCAAAACTGGCGGTGAACATGCGCGTTCAAATCCTTCAGGATCCATCCGCCGAAACTTTCTCTAAACAAGTGTTAGATATTGGCGATGGGGAAGTTGCTGTACATGAAAATACTGGATGCATTAAATTACAGACGGACTTCTGCACAATCATCGACTCGCAAAATACTCTCATCGATCACATATTTCCCGATGTACACACACAATATGAAAATCATAAGTGGCTGGCAGAAAGAGCGATTTTGGCACCAAAAAATGTGGGCGTCAATGGGTTAAATTTAAAGATACAACAGTTGTTGCCTGGGGACTTGGTATCATACAAATCGATGCTGTTTGCAATACCAACGAAACTGTGAATTATCCAATTGAGTTTTTAAATTCATTGGATTTGCCAGGCATGCCACCACACCATTTACAATTGAAGGTTGGATCTCCAATCATTCTGCTTCGTAACTTGAACCCACCACGGCTGTGTAATGGCACACGATTAGTCATTAAAAAATTAATGAAAAACGTTATTGAAGCCATCATTTTGAATGGAAAGTTTCAAGGCGAAAATGTGTTGCTGCCACGAATCCCTAGGATTCCTACAGATGTGCCAATTGAGTTCAAAAGCACTCAATTCCCAATTAGATTGGCGTTCGCTATGACGATCAATAAGTCACAAGGCCAGACATTCTCTGTATGTGGCTTAGATTTGGAAACACCATGCTTTTCCCACGGACAACTATATGTGGCATCTTCTCGCGTGGGAAAACCATCCATTTTGTTTGTGTTGGCTAAAGACGGACTAACCAAGAATATTGTACACTCTATTTCGCTGAGAGATTAATCTTTATTTTTTTTCAACTGCCATAATTGATAGTAAAAATATGAATAATTATTTTTGATGTTTACGTAGTTACCGAGAATTGTGATTTAAGATATATCTGTTAATTTAATAAAGATTAATTTATTAACCTAAATAAAGCATACTTTCATTGTCTACAACGCTTTTTATTATAAGTAAATCCCCGCACACTTATAGTAGATAATTTTTTTCATTGAACTAAAAAAATGTTATCTATCTAGCATTAAATAAAATTTTAGGCAGGATAACGTCTGCCGGGTCAGCTAGTAATTTAATAAAATTTAATCATAATCACATTAGATCCATTTATAGCTGATGGAGTATTTAAGTTTCGTAAATTTTTAAATACCCAGTCTTTCATCCAGCTTTTTTGTCGCCTTAATTTACTGCGTTTTTGCCAATCTTTTCTTGGCCTTACTGACTTCTAAGATACGATCTTGATGAGAGCACTGGAGGCTATACTTCGCTGCATTTCTTTTGAGGTTTGCTCCAATATCATCACATGCTCATTTACCATTAGCAGTAGGATGAAAATGCCACTCAGCTGGCATTCCAAAATCTTTTTATGAGCTATAAGATTTGCGAAGCTACTTTTATTTTTAAAATGTTGACGAGCTCCGTCCGAAACGTAGTATACCTTCTCTACTGTAAATTTAGATTTTAGATATTTTAGTATTATCTTCAGGTACTCATAGGGTATGATTGCCATACTTTTGTATTCCACTTTTTCATCTTTTATGTACTAAATAACAACTGTGAATATAGTTTATTGGTAGTTACTGAAGTGGAAAACTTGTATGGCATCCTGAAGAACATATTTATAGCTTTCTAACGAATTCATATGAAATAACGAATTCACCAGACTTCAAATGTATCATCAAATCCTTGAAGAATGACCATTGCTCTTTGACAAAAAGTCATGGGTTTTCAAGTTCAGCAATCCGGTACACATTTCTTCCACAAAATCATCCATATTTAAAATTATTGATTTCATTGTGCATCTGTCAGTCTGAATCCAAGTTTCAAATTTGACCTCATCTATATATTCGCGATCAAAAGAGCTGATTAAATTCTCTTTGATGAATATGGGGTCCGGGCAATTTGAACATTCACCTATGTAAGTGGCAAGAAGTTGTTGTATTTGGACACATAGTCAATTTAAGGTAATCGCGGTAATTATATAATCTTCTGGCGAATCAGTTAATCACAGCTGAACCTAGTAACGCCAAGAAAAGATTGGCAAAAAAGCAGCAAATAAAGGCGATAAATAAGCCGGATGAAAGACTGGGTATTTAAAATTTACAAAACTTAAATACTTCATCAGCTACAATAAATTAATTTAAAACAAGTAAGAAAATTATAGTCGGTCTAGACCGACTATATGATACCCTATACCATGCGTTTAGAGACCCTATCTCTTAGGCCCAACTAACTGGACATAGAAAATAAGCAAAAACCAAATTTGAGTCTGATTTTTATTAATTTTTTTGGCTGCAGATATGAAAAAGTTCATATCGGATGCTATATCTATATGGGAACTAGGTCCAAAAATGGACCGATCCTGATCATGTTTGGTAAAGTCTCTTGTATTTTGCAAAAATATATACAAACAAAATCTGAGAAGAGTCAGTGCAATATTTTTGTTTTTTAATAGATTTAAGTGAAGATCGGGAAGCAGCTCTATATGGGGCCAAAGGGATCATTTTTGGACTACTCATAAATGGACGTAATGAATGCATATAAAACCCAATGTAAGTAAGATCTATATGAAATTTGGATCTTATGGCAATTTATGTCGATTTCATAGGGGTAATTTGTATGGGGGCTAGGTCTGAACATGGACCGATTCTCACCAATTTCAATAGCGTTCATCCCATGGCTGATAAAAGCTTATATACCAAATTTCGTCAAAATATATTCATATTTGCGACCTGCAGTTTGATTACAAGCTTTACATGGACACACAGACGGACGGACGGACGGACGGACGGACATTGTTAAATCAACTCAGAAAGTGATTCTGATTCGATCGGTATAATTAAACATGGGTCTAGGTCAAATATTTTTGGTTGTTACAAACAGCAGCACAAAGTCATTATACCCAAACCACATAGTGGTATAGGGTATAAATAGTTATGTTATAAATGGATCTAATGTGATTAAGATTAAATTTTGTTAAATTATTTATCTTTTGATTTTAATTAATATTATTATTATATATTAATTTAATTATTATTACAAATAAATAAAAAAAAATAATTTTTCAACATTTCTACAGGAAAAAAGTGCATTTTTTTTCCTGAGGTTAACATATTGCGGGTATTAGGTTAGGTTAGGTTAGGTTGATAAGAGGAGCTATGTATACACATAGCTCATATCCGTTATGTCCGGATATACACCTAAGCCAGTAGGTCGGCTTGTTGTGCGCTCTACATCTCTACGTTCATCCGGTTATCTACCCCTCTGCTAACTTAGAAATTCGGTTTCATCAGCAAATTTCTTGAGTATTTTCCAGCTTATCCCCCCAAGACCCGTCAGGCCTGGTAAGATGTCGTTGGATATATGTCTGACCCTTGTTCCCGCAAATGCAGGACAGTAGCAGAGGTAGTGTTCTAGGGTTTCGTCATCCTCTACGCAAGCTCTACAAATGGCTGATTCCGCCCGTCCTATACGGTATAGATGAGCTCTCAGCTCAGAGTGTCCAGTGAGGATGCCAATTACCCTACTAAGTTCTACCCTGCTCAGATTCAGCATCTCCCTAGTTCTTGTAGTGTTGGGAGAACCCCATAATATCTTTGTAACCTTACCCACGTCAGTCTCTTCCCAAATTGATACATGCGAACTGGTCGCCCAGTCTGCCAGTTCCAATTTGAGAGACTTGAAAGGTTTTGGGTTTTCCAAATTAACTCTTTCCAGGAAAGAGCCCTTCCTGGCCAGTTCGTCAGCAATCTCGTTTCCCATTATACCACTGTGTCCTGGGATCCAAACGATTTCAAGTCTGCCTCTTCTGGAGAAGTTTGAAATATCCTCCTTACACTCGAGGATAGTCCTTGATCTAGTTTTTTCCGCGGATATCGCTCTGATAGCCGCTAGACTGTCCGTAAATATTTTCACGTCTTCGGGATTTGGGGAATCCCGTGCGGGTATTACAGTATCGAAGATATGAAATTTTAGTTAGCTATGTTACATTCCATCGGAAAGGTTAATTTGTCTAGTTTCTTAGTACATGTTTTATTTTTAAGGTTTTAGAAGTACTTACACACTAAAAGAAAAAAATTCAAATTAGTGCGAATGCTAAAAATTGAAAAACGTTGTCTTCAGCTACAAAACATTTTTTGATAGATATCCCACTCGCATCCCACTAAGCGACCAAAAAGCTATTAAAGGAAAAAACCTAAGCTTTCTTTTGAGAAAAAAAAAGTAAAAAAAAATTTTTGATTTTACAAAAAAGTCAAAAATTTTTTTAAATATTTTTAAAATTTTTTTTTTTTTCCGAAATAACTATTTGGGACAAATTTTGCTAAGAACAATATGTAAAAAGTTACATGGATGAGAAAAATACCTGTTTGGCCAAAATGTCAAATTTTGACCCCCTCTAACTCAGAGAGTTCTAGACCGATCTTGTTGAAAAATTGTGTCTAAACTACTATCCAATAGGACTAACCTTGGTGAAAATTTCATCCCGATCGGAAGACATCAAAAGTTTCAAAAGTTGGTTTACTTAACGTGAAACCGCCATATATTTAAATTTTTGTGATTGTTCTAAAAAAGCTCGGATATTTTATGTATATTTTTTATTTTATCATATCAGGACAAATGCGTGTCCATAATGTCCTTTCAAAACCTTATCAAATTTTGCTGACCTAACTGAATTTGATACTTACAACCTATTCAGTCCATTTCTAAAACCGAATAAATTCGTTTAGAGCAACCGAAATGTTTATGTCAATGAATTGTTTTAGTATTATATTCATTAAATAGAAAACTGCAATATATGAATAGCATCCATTTGAATTTTGAAAAAACGAATGTAATTTTAAAATTTTATGTGGAAATTATCTAAAGTATTTTCAATTGAACCTTGGACAATTATTTAAATTATAGAACTGAATGAATATTTTTGTTTTTGTTTGTAATAAACAATTTGATCAAAAATTTGAATCTAAAATATATTGAATGAAATCTGAAAAGCTCGTATATATATTTATGTACATACGTGCATTAATATTCATAATATAAATATTTGTTTGTAAGTATTTTGCAAACATGTGCGTATGTACGAGTAACATAATTCTTAAACTGATCATTAGTAAATAGTATGTTCTTAATTCCTTTAAATCAACAATTTTTTTTTAATTTTCTTTAAAAAAATACTAAATATATACAAACAAAAAATTGTTTTTTTTTTTTTTTTTTTAAATGGTGTTCTTTTGGTGTTTTAAAGAAATTAAAATTTTTATTTTATTTGTCTATTTTTCAACAGCAGATCGAGCATTTAATTAAATAAACATCATAAAAAAATTTAAGTGGACAAGAATAAAGAAGCCAAAACCAATAACACTCAGCAACTACATTTTCGACATTTAGATTTTTAGTATGTTTCTTATGAAAATAAACAAAACAAAGTTTTATTATTTAATAACAACAATAATGAAAAAAATTTCTGGACAATAGACGCACACGTAGCCTACAATGAAATAATTTTTTTAATGAAATGTTTTTTATCTGCCACAGGTTAGTAAATCAAATACGATTTCTACGATTATAATTTTTATTATTTCTTGTTAAATCGATTTTTTGTTTTTATTAAGGGATATTTATTGTAAATAAAAAAAAAAAAACTAAATCATTTTTATTTTCTGAACTCATACTATATCTCAAATAGATCCAAATATGCTGAAAATCAACAAAATTTAATAAATTACGCTGTGCGACAATTTTACATTTTTGATGAGCAAACACCCATACGCTTAGGGGAGTAAAAATCTAATTCACAATACAATCACAAAAACAGAGCAAGACAAAAACGTTGTGAGGTACGATTGTAGTGGTGAAAAGATAAGGAAGCGTTTGGAGATAAAATGATGGAGCGAATAAAAACGTTTTGAAAAATGTGAAATAAAAAATGAAAAATGAAAAAAAAATTAAAAACAAGAAATGAAAAATGATGAAAAATAAAAATGAAAAATAAAAAATTAAAAATAAAAAATCAGAAATTTAAAATGAAAAAAGAAAAATAAAAAAAGAGAAATGAAAAATAAAAATTGAAAAATTAAAAATGAAATATGAAAAATTAAGAATTCAAATTGAAAAATAAAAAATTAAAAATAATGAAAAATAAAAGATGAAAAATGAAAAATAAAAAATAAAAATGGAAAATGAAAAATATTAAATGAACAATGAAAAATAAAAATTGAAAAATAAAAATGAAATATGAAAAATGAAGAATTCAAAATGAAAAATAAAAAATGAAAAATGAAAAATAATGCAAAATAAAAGATGAAAAATTAAAAATGAAAAATGAAAAATGAAATATGAAATATGAAATATGAAAAATGAAAACTGAAATATGAAAAATGAAATATGAAAAATGAAAAATAAAAAATGAAAAATGAAAAATAATGCAAAATAAAAGATGAAAAATTAAAAATGAAAAATGAAAAATGAAATATGAAAAATGAAATATGAAAAATGAAAAATAAAAAATTAAAAATGAGATATATAAATTGAACAATGAAAATTGAAAAATCAAAAATGAAATATAAAAAATGAAAAATACAAACTGAAAAATAAAAAATTAAAAACGAAATATGAAAAATAATGAAAAATAAAAAATTAAAAATGAAATATGAAAAATAAAAAATGAAATATGAAAAATGAAATATGAAAAATAAAAAATTCAAAATGAAAAATAAAAAATTAAAAATAAAAAATTAAAAATTAAAAATAAAAAATGAAATATGAAACATTCAAAATGGAAAATAAAAAATTAAAAATGAAAAACAAAAATGAAAAATGAAAAATGACAAATTCAAAATTTAAAATAAAAAGTGAAAATTAACCAGTTGAAATAATAAATCTATAATATTAATAGGCTAGGCGATTTCTTGTGACCGATGTTTTTTTCTACCGTTTTATCCCGATTGTGACCAAACGTATACTATTTGAAAGGTATTTCTTTTTGGCCGATTTGCAGATTTACAGTTTTTTAAATTTGTTCCTTTATTTTGAGCAAATTGCATTTAAAATTGCTACTAACACATACATAAAATTATACAATGCTATTGTGTGTTTATTAAATTTGTTAATGTGTTTGTAATAAAAATGAGTTTGTTTTTGGTGTTGATTTGTGAATTGGCTATAATTGATTAGCATACCTTTAGGGTCTTTATTTAATGAAAAAATTAAATTTCCTAGAATTTGCACTCGAATTTCGAGGGCTGGAATCTGCTAGTAATAATAAATATTTTTATATTAGCAGATCCCCTGCAGTTGTTTGCTATAAGTGATACATAGATGACGCTTTCTGTTTGATAAAAAATCTTTAATTTCTATATCGTACACCTAGTTCAAAAGTGACTCAACTCAAAATTTTGAGTTTTCAGAAATCGACAAAAAATTTATACCAATTGAAACATAAAGACAACTGTTTTTTTTAGCAACAGTTAACAAGAACAAAACACACTGATATTTTTTTTATAGATAAACAAGTGTATTGTGCATAGTTTAAGCAAATAAACCCGAAGGGTAAAATTTTGAGTCGAGTCACTTTTGAACTAGGTGTGCGATATGTTTACACATGAATTTTATGAATTTTGGTTTAGAAATATTAAATACCGATATTCTAAAACCAAGCGAACTCATGCATAATACCGTTCGTTTATATGTGGTGCCTTAAAACAATGTCGAATTAAAATTAATAACATTCATAAATTTTACAAGTCACCGAGATTATAATACAGATATAAAAAATTGCATTCATTTGTTAAAAACATATACCAATTAGATGAAATGTGTTTATTTAATATTTAACAAACAAGAAAAAAAAAACATTTCAAAGTATATTAGTCAGTCGCCGTGCAACAGCAATCTACATAAAATAAATTCATTATTTTTGAAATAACGAAAAATATACATAATTTCCTTCAAACGATATGAACAATATTTACACTAAATTTGATTAGATATATTAAACCATAACTAAGTATATGCACTAGGCAGATCTGGCATGTCAACAAAAAAAAAAATACACAAAACAATAATTATTTTAGAAAACATAACAAAAATAAAACAATTTTTATGTTATAAATAATAAAATGAAAAAAGAAACAATTTAACACAAGACTGTTTAACAACGAGTCATCCTTTAAACGAAATTGAGAAAACGTTGACTGAAAGACATCCATGCGGATGCAAAATAATAAATATTAATCATTTGTAGTTTTTTTTTGCTTATTTTGTTGTTGTTAGTTTTTGAATGGCTAGCATACATTTTTAACTGAAATTATTTGAAATGACGTACACGGTATTTTAAGGATATGAGTGGAAGAATAATATTAAGGTGCTTTTTCTGAAACTAAGATCAAAATTTGCAAATAAATTGTTTAGACACTCCCGAAAGACATTGCATTTTTTCATTAGCTGTTAATGGAATTATCAATTTAAAATCATGCCATAAAACTGAGAATTATGAATAATTATGATCTTTAAAGTGCAACTTTGAGGCAACACGGGCACTGGGTTTGAATATTCATCGATATAATTTCAAATAGATACAAACATCCATCCGCTCAAGAACAATCGCTAAAACTGCTATCAGACTATCTGTATTACATTAAAACTTTCTGATATAAAAATAAAACATGTGCAAATTTAAAAAAAATACATATGTATGCCTTTCTGTATGTACTAGCAGATTCCAGTGCTCGAAACTCGAGTGCAATTTTTAGGCAATTTTATTTCTCAACATAGCCAATTCACAAACCAACACTTTTTTGGTTTTTTATTAATGTGAATGAAGATAACAAACTCATTGACAAACACATTAACTAATTTAATAAACACACACATAGCATACGTATAATTTTATGTATGTGTTAGTAGTAAATCTGGTGAACAGCTAAAAAGAAATACCTTTCAAATAATATACGTTTCTTTCAAATTGGGATAAAACGGTAGAACAAAATATCGCCTAGCCTATTAATATTATAGATTTTTTACAAGCAATGTTCAAAAGGGATCACACGATGTGTAAAAATGTTAAAAACACCCTTAAGCGCGGTGTAGGAAATAATTTGTGGCTATTTTTAGCCATGTCTAAAACCATACAAGTTAGATTTAACTGCACACAGAAGAAAGGTGGGTTAGAAGAAGGTTACGACTAGAAAAATTTGATTAGGTAATTCGAATTTTTATTATAATTCTTAAATATTTTGAAGTGGTGTGGAGTTTTTTCATTAACAACCTTATAAATATAATTTTTAGATAATACCAAAATTCGTTTCATTTACCAATCAATATGTTTACACAAATTACACGGTGTTACAGTCAATATGCACTTTCGAAGACACCTAGTGTAGGTTGTGGGCCTTGTTGAGTAGATCATTTGTCAATTTTTAAAATTTTGAATACACCCTCAAAATCTGAAGTTATGTCCAAAAAACCTTTTTTTAGGACTTTATGGACTTAAATATTTTTTACTTTTTCAGTTGTGGGTCGATTTTAAATTTTTAAACGGTTTTGGAAAGATGACTAACTAAGCTTTCCAAATATATATATATATTTATAGTTTTAACAAACCCATGTGGAAATAGTACCCCAAATATTTCAAATTTCCAGTTTTTTGGTGAGCTTTTTCAACTTAGGCTCCTTTTTTTTCCTAGACTTTGTTTGGGAACATATGTTTTTATTATTTTTATTTGAAAGCACATTTAGTAATGAGTAAATTGACACCTTGTTTTTTTTTAAATCAAGTGCTTATTGATAAAGATTTATTATTTTTTAATAAAAGAGACTAAACCATATATAGGATAATTCAAGTGTAAAAAATAACTGTAAAAATGTTTGCATATAAAACTATTTATATACATAGCATATACTAGGAAAAATTATATCTGTATAATTAAATAAAAATATTGTTACATTAACAATTATTAACCAATTTTAAAAAACAAGGTGTCAATTTACTCATTACTAAATGCGATTTCAAATAAAAATAATAAAAACATATGTTCCCAAACAATGTCTAGGAAAAAAAAGGCGCCAAAGTTGAAAAAGCTCACCAAAAAACTGGAAATTTTAAAAATTTGGGGTATTATTTCCACATGGGTTTGTTAAAAGTATAAACATATATATATATTTGGAAAGCTTAGTTAGTCACCTTTTCAAAACCGTTTAAAAATTAAAGATCGACCCACAACTGAAAAAGTTAAAAATATTTAAGTCCATAAAGTCCTAAAAAAACGTTTTTTGGACATAACTTCAGATTTTGAGGGTGTATTCAAAATTCTAAAAATGGACAAATGATCTACTCAACAAGGCCTACAACCTACACTAGGTCTCTTCAAAAGTGCATGCAATTTTTTTTATTTTGTGACATAGTGTTATTAAACTAATTCGTCTAAAGGCAGTATAACTTACTTCTATTCAAATTATTGGTGATTACAATTACAAATATATATATTATTATGTGAAGGTAAATTTTTAGTTCCCTTTTTAAGCAATATGCGGGCACTGAGGATTGCGAAAATTGGCATTGTTATAGTTGATATGGAGGAGAAGCTGAGAATGATAAAATTTCTGTTTAATCTGTCTTGAAAATATAGTAAATTAAATTAAATAAAATATTTATAATAATTCGTTACACCCTGTTAATGCGACTGATTTAAATTATATATCAGAGGCTCTGTGTTGAATTGTAAATTGCTAAAATTGATTAACATACCTTTAGGCTCATTTAAATGTTCATAAATTTTTTATATATATAGACTAGATGACCCGGCGTACTTCGTATCACCTATCATAACGACATTAAAACTTTCCCTTCGCTAAAAAAATGTTGATCGGTAACGTCAGGCATTGCCATTTTCATAGGTTATTATACTCTTAATCTAGCAATAAAAAGTAGAACATAATTGAGTGAACCATAGATTTTTAGCGGGCACACTAATTATACTTCATGAGAGACTGATACTTACTCATTTTTATACCCTATACCACTATGTGGTTTGGGTATAATGACTTTGTGCTGCTGTTTGTAACAACCAAAAATATTTGACCTAGACCCATCTTTAATTATACCGATCGAATCAGAATCACTTTCTGAGTTGATTTAACAATGTCCGTCCGTCCGTCCGTCCGTCCGTCCGTCCGTCTGTGTGTCCATGTAAAGCTTGTAATCAAACTGCAGGTCGCAGATATGAATATATTTTGATGAAATTTGGCATATAAGCTTTTATCGGCCATGGGATGAATGCTGATGAAATTGGTGAGAATCGGTCCATATTCAGACCTAGCCCCCATACAAATTACCCATATGAAATCGACATAAATTGCCATAAGATCCAAATTGTCATATAGATCTTACTCAAATTGGATTTGTATGCGTTCATTACATCCACTAATGAGTAGTCCAAAAATGATCCCTTTGACCCCATATAGAGCTGCTTCCCGATCTTCACTTAAATCTATTAAAAAACAAAAATATTGCACTGATTCTTCTCAAATTTTGTTTGTACATATTTTTGCAAAATACAAGAGACTTTACTAAACATGATCAGGATCGGTCCATTTTTGGACCTAGTCCCTTTATAGATATAGCATCCGATATGAACTTTTTCATATCTGCAGCCAAAAAAAAATTAATAAAAATCCCACTCAAATTTGGTTTTTGCTTATTTTCAATGTCCAGTTAGTTGGGCCTAAGAGATAGGATTTCTAAACGCATGGTATAGGGTATCGTATAGTCGGTCTAGACCGACTATAATTTTCTTACTTGTTAACTATTAGATATGCTTAATATTAATTACAGTATTTTAAAGGTGATTTATAAAGCTTTTCAACCACCATCAGTCCCTATAGTCGTAAACATTGAAAGAATGAGAACCAAAATTGAATGCACTATGGTCCGCAAGAGGTCACTGGAGGCACTGGACAGAATGTTAAAAGATGTTCATGACAACCAACACATTTTTGGTGGAGCCATTATTCTATTATAGGGTGATTTTTGTCAGACTCTTAAAAGTTATTTGCCGATCAACCATTGCTGACATGTTTGTAGAATCTTCGCCATTGCACTGTTTTTAGCGCTGTTGCAAACTGGTGCTTCGTTGATTTGCATGTTTAGTGGTAATTTCAAGGTAGAATGTGCAGTTCGTCCACCTTCTAATAATGTTGCAGCTATTCCAGGTGAAGCCAACGCTATAGCTACTTCATTTTTCGATCCGATCTTTGCCAATAGCAATGAAATTAGTATCGGTTTTGTAGTCCCCCCGGGAGCGTCATGGAAGTAAATTCCACCAGATCCACTATTTACAGCTTCTATCAAAGTATCATACGCAATCCTTTGTTGTGCATTCAATTGCGGAACATTTGAATTAACTGTTCTCTTTGTAACTCGTGAATAAATGCATCGCGCATGACACGATTTGGTGTTATTATGCCCAAACACGACAATACTGTCAAATGTTTGAAAGGAAAGTAGGTAGAACAGTTTATATGGAAATATGAAATTGTTATTTTTACTATCTTCCTCGCAATTTTTCTCAGCGTTTAATCCTTCCCTTTACTACGACAAACATTTCAAAACCAAAATCAGCTAAATCGGCCCAGCCGTTCTCGAGTTCTAGCAAGACAAACGAACAGCAATTTATTTTTATATATATAGAAGATAGAAGATCAAAAAACCTTGGAAGACAAAAATGGAATGAAAAAATAATATTTCCTAGAATTTGCACTAGAATTTCGAGTGCTGGGCTATACTAGTTCTATTAATTATAACAAAATATTTTAAATTAAAAAAAAATCATGTGAGTCCGATCGCAGGGGAGATGTGTAAATATCTAGTAATTAAAGATTTTTTATAGCACTTTCTTAAAATCAAACAGAAAGCGTATCACTTATAGCAATCAACTGGAGGGGCTCTGTTAATATAAAAATATTTATTATTATTTATTATTTTAACCGGTTAATTTTTAATTTTTCGTTTTTTATTTTTAATTTTTCGTTTTTCATTTTTTTTTTTTAAATATTAATTTTTTATTTTTCACATTTTATTTTTCATTTTTTAATTTAAATTTTTCATTTTATATTTTTCATTTTTCATTTTTTATTTTTAATTTTTAATTTTTTTCTTCATTATTCATTTTTCATTTTCCAATTTTTGTTTTTCTTTTTTCATTTTTTATTTTTAATTTTTTATTTTTCAATTTTCATTTTTTATTATTCATTTTTTATTTTTCATTTTTTACATTAAATTTTTTATTTTTCATTTTTTATTTTTCATTTTTCATTTTAAATTATAAATTTTTTTATTTTTCATTATTCATTTTTAATTTTTCATTTCTTCTTTTTCATGTTTCATTTTTTATTTTTCATTTTTCATTTTTTAGTTTTAATTTTTTATTATTCATTTTTATTTTTTATTTTTCCTTTTTATTTTTTTATTTTTCATTTTTCATTTTTCATTTTTAATTTTTTATGTTTTATTTTCCATTTTTTATTTTTCATTTTTATACCCTATACCACTATGTGGTTTGGGTATAATGACTTTGTGCTGCTGTTTGTAACAACCAAAAATATTTGACCTAGACCCATCTTTAATTATACCGATCGAATCAGAATCACTTTCTGAGTTGATTTAACAATGTCCGTCCGTCCGTCCGTCCGTCTGTGTGTCCATGTAAAGCTTGTAATCAAACTGCAGGTCGCAAATATGAATATATTTCATGCCATGGGATGAACGCTATTAAAATTGGTGAGAATCGGTCCATGTTCAGACCTAGCCCCCATACAAATTACCCATATGAAATCGTCATAAATTGCCATAAGATCCAAATTGTCATATAGATATTACTCAAATTGGGTTTGTATGCGTTCATTACATCCACTAATGAGTAGTCCAAAAATGATCCCTTTGACCCCATATAGAGCTGCTTCCCGATCTTCACTTAAATCTATTAAAAAACAAAAATATTGCACTGATTCTTCTCAAATTTTGTTTGTACACATTTTTACAAAATACAATAGACTTTACCAAACATGATGAGGATCGGTCCATTTTTGGACCTAGTCCCTTTATAGATATAGCATCCGATATGAACTGCAGCCAAAAAAATTAATAAAAATCCCACTCAAATTTGGTTTTTGCTTATTTTCAATGTCCAGTTAGTTGGGCCTAAGAGATAGGGTATCTAAACGCATGGTATAGGGTATCGTATAGTCGGTCTAGACCGACTATAATTTTCTTACTTCTTATACTTAATTTTTTATTTTTAATTTTTAATTTTTTTTTTCATTTTTTATTTTTCATTTTTCATTTTTTTATTTTTCATTTTTCATTTTTCGTTTTTCAATTTTCATTTTTTATCTTTCATTTTTCATTTTTCATTTTCAATTTTTTATTTTTCGTTTTTCATTTTTCATTTTTCATTTTTTATTTTTCATTTTTCATTTTTCATTTTTCATTTTTCATTTTTCATTTTTCATTTTTCATTTTTCATTTTTCATTTTTCATTTTTCATTTTTCATTTTTCATTTTTCATTATTCATTTTTCATTTTTTATTTTTTATTTTTCAGTATTTTATTTTTCATTTTTTATTTTTAATTTTTCATTACTCATTTTTAATTTTTCGTTTTTCATTTTTTATTTTTCATGTTTCATTTTTTATTTTTCATTTTTTATTTTTCATTTCTATTTTTCATTTTTAATTTTTCATTTTTTATTTTTCATTTTTCATTTTTTACTTTTTATTTTTCATGTTTCATTTTTTATTTTTCATTTTTAATTTTTCATTTTTTATTTTTCATTTTTAATTTTTAATTTTTCATTTTTTTATTTTTCATTTTTAATTTTTCGTTTTTCATTTTTAATTTTTTTTTTTCATTTTTCATTTTTTATTTTTAATTTTTCATTACTCATTTTTATACCCTATACCACTATGTGGTTTGGGTATAATGACTTTGTGTTGCTGTTTGTAACAACCAAAAATATTTGACCTAGACCCATCTTTAATTATACCGATCGAATCAGAATCACTTTCTGAGTTGATTTAACAATGTCCGTCCGTCCGTCCGTCCGTCCGTCCGTCCGTCCGTCCGTCCGTCTGTGTGTCCATGTAAAGCTTGTAATCAAACTGCAGGTCGCAAATATGAATATATTTTGATGAAATTTGGTATATAAGCTTTTATCGGCCATGGGATGAACGCTATTGAAATCGGTGAGAATCGGTCCATGTTCAGACCTAGCCCCCATACAAATTACCCATATGAAATCGACATAAATTGCCATAAGATCCAAATTGTCATATAGATCTTACTCAAATTGGGTTTGTATGCGTTCATTACATCCACTAATGAGTAGTCCAAAAATGATCCCTTTGACCCCATATAGAGCTGCTTCCCAATCTTCACTTAAATCTATTAAAAAACAAAAATATTGCACTGATTCTTCTCAAATTTTGTTTGTACATATTTTTGCAAAATACAAGAGACTTTACCAAACATGATCAGGATCGGTCCATTTTTGGACCTTGTCCCTTTATAGATATAGCATCCGATATGAACTTTTTCATATCTGCAGCCAAAAAAATTAATAAAAATCCCACTCAAATTTGGTTTATGCTTATTTTCTATATCAAAGTAGTTGGACCGAAAGATAGGGTCTCTAAACCATGGTATAGGGTATCATATAGTCGGTCTAGACCGACTATAATTTTCTTACTTCTTTATTTTTCATTTTTTATTTTTCATTTTTAATTTTTCGTTTTTCATTTTTAATTTTTTTTTAAATTTTTTATTTTTCATTTTTTATCCATTTTTTATTTTTCATTTTTAATTTTTAATTTTTCATTACACATTTTTTATTTTTCATTTTTTATTTTCATTTTTCATTTTTTATTTTTTAATTTTTATTTTTTCATTATTCATTTTTTATTTTTTATTTTTCATTTTTTTATTTTTCATTTTTTATTTTTCATTTTTCATTACTCATTTTTAATTTTTCGTTTTTCATTTTTGATTTTTTATTTTTCATGTTTCATTTTTTATTTTTTATTTTTCATTTTTAATTTTTCATTTTTTATTTTTCATTTTTTATTTTTTATTTTTAATTTTTCGTTTTTCATTTTTCATTTTTTTTTTTCATTTTTCATCTTTGATTTTTTATTTTTAAATTTTCAAACAGGTTATCATAATATCATAATTTTTTCACCAATACAATCACATGTCATACGACTCATATATTACACTCACATGTTACGCTTACATGTTACGCTGTGTTTGAAATTTACGCCCCTGCGCGTTTAGATGTTTGCACATCAAAATGTGTTTGGAGTCAGTGTTACAAATTGTTGATTAAAATAATATAAACAAATGTGTATTTAGAATTATTTGTCAGTTATTTGGTATTTAGAACCGAACGGAAATTACATGATTCAAATTCTGTTGTCAATACCAAAAAATATAATAAACTGATGAACACAACTGAATTGTTTTATTTATATTACAATATTTTGAAAAAAAAAAAAAAGACGCATTTGAAGTTTTATTAAAACAATAGTCAGGAGATCATTTCAGTGGGTAAGTTTTTTTCCTTTTGCTGAGTTTGTGTTTGTTACAACAATTGTTTTAAGCAAATTCTAAACCGACTGGAACTTTTGCACATCTTGTTACACTAACTTTGTTATAGTGCAGAAATAACATTGTTAAGGAATTAATATTGCTGTTAAGATAAGCAAATTTAAAATCAAAAAAAAAAAAGAACAAATTATCGTAACCTTTTTTAATCAATGGGATATTAAAAAATATATTCTTTTAGGAAAATTCGTAACAATATGTGAGGGTATACTCCTATTCTATACCATCAAAAACAAATAGTATTCTAATTAGGCCTTCTGTACTTTCAGAGACCAACAAAGCAAACTGATATTTTAAATTTGTTTAAGTGATATATTTACAACCCAACGTTGTTGCTCTTGTTTAAGGAATTTGTTGTACTTTTGAGTACAGATTTGTTAATAAAACGGAAACTGGTGTAGAATTGCCACCACTTCGTGCTGGCACTAAGGAATTTTTATTATTATTTTTTTTTCTTTTGTAATAATGGTACTGAGTTTTGGAGAAATGATGACATTAAGCCGATTTAACGCTGGAAATATCATCATTTGTTCCTATGAATTTTTATAGTGGATCTTTTTTTGTTGGAATTGTTAACACAAATATTTTAATTTCATCTATGGTTGAAGAACGCGTAACTTGGCATTAGAATTAGAATTATCATGCATGATATTTTTTTAAATTTTATTAAATTTATTTTAGAAACAAAACTAATGACAAATTAAAGAACTAAAAAATGCATATGTTTAAATATTACCTGTGGTTACTGTACTTTTGACATAGGTTACCCCGATATATGGTCGTTACAATCAATTAATAAAATCTAAATTCAGTTCCATCAAAAGAATTTACCATAATAGTTAAATATAATAATATGATGGCACATAGGACTGCCATAATTCGTTTGGCAACAAATTAAGTTGCCACAACGAATCCTTTCTCAGGGTGTGAAAATTAATTTGTAAATACATACATGTTTTTAGGACATATACATAAGTTACCTTACAACTAAGACAGAAGATAGAAGATTAAAAAACATTGGAAGACAAAAATTGAATGAAAAAATAATATTTCCTAGAATTTGCACTTTCGAGTGGTGGGCTATACTAGTTCTATTAATTATAACAAAATATTTTAAATTAAAAATGTGTTTGGAGTCAGTGTTACAAATTGTTGAATAAAATAAATATAGTCATAATCGGATAATTTTTGAACGTACGTAGTTGCCATGTATTAAGCGGCATCGGATATAAACCTCGGACAAAATATACAGAAAAATTTCACTCAAATTTGGCTTAGGATCATTTTCTATGTCCAGTATGATTGGGAACTTGAACACTTTTTGACCTGAGGTCCTTTCTGGAAATACATGGTGAATGGTATCGTTAATATCGTTAATATCGTTAATATCGTCTAGACAGTTAGACTATAGCAGTACTACACACCTATTACATACGATTTTTTTTCTTTTTGATTTTTCAGATGTATCAATAATTTGCTTAATATCAAAATTTCTCTCTAAAAACAATTGTCACCTTAATGCGTTAAAATTCATAAAGGCTTTACATATGTACATTAGGGATATGCGAATTTTTAAGCGATTTTAACGTACCTATTGGAACATATTAATTGATATTTTTATTCCTTTATATAATATAACGGCTGCGAGACCAATAAGGTTGTGGATAGTATTTGTGCTTTTGTGATATACAATTTTAAATCAGTTAAGAATCTCGAGACTTATAATTGTGTAACTAACATGTCTAGTGACCCAACTTTTTTATTCCGATCGAGATGAAATTTGCAACAGGTTAGTCGTATCGGATAGTAGTTTAGACACAATTTTTCAACAAGATCTTTCAAGAACTCTCTGAGTTAGAGGCGGTCAAAATTTGACATTTTGGCAAACAGGTGTTTTTCTCATCCATGTAACTTTTTACCTATTGTTCTTAGCAAAATTTCTCCCAAATAGTTTAGATAGCTATTTCTTCAATCTTTCGGAAAAAAAAAATTTTAAGGTTCTAGAAACACTTACGAACTAATAGGAAAAAATTCAAATTAGTGCATATGCTAAAAATTGAAAAACCGTTGTCTTGAGTTAAAAAACATTTTTTTTTATACATATCCCACTCGCATCCCACTAAGCGACCAAAAAGCTCTTAAAGGAAAAAACTTGAGCTTTTTTTTAGCAAAAAAAAGGGCGTTTTTTGAAAACAAAAATATTTTTCTAAAATCTAATAATACATCAAGATATTATTGATACGAATGCTAAGACCATCAAAACGGATCCTAAAATTGAGCAGAAAAAAGGTTACAAAAAACAACACTAAAAACCCTGCGAAGAGAGATTTTGAGTTAGAAATTGCCATGATATTGGATTGTCTACCTTATCTGGACACTGGTTTCATTAGACGGCTTTCATTTCGGTACGCTTCTAGTGAAGAAGCTATAGCGGCGGTATTGGAATACAATTTGCCACCTGATTTAGATCAAGCCGATGTTAATGAAGTTTATATACCACCCGATCCACAAGATAAGTTCTATCAAGAAAGCGGTATTGAACATTATAATGTTTTCGATGGTGATAAAAATGATATAATGAACCAAGATAATCCTCAATGTATTATTAAGCAGGGTAAGGGTTTTCCAAATGCTAGACGATAAAAGTGACTTGGCCGCAATTAAACATCGTTATCAAGAATATTCCATGATTAGCGAAATAGATCCAGAATATGGTGAAGAATATGATGATGAATACGATGATAGTTTTGAGGCATTGTTGGAAAGTTAAACAAGATTTATAAAATCAAAAGACATGAAAAAAGTGTTGGCTAACGTGGCTCATGTATCGGAAGATGAAAGCGAAAGTGAAGTGGAAGATTCCAACACCCGACAGCAGCATAATAACCAACGTAATAAATGTATGAATTTTTATGAAGCTAAACGTGAGGCTAAATATGCTCAAAAGGGTTATTTTATGCCACAACAGCCGCGTAATGTGGTGGGGCTCAGTAAGGGTCAGGGCCAAGAGAAAGATATTCTACGTAATAAATCATCTAGAGCTAATCACAATCATAAAGCTGGAGGTAGTTAAAGTAAGAGAATGTTTTAAGGTAAAAAGAAATTTAAAAGTTATATTAAAAATCGTACATATGTATGTATAAATTAAAAAAAAAAATAATGTAAATGAATTAAGTTAAAATTTCAAAAATGTAAAACTAATTTATTGCTCACATTATTTTCAACAATTAAAGAATCAATATATTTAAGAACTGTCTGCAACTTTAATAAAATTACTTAAAAAGTATATATACATAAGTGCTTAAAAAATGCATATATAATTACTTAAAAAGTACATATATAAGTGCTTAAAAAGTGCATATATAAGTACTTAAAAAGTGCTTATATGAGTGAATATTGTCTCAGAATGATCTTTCTTTATCCTTATCATCATTGTCCGATATTGTTACAGTTTCAGTATCATTCAAGTTTGAGCTGTGTGGTAGTACCAACGCTATGGTTTCGTATATGATTAGAACAAAGCTAAATATTTCCGCTTTGCTATCTATAACATCTTCTGCCATACTTCTGGAGCAGACCACAAATTCGTGCCGACGGGTTTTCTTTACAATTCAATTGGACGACGTACTCCACAAGTTTTTTTTTTTTTTTTTTTTTTTTTGAATTTTGAAAATTCGTTGCACATTCTGAATAATTGCAAAAACATAAATAAAATAAATATAAATAAAATATTTTTTTAATAATAAGTGTTTTTTATATGTTTATAATAGTAAACATTTAAAAAGAACATTATGATGGGATTCTCTCTCTTTCAGATATGGACTTTCATTCTTCGTTATTGCCATGAATAAAATGTCTTGCCTTACATTTAAGTATAAAAAAGAATATGATGAAAACTTCAATTTCATATATTTGTATAATTTTTTAATGTTCCATTTCACTATTAGAAAAAGTCATCTCCCTAATGTACATATTACTCGTATGTAAAGTAATCACAATTATTTAACATACACCTTACATATTCATGAAAGTGAGAACCACTAACAAAACGAAACAAAACGAAATGGAACTAGAGATGGCAAGAAAATTATAATTTAATTAAATTTTTACCTATGAAATTGAAAAAATTAACTTCGATTAATTAACTTAAGCTTTTTTCCAAAAGAATTCATACATTTTTCTAACACCTTTTTAAATATTTATGAATTCATGTGCAGAGGCTATATGTATAACAGTTAGTCATTCCATTTCTAATGCACCGTAAAATGAATTTGCGATCCCATAAAGTATACATATACTACTTGATCCTTATAACAACTCGAGTCGATATAGTGATGTCGTCCGTCTGTCTGTTGAAATCTCGCTCCTTCAAAGAATAGACAAGTTACCTGGATAAACTTAGGATAATATTTTTTGTCATTATTTCGAGCAAGTTAGAATTTCAAATTGGTTAAGTCGGTCATCATTGTGCCAATATATGACAGATACCTCTAAGAAATTCAAAAAAATCAGTGCTTTTGTTGTAATAATTTAGTATTAAGTTTTTCAAAATGTTTACTTCTTAAAATATTTTGTTTACATTTGTTATAGTTCAATAAGTCCAGATATTTCTATAAACGTACGGGGTTCCAATATTCGACACAGCTGAATTTAACACTCTAACTTGTTGCAATTGCATTTAATGTTATCAAGTTAGTTCTTAAACTTTCCACTTAAAAGATTTATACCTAAAACACAGCCTTTTTTGCTATAGGGCCCATACACGGCACAAGCATGATTGACAGTCAACTGATTGATCAATCAAGCTCGAAGCACACATGACACCAGCATGCTGGTACAATCATCATCTTATATATTAAAAAAATTCATTGAAATTCACTGAACTCCCACCTTACTCAAGTTATACTCAAACGCGATTCTTCCCTGTACATTTCTTATGGCACACATTCACTCAAGCAATTTGAATTCTCATAGCTCTTTTTCTAATGAATGGATCTTGATCGTTTCACTCTCAGAACACTAAGTTGATCAAGCTCTTTCTTTTGAGCTATTAATTGTTTAAATTCGTTGAGTTTGAGGAACGTTATGCGTGCACAATCAACTTTACATTATGCAACACGAAAGTTAACGTACAGATTTCATTACAATAATTGCATAACACATACCCTGTATTGAATTGTGAATTGCCAAAAATTTGAAAACTTTTTACAAGGTGGCCTTTATTTCTGTGTGTTCAACAAATATTTATAATGAAATAAACTTTATGAATTAAATAGATTAAAAAACATTACAAGATATAAATTGTATTATAAAATAAAATTTCCTAGAATTTGAACTCGAATTTCGAGGGCTGGGCTCTGCTAGTTTCTTTGAAAATAATATGTTAAAAAGATCGATGCGGATAGTGTCCTTACAAAATTTGTTGTTTTACTTCTTATATTTCTTAAATAAATACATATCTTATTGTTATATTTACATTATAAGATATTAATTATTTAGGCTAAAAAATAAATTGTTCATGTCCATCATAAAATTTATTCATAAAATTCATCCTTGCACGATGTTTGCTTCCTGAAAAATTCTATTGTAATGAGAAAATACCATAATGCACGACACAATCATGATTGATCAAATACAAAAATATCAAACTCCTCATTTTGATTTTTCTCAATCAACCACAATCGGATTGTACAATCACACAGTAAACCCAAACACGGTCAATTAGACTGATCAATTACTTGATTGTCAATCATGCTTGTATCGTGTATGGGCCCTATTACTCAAACACTTATATAGGAAATTTGATTGGAATTGAAATAAAAAAACTGGAATTTAAAATGAAAAATTTATTTCGGCGTTTTATTTAATTTATAAATAGAAACCTTTCGATGTTGGCCTATTTTTAAAATAAATAATATCGAAGAGTCCACTCAATTATTAGAGTAATTATGTATAATTTTTATGATGGTATGATTAACATCACATACTTGTATCTATCACTACCATCAACATCATGCTGATGAATTTCATTCTAATGCATATATGTATGTACGAGTAGAAAATAAAGTACAGTTGTGTATGATGCTGCCATAAGATAGAAAACAATACAATTGTTACATGACAGACAGACAGACATACGACGATTCATGCACCCTGCACATTGCATTAATAAAGTGTTTTTAATCAAATTCATTTGTAGTTTTTTTTTTTTTTTTTTTGTTATTTCAAATAAAATATTGTTTGAAATTGAATTTTAGTTTTGATAGTAAAACTACGAGTATGTTGTATGCCTTCAGAATTATTTTTTGTACATATTTTCAATATTGACTCACTTGCCAACACTGCAATAGCAACAAAAAAGATATTTGCATTTTTAGTTACGCCGCAAAGTTAATTTCGAAATTTTTAAATTTTTTGAAAGGCAAAAAAAAACTAAAATTTAAAAACTTGAAAATAGAAAATATTTCTTTGTATGACCACATCAATGAGTAAAGTGTGTGACGCCTCAAGTACCTCAAGCGTAAATCGGCGACAGTTCAAATTCAGACATCTCAAACAGATACCCATACATACTCGTATCTAAGTAAAGGCAAACAAATGCAGCAGCAGCAACATCATCTACCAAAAGCTGTGAAATTAAAAAAAAAAACACATTCGTGTGTATGTCCATCATGTCGAATATTTACAAAGGATTTATTTGTAATGGCTGGTTTGGTATGATAAAGATATTTCTTTTAAAAATATTTACACTCAATAACGATTTCCTTCAAATTGTAGCTTTTAATCTACAAAATTTCTAGTTTCCATATAAATGGTTTATAACCTTAAAAAATTTTAACTGAAATCTAAACCTTCATTCTAAATACACAAAGAAAGTTTTAGTCTGAAGAGTTTTATAAACTGTTGGCGCTAGCCTAGTAAAAACAAGTAAGAGTGCTAAATTCGGCTGTGCCGAATCTTTGATACCCTCCACCTCGGTTTGAGTCTTGATAATAAATGTAAATGAAAAAGTAAACAATTTGTTAAACTTAATACCAAATTATTTCAGCAAATTCTTTGGGTTGGTTTTCGTCTTTTCTATTATTTCGGATTTATTTCGGTGTTTGCTTTTTGGTCATCGTGGTTGCTGATCGGCATGCATTTAGGTTATATACCTATATGCATGCGTTTCCGGTTATATGACATAACTTCTCGTTTAATTTAGTTTTTGCTAATTAAATAGCTTGCCCTAACCTCCATTACAAAGGTAATGGTTGTGTAGGGTGGCTATATGCATTAAATCGTTCTAATTGGAGATGGCTGTATAGTTTCTTTTAACTGGCCAAATATTTCTTCATTGCGGCCATATACGTCGGATGGAGTAACAAAATAATAACCAAAAAAAAAACTCTCTCAATTTTTTTTTTTTTTAAATACTGCCATATTTGGAAAACATAGATAATAAATTTATAAATAAATATTCAAATTAGGGATGGCAAACGCAAAAAACCAAATGTCCCAAACATTTTAAATAAAATAATTTGTTCTCTTTATTTTCTGAAAAACTTCAAATTTCCATCCAAAAAAAATTGTGAAAATTTATATATAAAAAATAACATTCTCATCAGATTGCGTTTATTTATGTAACAGTTTTTATGTTCGCAATTTTTAAATATCATTTGACGTTTTCTAAAATTCATTGAATTTAAATTAATGTTTTCTGTAGTCCGATTCTGTAAATTTCAACGAACCGACAATCGCAAAATATATCGACAGCTATTGTTGTTTGCACTAAGGATTAAGTGATTCACTAAGTACATACATCTTAACGACAGTCGACAAATCTATTTTTCTATTTATTTAAATTGTAAACGAGTGGCATCTCTGTCAAAATAAGCGAAAAACACAAAGAAGAATAGAAAAAAACAAATTACTTCGTGTTTGACAGGATGATTTTATGTTGATGTTTAATATCTTTATTTTTTTACTAATATTTCTGTTTATTTATTTGAAAATGAAATAATGAATTGAATATGCTATTTAATTTTTTTATTTATATAAAAAAGTTTTTTAATAGAAGCAAAATATTTTCACTATTTTATGATTTTTATTTATGTATGACGACATTTCAACCTAAAAATTTAAGTTTTTATCGATTGAATAAACAACACTAAAATGGTTGTCGTTCAGATAACAACAGCTGACTTTAACAATAGCAAATATCGTTTAAAAATTTTACTGATAATTTTGCTTTTCTTTTTTTAACGACTCGACTATCGTTAAAAGAAGTTACTGAATCGCGATACTGAAAAGCTATTAATTTCTCCTGAATGCCAATATTTTTTTTTAATGTAAACATTTTTTAAATGTAAACATATTTGGTGTTTTTTTTTTTTTTGGATTTCAATTTGTGTTTAACGAATAAAATTTATATATTAAAGATGCAATTGATGTCTTCTAAATTTAAAATTATTATTTCCGACATTTTGATATGATTTTCTCAAATTTAGTTAATATTTTCTAATTTATAATTGGAAATTTTTAATTCCAGTTTTTAGAATTGATATTTTCTTAAATTTGAATGGAAAATTTAAAAAATGCAATTTTGTATTTATGTGAATAATAATGCTTTAGTAATTTATAAACAGTTTTTAAAAATTAGATGTAATCGCAATCAGATATTTTGTAGGTAAAGCAGAATAATAATTCTATATAACTATGTAGAACTGTTTTGAATGCAAAAAATTCATTGGTGAACTCGGTAACTCTATTTTGTAAAGACAACAAAAAGTTAATATGCCAAACTTATGTTCATATTTGTAAAAGAATAATGAAAATACGTATGAAATAAAAGACCAGCCCGTGTATACTCTTAACATTGTTCTGTATGATATCCAGTTGAAAATATTAACATTCATGTTAAAATAGAAATAACTATTGCAAAGCTAATTAGAACACACAAAAATTGTGGCGCCATCTACTGTGGCATAGTCACGCTGAGCAAAATGAAGTGACACTCTGTTAATGCAAAAGAAATGTATTTTCCCCACAACAAAATATTGCAAATTTTATGTAAATA
This sequence comes from Cordilura impudica, assembly GCA_963682025.1. NCBI lineage: Eukaryota > Metazoa > Arthropoda > Insecta > Diptera > Scathophagidae > Cordilura > Cordilura impudica. The sequence goes on from OY821517.1 coordinate 48,762,922, forward strand.
AAATAATATACCGATTTATTTCTAACATGCAGTTATTATGGATATACATATATAGAATATATGTATATTATTTAATATGTGTATGTATGTATATGTAAATATTACACACAAAAAATACAACATCAAACGTTATTTTTGTGTTTTTCTCTTTAAATAAATTAATACATAAAAATTTTTTTTTTTGCTAAATTTACATTGTTTTTATTAACAACTATGTAGGTATTTTAGCATTATTTGCTTTAGATGCTGGTGAATTTTTACTCCCTTTATATTAACTCGTAGTGTCTGCTTGTCGAAAAAATTTTGGATCGATTTTAACCCCTTTCCCGTGACCCAATCGATCTGAAACTTTGCAGGCAGGCTCGTGGCAGTGACAGAAATGATTTAGTAAATTTTTTTTACTGATGCCAAAACAATGAAAACTTTTAAATTTTTCTACCAAAGTTGATAAAAAATGTACAAAGGGTTAGTTTTTATTATATTATTACCACAACGACCACAAAAACAACAAGTCCAGCTATGACAACAACACAACATTTAGAATAACAACAAGAACAATATAGAAACATCATATTTTTAATTTTTTTTTTTTTTTAATTTTTCAGAGATTTCCCTGGACCACCGATTTTAATGATTTTTTAAATAGAAATCTTCCCAAGAATTTGGTGAATCATTCTCACTAAAAATGATTACTGTAGCTACACTATTCAGGGCGTGATCGTGACAAGAACAACACAGAAAATTATATTTTTTCAAGACTTTTTTTAGTTCTTCATTCAAATCTCGGGCCCTAATCGACCGATTTGGACGATTTTAAACAGCAAACTTTTCAGGATGTTAATAAATCATTTTTTATGTCAACGAGCACCCTAGCTGCCCGATTGATGCCGTCATCGTGATTTCCACAGACGGACAGACGGACATCGCTATATCAATTAATACAAACGGAATGACAAACTTATATATACCCTCTGCACACTGGAGTGGAGGGTATAAAAAATCAATGTGATTTTTCAGTTGTATTTCCGAAAGTATCAAATGCATTTTAGAAAACATCAAATGTATTTCAGAAAGTATCAAATATATTTCAGGAAACATCAAATGTATTTCAGAAATTATAAAATGTATTTCAGAAAATATCAATTGAATTTCAGAAAATATCTATTGAAATTCAGAATTAAAAAGTAGTTTACCCTACAATACCGAAAAGTTATTATTGTTTCTATTAGTAATTTGAAGTCGCAGAAAATTTTTAGCAATATTTGGACTTACATATTTGTTATGCACTGGAAAATACTCTATCAAGGGCGGCCTTGTAATCGAAAGAAGATGAGGACTTCATTTTTTAATCAGCTACAATATAAACACCAGGATTGAATTTTGACCGATTTTTAAGTCATTATTTTGAAAAAAAAACACGTTTATATCGTCACCTCAAATGCAAAAGGCCGTAACTAACAAAAAGTTTAAAATTGACTTTTTAAAAATTAATATTTTACCATATATTTGTTGGCGGTAGGAAATATCGCCCAAAAAAAAATTAAAAATCGCCCAAAAAATTCCATACAAAATTGGGTTAAATTTCATATGAAGAAACACCCAAATTTATTGGGCCTTTTTCGTTATTTTTATACCCTATATCACTATGTGGTTTGGGTATAATGACTTTGTGCTGCTGTTTGTAACAACCAAAAATATTCGTCCTAGACCCATCTTTAATTATACCAATCGGCTCAGAATCACTTTTTGAGTTGAAATAGCAATGTCCGTCCGTCCGTCCGTCTGTGTGTCCATGTAAACTTTGTAATCAAACTACAGGTCGCAAATATGAATATATTTTGATGAAATTTGGTACATAAGCTTTCGTCGGCCATGGAATGAACGCTATTGAAATTGGTGAGAATCGGTCTATGTTCAGACCTAGTCCCCATACAAATGACCCCTATGAAATCGACATAAATTACCATAAGTTCAAAATTATCATATAGATCTCAGTCAAATTGGGTTTCTATGTGTTTATTACATTCATTAATCAGTAGTTCAAAAATAATCCCTATAGGAAAATTCTTAGTCATAGGCCCCATATAGAGCTGCTTCCCGATCTTCACTTAAATCTATCAAAAAACATAAATATTGCACAGATTTTTCTCAAATTTGGTTTGTATATATTTTTTCAAAGTATAAGTGACTTTACCAAATATGGTCCGGATCGGTCCATTTTTCGACCTAGTCTCCATATCTGCAGCGAAAAAAAATAATAAAAATGCCACTCAAATTTGGTTTATGCTTATCTGCTATATCCAATTAGTTGGACCGAAGAGATAGGGTCTCTAAACCATGGTATAGGGTATCGTATAGTCGGGCTAGACCGACTATAATTTTCTTACTTGTTAAGCTTAATTTCGTTTGGCTAATTTTTCATTACGAAAAATCACCAAAAAATAATATATGAAAAATGGCCCAAAATTGTTCCATTTGAAGTTTTCAAACAACTGTTGATAATTCATGTTGATTACTTTGATGGAAAGTTAAGTACGTCTTTATTCATAAATGAGAAGGATTAGTTTTGTTTGGTTGTACTTTGGACATAAAATATATGTAGGTACAGAAATAAACTGAAAATTAACAAGTAAGAGTGTTAAATTCGGCTGTGCCGAATCTTTGATACCCTCCACCTCGGTTTGAGTCTTGATAATAAATGTAAATGAAAAAGTAAACAATTTGTTAAACTTAATACCAAATTATTTCAGCAAATTCTTTGGGTTGGTTTTCTTCTTTTCTATTATTTCGGATTTATTTCGGTGTTTGCTTTTTGGTCATCGTGGTTGCTGATCGGCATGCATTTTGGTTATATACCTATATACATGCGTTTCCGGTTATATGACATAACTTCTCGTTTAATTTAGTTTTTGCTAATTAAATAGCTCGCCCTAACCTCCATTGCAAAGGTAATGGTTGTGTAGAGTGGCTATATGCATTAAATTGTGCTAATTGGAGATGGCTGTATAGTTTCTTTTAACTGGCCAAATATTTCTTCATTGTGGCCATATAGGTCGGATGGAGTAACAAAATAATAACCAAAAAAAAAAAGCTCTCTCAACTTTTTTTTAAAATATTGCCATATTTTGAAAACATAGAGAATAAATTTATAATAATAAATAATCAAATTAGGGATCAAAAACGCAAAAAACGAAAAGTCCCAAACATTTTAAATAAAATAATTTAATGTTATCTTTATTTTCTGAAAAACTTCAAATTTTCATCCAAAAAAAATTGTGAAAATTTATATATAAAAAATAACATTCTCATAAAATTACGTTTACTTATGTAACAATTTTTATGTTAGCAATTCTTAAATATCATTTGAGGTTTTCTTAAATTCATTGAATTTAAATTAATATCGACAAATCTGTTTTTCTATTTATTTAAATTGTAAAGGAGTGGCATCTCTGTCAAAATAAGCGAAAAACACAAAGAATAGAAAAAAACAAATTACTTCGTGTTTGACAGGATGATTTTATGTTTATGTTTAATATCTATATTTCTTTTACTAATATTTCTGTTTATTTATTTGAAAATGAAATAATGAATTGAATATGCTATTTAATTTTTTTATTTATATAAAAAAGTTTTTTAATTAAAGCAAAATATTTTCACTATTTCATGATTTTTATATATGTATGACGACATTTCAACCTAAAAATTTAAGTTTTTATCGATTGGATAAACAACACAAAAATGGTTGTCGTTTAGATAACAACAACAGCTGACTTTAACAATAGCGAATATCGTTTCAAAATTTTACTGATAATTTTGCAATTTTCTTTTTTTTTACAATTCGACTATCGTTAAAAGAAGTTACTGAATCGCGGTACTGAAAAGTTATTAATATCTCCTGAATGGCAATATTTTTTTTAAATGTAAACATTTTTAAATGTAAAGATATTTCTAAATTTAAAATTATTATTTCCGACGTTTTGATATGATTTTCTGAAACTCAATTAATATTTTCTAATTTATAATTGGAAATTTTATTTTCAGTTTTTATTATAATTGATATTTTCTTAAATTTGAATGGAAAATTTAAAAAGTGAAATTTTGTATTTATGTGAATAATAATGCTTTATTAATTATAAACAATTTTTAAAAATTAGATGTAATCGCAATCAGATATTTTATAGGTAAAGCAGAATAATAATTCTATATAACTATGTAGAACTGTTTTGTAAGCAAAAAACTCATTGACGAACTCGGTAACTCTATTTTGTAAAGACAACAAAAAGTTAACCCCCCAATCTCACAACACACTGAAATTGTAAAATCGTTGTGTACGTATTATCAACGAAAAATTGTTCGAATTAGTCGAATCCATCGCCATTAAATTTTATGCTCAAACATCTGACTGCAATCTCATTTTTAAAATGTTGTCGAAGCGTAAACTTGAAAAAATTTGTATACTTCTCTCTCTTATTTTATTTTAAGTAGAGTTACCAAGTTTATTATACAGGCACATGTTTGAGGGAAAATGTTTACATTTATTATTATTAGTATTATTTTAATAATAGTTAATAATATTTATGCTCTATAATTAACAAACTTGCGTTTTTGTATGCGCATTTCAAAAAATAAATCATTATAATAGATTTAACAAGTTAAAACTTTAATTACAATTTTACAGAATCCAGTAAATTTGCATTAAATTTATAACAGGGTAACATTAATCATCGTTAGTGTCTGCCACTATTCGCACGAAAAATTTGGTGCCATTAGTGTGACCACTGCGGAAAATGTGTGTGTATTAGTAAAAAAAAATGTGAGTGTATTGAGTTTTTCGAACTTGCAGTGTGATGTGAGATTGGTGGGTAATATGCCAAACTTATGTTCATATTTGTAAAAGAATAATAAAAAAACGTATGAAATAAAAGACCAACCCGTGTATACTCTTAACATTGTTCTGTATGATATCTAGTTGAAAATATTAACATTCATGTTAAAATAGAAATAACTATTGCAAAGCTAATTAGAACAAACAAAAATTATGGCAGCATCTACTGTGGCATAGTCACGCTGAGCAAAATGAAGTGACACTCTGTTATACAAAAGAAATGTATTTTCCCCACAACAAAATACTGCAGAATTTTATGTAAATAAAATAACCGATTTATTTCTAACATGCAGTTACTATGAATATACATACATACATATATGTAATATATGTACATTATTTGTATTATTTAATATGTGTATGTATGTATATTTAAATATTACACACAAAAAATACAACATCAAACGTTATTTTTGTGTTTTTCTCTTTAAATAAATTAATACATAAATTGCTAGATTTACATTTGGGCAATTCACAACAGGTGTTGTATATTGTATGTTGTATTGAAATACACAATACAATCATTTGTTGTGAACACTCAGTTGTATTTTCATATTTCTTTAGTAATTTTCGATCCAACGAGGAAAGATCGCTTCGTCGCTTCTGCTATTTTGTATAAGAGAAAACACTTGTCAGTGTTTGCTTTTTGGTCGTGAGATATACCCTGGAGTTTTAGTTACGTACCTCTTGCATTTTAATTTATAATGAAAAAAAAAAAATGTTAAATGTTTTGGTTGGTACTGAAAGAGAAAATACATACTAAAAATATAAACATTAATTTTTATATAAATAAACTTATCGATGTATTTGCGTTATTTGCATTATTTGCCATATTTTATTTTATAATTATTTATGCTGATAATATTCTATGTATTTGTTTTTTCTTTTTCATAAAAACTGGCATTCACTTGGAACTGATATGTTATGATACAATATACAACATTTACTAAACACAGCAAATGAAGTTGGATCGTGTATCAGATTTTTCAGTGAAAATTACCAACAACAATTTTACACTATTGTAAAGTGATACACGATACAAGAGATACAACGATACATTACCCATTGTGAATTGTTCAATTGTTTTTTTTATTAACAACTAGGTATTTTAGCATTATTTGCTTTAGATGTTGGTGAATTTTTACTCCCTTTATATTAACTCGTAGTGTCTGCTTGTCGAAAAAATTTTGGATCGATTTTAACCACTTTCCCGTGACCCAATCGATCTGAAATTTTGCAGGCAGGCTTGTGGCAATGACAGAAATGATCTAACATATTTTTTTAGTGATGCCAAAACAATGGAAACTTTTAAATTTTTCTACCAGAGTTGATAAAAAAAATGTACAAAGGGTTTGTTTTTGTTATATTATTACGATAACGACCACAAAAACAACAAGTCCAGCTATGAAAACAATGCAACATTTAGAATAACAACAAGAACAATATAGAAATATCATGTTTTTCATTTTTTTTTTACTTTTTCAGAGATTTCCCTGGACCTGTTCCACCGATTTTAATGATTTTTGAAGTAGAAATCTTTCCATGTATTTGGTGAATCATTCTCACTAAAAAGGATCACTGTAGCTGCACTATTGAGGGCGTGATCGTGACAAGAACAACATAGAAAATTATTTTTTTTTCAAGACTTTTTTAGTTCTTCATTCAAATCTCGGGCCCTAATCGACCGATTTGGACGATTTTAAATAGCAAACTTCTCAGGATGTTAGTGAATCATTTTTATGTCAACGAGTACCCTAGCTGCCGGATTGATGCCGTCATCGTGATTTCCACAGACGGACAGACGGACAGACGGACATCGCTATATCAACTCCGGTTGTTATAAGGATCACAAATATATAAATTTTATGGGGTCCAAAATTTTTTTTCTAATTATTACAAACGGAATGACAAACTTATATATACCCTCTGCACACTGGAGTGGAGGGTATAACAACTCTACAACAGCAACAATGACAGTCATATGTTTTTCAAATAGGAAAAAACTGTTTATGTGTTAGTTTCGTTCATTCCACAGTATGCATTGAAATATTATTTCTCCAATGTTGGAGAAAAGTTAAGTTCTTAAATTGATGTCAAATGTAATTCTCAACTTGGGTTGAACAATTTTTCTCCTTGTTTGCTTTCAACTTGACATCAAGTTGAGACGTAACATTTTTTCCAATCTTTGAGAAACATTTTTACTCTCAATTGGATATCCAACACTTTTCTCCACTTGAGACCAAACATTTTTTCAACTTGAATACGATTTGTGTTAAGTCTGAGATATTATTTAAATATGTCATAAATAATAAATTAAATTAAAAAATGCCAAAAAAGTACAAATTAATCATTGATATATTTTTTTTTAATTATTTCTGCTTTTTGTCGAATTTTTCAAAAAATGTACAACTAATTAATTCATTTATTATACCCTATACCACTATGTGGTTTGGGTATAATGACTTTGTGCTGCTGTTTGTAACAACCAAAAATATTTGACCTAGACCCATCTTTAATTATACCGATCGAATCAGAATCACTTTCTGAGTTGATTTAACAATGTCCGTCCGTCCGTCCGTCCGTCCGTCCGTCTGTGTGTCCATGTAAAGCTTGTAATCAAACTGCAGGTCGCAAATATGAATATATTTTGATGAAATTTGGTATATAAGCTTTTATCGGCCATGGGATGAACGCTATTGAAATTGGTGAGAATCGGTCCATGTTCAGACCTAGCCCCCATACAAATTACCCATATGAAATCGACATAAATTGCCATAAGATCCAAATTGTCATATAGATCTTACTCAAATTGGGTTTGTATGCGTTCATTACATCCACTACTGAGTAGTCCAAAAATGATCCCTTTGACCCCATATAGAGCTGCTTCCCGATCTTCTCTTAAATCTATTAAAAAACAAAAATATTGCACTGATTCTTCTCAAATTTTGTTTGTACATATTATTGCAAAATACAAGACACTTTACCAAACATGATCAGGATCGGTCCATTTTTGGACCAAGTCCCTTTATAGATATAGCATCCGATATGAACTTTTTCATATCTGCAGCCAAAAAAATTAATAAAAATCCCACTCAAATTGGTTTTTTGCTTATTTTCAATGTCCAGTTAGTTGGGCCTAAGAGATAGGGTTTCTAAACGCATGGTATAGGGTATCGTATAGTCGGTCTAGACCGACTATAATTTTCTTACTTGTTTTTAATTCTAGATTTTAAAAAATGTACATAATATGTACATTTAATGTTAAATATGTACATAGTAATGTTAAATATATAATGAAATTAAATTGAAACATTAAAAAAAGTACATTGTTTTCATTTCTAAAATTAGTATAATATTTTTTAATATGGCAATTCCGTACCTTCCATTTGATACCGATTGGAAATATTTCTTTGCTATCAAGTTGAGAATCACAAATTTCTCAATTTGATAACTATGAAAATCGCCATATAAAAAATGTGCCTTTTAAGTTGAGAAGACTATATTCGAACTATTGAGGGCATTTGAGAATTAACGTTGGAGATTTGAAAAACGTATTTGATCTCAAATGCACCTCAAGTTGATAGCAAACAAAAATGTTTATTGGGACATTTATTGTAGGGTCGTTTGCACACACACAAAAAATAGAAAATAAATTGTCAATAAGCAAAGCAAGTGGCTTCGAAATTCGATGATGCCAGTTAATCATTTTTTGTTCACGCGGATTTTATAATTGGAGGAATTTTTTTCTCGAGAAATGTATTTTCCGTGAGAAAGAAATTCCTTGAGAATATTCATAATTGGGATGAATAACTTTTAATTGGAACTTTTTAGTCAGAATAAATCATAATTCTAGTTAGATATTGGTTAATATTTAATTAGAAAAAATATTGTGGTGGCATCTACGCAATTATTGAGGCAGTCACGGAAAAATTAAATGCAAGTCTGTTTTTTTTAATATAACAAAAATGGATTTTCCCTTTAACAAAATATGGCAGAATTCTTTATAAATGAAATGCAAAATGGAAAATCAATTTTGTGCTAATTCTTAACAAAATTAATAAAATATATATATGTATTATTATATTTATTAATATTTGTAATTTTATTTGACACAATTTCACACACAGTTTTACAGATCAACTGTTTTAATTAGAAAAAATATTGTGGTGGCATCTACGCAATTATTGAGGCAGTCACGGAAAAATTAAATGCAAGTCTGTTTTTTTTAATATAACAAAAATGGATTTTACCTTTAACAAAATATGGCAGAATTCTTTATAAATGAAATGCAAAATGGAAAATCAATTTTGTGCTAATTCTTAACAAAATTAATAATATATATATATATATGTATTATTATATTTATTAATATTTGTAATTTTATTTGACACAATTTCACACACAGTTTTACAGATCAACTGTTTTCAACTGATTTAGAAGTTTTCTGTTTTTGAAACAGTAGTGCCAATTTGTAACATTTTGTGATGTAATGAAAATCGCAGAATAATAAGTTAATACACAATAAAAAATATTAAATTTTTAACTTTTATATACATATTGCAATAAAAAAAACTTTGGTAAATTTACATTGAAGATGGTCAGAAATGAATGAGAAAAAATATATAGACATTTTAGAAAAGCACATTTAATGTTAAACTTTATGCACAAAATATATGGGTTTTTGTTGTTTCGAATTTAACTGTGGCTCTAAGTGAAAAGTTTTAGACCGATCATATATTACATCTTGAGGATCCTCACCTAATATTTTCAAATATTTTAAATTATTTTTAACTCATTTAACCTCATTACGCAAATAGTAAAACAGTAAATATGGAAAATCCACGCACCTCAAAAAATTGTTTTCTATGAAATAAATTAAAGACATTTCATATTATACAATTTTCTTTCAAAAATGTATCAATTATTGCAAATTTGAAATTTGACATATAGTATTTGTACATATATTTGTATAGATTTCGCAGTATGAAAAGAACTATTATTTCTTTATTTAGAATATATGTAAGTATTGCTCGCAAAAAAATGCAACATCATAAATGAAACACATAGACGACTGCTGGCAGCAGCATTTGTAGTCGTATAGTCAGCTACTTGATTTTTCTGAATACGACAGCAACATATAATACAAATGCATTTTTATTTAAATATACAATTACTTTTACTTATTTAAAATGCATTAGTACAACGTAAAAATAAATAAATTAGTTTAACGCCTTTTGATTATTAATGGAATTATAGCCTTTCATTTTGCGATTTTTTTTTTAAACAAAATAAAATATTTCATAGCACTAACTTCTTTTACATATTTTGTTATATTGTCAACACTATTTTTGTTTTGTAGCCAACAAAACACACTTGCAGTTTTTTTTTCTATTTGAAGAACATATGACTGCCATTGTTGATGTTGTAGAGTTGTTTTTTTTTTTGATTTTGTTTCGTTAACTCTTTTGTATTAAAGCACCTCCAATATATGTATCCATTTTAGTTTGCAAATTCAGTATATTTATAATTTATTACTTACAGCAAAAAATAATAGAAACAATTTTATCAGTTATGCTTACGAAACTATATAAATAGACTTGAAGTTGGCTGCAAAAGCAGTAGCCTGTGTAAAGAACAAGTTAGCGACATGTAACTGTTACGTAACGTGTCAGCCTTTTTTTCACATGAAAAGTATTGGGACGTTCCGGTTACGTTCGGTAACTGTTTTAAATGATTTTCATGTAAAAAAAAAACAACTGACTCATTACGGTTACGGTTAGAAAACATTGACCTTTTATATGTATTATAATGCTATGAATGCATTTATCTTTATTTTATTTTATTTATATATTCTTTTTTTTTTGTATTGTATATTATTTTTTTTTATTATTATTACTATTTCATTTAATTATTTTTTTCTTTAAATAAATTAATACATAAAAATTTGTTTTTTAAATTATTGGTGAACTTTTACTCCCTTTATTTACTGCCTTTATATTAACTGGTAGTGTCTGCTTGACGACAAAATTTTGGATCGATTTTTAGCCCCTTTCCCGTGAGCCAATCGATCTGAAATTCTGCATGCAGGCTCGTGGCAATGACAGAAATGATCTAACAAATTTTTTTAGTGATGCCAAAACAATGGAAACTTTTAAAATTTTCTACCAGAGTTCACAAAAAAATGTACAAAGGGTTTGTTTTTATTATATTATTACCACAACGACCACAAAAACAACAAGTCCAGCTATGACAACAATGCAACATTTAGAATAACAACAGGAACAATATGGAAACATCATGTTTTTCATTTTTTTTTAATTTTTCATAGATTTACCTGGACCTGTTCCACCGATTTTAATAATTTTTGAAGTAGAAATCTTCCCATGAATTTGGTGAATCATTCTCACTAAAAATTATCACCCTAGCTATCCTATTGAGGGCGTGATTGTGACAAGAACAATATAGAAAATTATATTTTTTCAAGACTTTTTTTAGTTCTTCATTCAAATCTCAGGCCCTAATTGACCGATTTGGACGATTTTAAATAGCAAACTTTTCAGGATGTTAATGAATGATTTTTTATGCCAACGAGCACCCTAGCTACCCGATTGATGCCGTCACCGTGATTTCCACAGACGGACAGACGGACAGACGGACAGACGGACATCGCTATATCAACTCCGGTTGTTATAAGGATCACAAATATATATATTTTATGGGGTCCAAATTTTTTTTTCTAATTATTACAAACGGAATGACAAACTTATATATACCCTCTGCACACTGGAGTGGAGGGTATAAAAATTTGTAAAAAAAAAAAAAAAAAAACGCGCGAATATATAAAATATTTCGCCTGCGCCGCTTTGGACAATATTTAAAATTTTTCGGGGAAAAAGCGCATAAAGAAATTTAAAAACGAAATTAAAAATGAAAAATTTGTACAAAAAAACGAGCGATTTGGTCAAAAGCAAAAACTAAAAGTATTAAAATTTGACAAAAATTCGCGCGATTCTCATTCTCCACAATAGAAACAAAATTAATCAATATATCTTACAAATAACTTCAAAAACGCTAATTGTTTTTTCCCAACAGATATTTCCCTTCATATTTGTTTTAATGGAGAAAAAAACCAAAAAGTGTTACGACCATCTATTCAATTACATAAATAATAATATATTTAATTTGGAGGCATACAGTTTCATGACCGACTTTGAAACTGCATTGCAAAGTTCTTTAAAAAAAAATTCCCTAACGCAAAACACTACGGTTGCTGGTTTCACTTCTACCAAGCAATTAGGCGCAATCTCCCAATACAGTATTGTTGCCTTGCCGTCATTTGAAATACTACAATGAGTGCGTACTTAAATTGCAGGCAAAAAGTTTGGCTGAAGGCTTAAACCAGTACTTCTGTCCATACTGTCGCGCAGCTGCTGAAGAAGCAATGAATGTTTTCATTTGAAAATAAAGAACATTTTTCATAATGTGGGTGATTTTTCTTTTATTTTGGGCAAAAAATCGTTTTTCATATTTGGGTGATTTTTCGTTTCTTTTTTGGGTTGTATTTCCTTTCTTTTTGGCGAAATTTCGTATTTTTATTTTTGGGTGATTTTTCATTTTTTTTTTTTTTGGCAATATTTCATTTGGACGATTTTTAATTTTTTTTTTTTTTGCGATTTTTCTTTGGGCGATATTTCCTAACGCCAAATTTGTTTTCATAAATAAAAATCCATCTTTATTTTTCAGCTTGAGTCTAAAATTTGGGTATTAAGTTTAAAGTAGTTTTTGTTTTATGATGTTTTTTGCTTCTCCTTTAAAAACATAAAAATATTAGTTACGGCCTTTTGCATTTTAAATGCCGGTATGTAGTTTTCAAGAAATATTACAAACCCAGTGTAATACTTAAAAAAATATATTTTTATATAGTGCTCTGACTATTTTTTTCTGAGACTCAATTGATATTTTCTGAAATTCAATTCATATTTTCTGCAGTAATTTAATAATTTCTGAAATACATTTGATGTTTTCTGAAATACATTTGATATTTTCTGAAAAACATTTGATATTTTTATAAATACATTTTATGTTTTCTGAAATACATTTGATGTTTTCTGAAATACATTCGATAATTGCTGAAATACATACATTTGCTGTTTTCTGAAATACATTGATGTTTTCTGATATACATTTGATAATTGCTGAAATTCATTTGATAATTTCGGAAATACATTTGATCTTTTCTGAAATACATTTGATAATTTCTGAAACTCAATTGATGTTTTCTGAAATACAATTGGAAAAGTTGTAGCAATTAAAAAAACACCTAAGTTTATTTTCGACTTCTTCAAAGTTTTCCTTTTTAAACTGACAGCACACCTAGCGGTTCTGCTTACTAAAAAAGTTCTGTCAATAGCAAATATACAGTTGAATATTTAAAATGAACGAACAAGATTTGTGATTTTGCTAAACAGACAGCGAACTCGGCGGTTCTGCTTATTAAAAATTTCTGTCAATAGCAAATACATACTTGAATATTAAAAAAAACAACTCTGTAAGTTTCTGAACATGTTAAACTCACAGCACACCTAGCGGTCAATAGCTTGAATTAAAATTAACGAAAAGGATTTGTTATTTTGCTAAACAGACAACGAACTCGGTGGTTCTACTTACTAAATACACCAATACACTTACATATACATACCTCACACCGATTTTCCCTTACGCTGTTTTTGTGATTGTATTGTGAAATTGGATTTTACCCCCCTGAGTGAAAAAAACGCAGATGGTGTCAGGATTTAATGTTGAAAACAAAAGTTTTGCTTAATTTTAAAGCAGTGAAAAGAATATTGTAGCCTAATTTTCGCATCCGTTTGCGAAATAATTCCCTATCGAAATTTATTTTGATAGCGTAAATTTTTCTGATTTTCTTACTCATTACGAAACGAAACGATTTATTGTTTCAATATTGTAAAAGACGGAAACAGTACCCCACATAATATCATTTGGGGTACCTATATACGACATAAATCGATTTTTCCTCGAAATTTTGGAGGGTTCGAGAATGATCTTAGAGGTATTGTTCCTTGGGCAAATATACTTGTTATGGCCCTTAGTACTAGAATCACGATGAGCCCATGGAGATTTTTTCGGCCCCCTACAATTTGATCCACTCTAATATGTATGTATCTAAATAAATCTATAATATCAATAGGCTAGGCGATTTCTTGTGACTGATGTTTTGTTCTACTGTTTTATCCCGATTTTGACCAATCATATATTATTTGAAAGGTATTTCTTTTTAGCCGTTTTGCAGATTTACAGATTTTTTAAATTTATGCCTTTATTTTGAGTAAATTGCATTTAAAGTTGCTACTACCACATACTTAAAATTATACAATGCTATGTGTGTGTTTATAAAATTTGTTTGTTAATAAAAATGAGTTTGTTTTTTGTGTTGATTTGTGAATTGGCTATAATTGCTTAGCATTCTTTTAGGGTCTTTAATGAAGAAATAAAATTTCCTAGAATTTGCGCTCGAATATCGAGGGCTGGAATCTGCTAGTAAAAAAAAATGCACAATAATTTAAGTATTTAAAAATTAAGTTTTTTTTTTATAATCACTTCCATATAATCAAAAAGGGCGGTATATCAAAGAGTGCCTATCAAGGAGTAGGCCTAAGTCAGCCACTGTACATTAAGGTGGTTCGGTCGGCATAAAAAAAAAAGTCGAGCCAGTCCCCACTAGGATTAAAGATTAGTTGAAGACGATTTTTAAAAATATTTTTTTAATTTTTTGCCACGCCCCTGGATACCGCCCTTTTAGTTTTTTGTATACTACGTCGCCATATATAGTCCGATTATAACATATTGTATACTGTTGTTCATGCCTTCATAACAGCTAAATTTCTCCCTTTAATAATTTTTGAATCCGATGTCAAATTCTGGTAGTGACTTTGACAATCTCGGTTCTTACCCACCCTAATGCCGACCATTTTGAAATACAAGGAAATCGTTTTTAATTTCATGAAATTTTTTCTTCAAAAGCATTAACTTCTATTCATAAACAAAAAAGCTACAGAGGTTTAAAAATTATCATATGATCAAATATGTCAACTCATATTGTGTTTTTGAGATATGACAACGCTTTCTTGAAAAGAAAACTTTTAAAAATAAAATATGGACGTACAACTTTTTTAAGACAAATTTTGGCGAGAATTGAGATTTCTTATTTTAGTAAATGTAAAGCCCATGCGCCTTTCGTCTGTATCCTTATTTGCGTCTGTAACCTTAACAACCCGCACAAGACGTTCAGTATTTTGAGAATGGCACTATATGTGTTTCCGAGAAATGTTTCTGTGATAATGTTAGCGACAATATCAATGAGCTGAAGGGGTGCTGTGTCTTTCGTCCCGACAGAAGTAGTCATGCTGGTGGTGTTGCAATTTATATAAAAAATAATATTTCATGTCAATTAAATTGTACACATAATATAGCTAATGACGTGGAATATGTTTTTGTAGACGTAAATTGTCGTGGTGATAAACTTCTTCTTGGATGTGTATACAGTCCACATAAACGGATAAAGTTTGACAGTCTTATCACGAAGCTGGAGCTTTCATCAATGTCATACTCCGAAGTCATTATATCAGGTGATTTTAATAACAATCTTTTCGAGGACTCAAATCTTACCACTATAATGTCGATGTTTTACTTGTCAGCTGTCAACACAACGAGACCTACACACTTCACGTCAACAAATAGCACTTTGCTTGATCTTTTCTTTACCAGTAATGAAAGTAAAGTCCTTCATTATGATCAGTTAGCAGGACCAGCATTTTCGAAGCACGATCTACTCTTCTTTTCATATGATTTTGCATTAGAAACCCAGCCCCAAACATTTACTTATCGTGATTTTAATAATATTGATATCTTGGCTTTGGGATATGATCTTTGTTCTACTCCATGGGATCAAATTTTCTATTTACCGACTGTTGGAGAACAACTGTCATTTCTTAATGGTAAAATTTTAGGAATTTACAACAAACATGTCCTCAACAAAACGAAAACTATTAAAAATAGAGATAGACCTTGGTTAACAATGGAAACCAAGATGCTAATAGAACACCGTGATAATCTGTATCAGAAGTGGTAACGTTACAGGATATCAGAATATCACGACGAATATAAGATGGCTAGGAAAGCGGTTGTTTCCAAAATAAGGCATGATAAGTCTTCCTATTATCTTAATAAATTTAATACAGCTATTGGAAGTAAAAAAACCTGGAAACAAATACGCGAAATTGGAATAAATAAGACAATTAATCAATCAATGAATGTCGACATTAATGCGCTAAATGAAGCTTTTGTAAATATTCCTCTACCAGCCGTAAATAACGAATTTTATGATGATTTTCCCTGTAATAATTTAAACATTCCCAAATTTAACTTTCAGTGTGTAACACTAACAGAGGTAGTTGAAAGTTTCAATGCTATTAAATCGAATGTGGTGGGCCTTGATAATATACACCCCAGATTTATAAAAATGATTTTACCATGGATTGTCCATTTCATAATGTACTTGTTTAACTCCATAATCACTACTAGCATCTTTCCAATGGAGTGGAAACATGCCAAAATTATAACAATACCAAAAACGGGTAACGAATACCTCCCGATTGCAATTCTTCCATATCTCTCAAAAGTTTTCGAGCATCTTTTACACAGACAAATCTTTAGGTATTTAAATGACAACAACTTACAGAGCGTCAATCTGGTTTCAGGCCACAATATAGCTGTATAACAGCTTTATCTGATGTAGTTGAGGAGTTAAGAAGTAACATGGATGATGGAAAAATATCTTTTTTGGTTTTATTGGATCACTCGAAGGCATTTGATACGGTGCACCACTCAATTTTATGCCTCAAACTGAAGAGGTTTTTTAACTTTTCTACATTAGCAGTTAGACTCATGTTTTCATATCTCACAAACAGATCCCAATCTGTTGCTAATGGTAGCTCCATCTCAAACTCACTGCAAGTTATAAGAGGGGTACCACAGGGTTCAATCCTTGGACCACTACTTTATTCGATATATGCCAATGATCTTCCACAACAAATTAAATTCTCTAAGGTTCAGATGTACGCTGATGACATTCAGCTATATTTAAGTAGTACCAAGGATTCAATTATTTCCAAAACTCAAGAACTAAATTATGATCTCAAACGTATTCTAAATTGGGCAACGGCAAATGGTCTACGACTTAATCCAAATAAATCTAAGTGTATTATAATAAAGAAGAAAGTGATGAATTTGGAGAGTGAAATTAATGTCTTCCTTGGGGGCTCTAAAATTAACATCGTGGACTCTGTACGAAATCTCGGAGTTGTGTTTAATGGAACTCTGACTTGGTCAGATCATATTAATCAATCCTGTGGCAGAATTTATAGCATGATTAGAAGTTTATGGTTAACACAGCACTTTACTCCACTGAAAATTAGATTGCTACTTGCTAAAACATATCTTTTACCAACATTACTATATGCATCTGAGGTTTTCACAGGTTGCAACTCTAGGGATAACAGAAAACTTACTGTAACTTTCAACAACATTATTCGCTACATCTTTGGATTAAGAAAATTTGATCATGTATCCCAATATCTTACACATGTCATTTGACAACTATATTAAATTCAAGAACATTATATTCCTACATAAAATTATTATAACAAAGGCTCCAAAATATCTTTTTGAACGATTAAAGTTCGCAAGATCTTCCAGAGGGAATCGAATAATTCAATTTAAATACCGGGACCATGTCTCTGAATGTCAATTTTTTATTCTAACTATTCGTCTCTGGAATCAGCTTCCTAATGTCATGCAAAATACAAGCAACGCAATAGGGTTTAGAAAATTACTATACCAATACTTTAATTGATTTTATTTGATGTTTTAATGTTTTTTAATTGTAATTTATAATATTTTAAATTTAGATTAAGAGTTACTGATATTAAATATATAGTGAATAACTTATCTGATTCCATTACTGTAATTTATAAGATACTGTGTCTTGTTGTAATGGAAAATCGCATTTAATAAATAAATACAAATAAATACAAATAAATTCTAAAACATAAATTATACGTTATTAGTTATTATTGATACGGAAATTTTGGATATAATTACCTGGTATTTCAATTATTTCATGAGATGAATTTTGGTATAGCACCAATTGATTTTTATAAATATTTGGTCGGCCCTCCAAAGTTATTGGGGGTCGATCATACATTTGGACTCGATTGGGGAACTCTAAATGGGTCAAAGTGAGACAGACAGACAAACTGGTCAAAAGTAGGGACATCAGAATTCGTTTTAGAGGTATGGTTCCTTGGGCAAAGTTTCTTATTTTGATACCTAGAATATGATTTTCCTTGTCACTTGAGCGATTTTCTGCCTCCCTACAAATCGAACCGCCCTAATACATACATAGAGAAAACAGATATTCAGTTGCAAATATTTAAATAATTGGTTATCACTGCCTTAATTATGCTGTCGCCTTCGGATTTCTGTTCTCTCAATAAAATTTCCATCGTGATAATCGATTGGTAATAAATTACTCGTATGAGGACGAATTCTAAATTTTAAGTTTTATTTAGAAGCAAAAGTTTATAATTTTTTAAATTAAAAACATCGAAAAACAAAAACATACCAACATTTTACTGGCGTGTTAAATGTCTTTTAATTTTCACATCGTATTAAATTATCGAATTGAAGGGATAGTTATAGGACATACCAAACAGCCATGAATATGGGCTACTTACTAACTATTTTACAATTATTATAAATTGAATCAAAACCTAATGAAATTATAAATCATCTCCATGACATATTCCTTCCGGCTATTAACGGTTTTCTTCAGCAAACATACATCGTTCAAAATATTTATAGACAACTGTTTTCGTACCAAAAATAAAAACAAAAATATTGAAAATCATCATTTGATTTAAAGATTTATCACACTGAAGTCACAGCAGCAGCAGTCACATAATTATTATTATTTTTTTAATGGATTCTATATAAGCTATGAATAAAAATTGTATATGGTAGAACATAAACTATATGGTCACTCACTATTCATCATTGGCTATGGCCACCACCTGCCGTTGTCTATTTGAATGTTGAAGATAAGCAAAATAAAACATTAAAACCGAACAAGTAAGAAAATTATAGTCTAGAACGACTATATGATACCATATACCATGGATCAGAGACCCTATTTCGTCGGTCTAACTAATTGGATATAGAAAATAAGCATAAACCAAATTTTGAGTGGCATTGTTATTAATATATTAATAGACTAGACGATTTCTTGTGACCGATGTTTTGTTCTACCGTTTTATCCCGATTTTGACCAAACGTATATTATTTGAAAGGTATGTTTTTTTAGCCGATTTGCAGATTTACAGATTTTAAAATTTTTTCCTTTATTTTGCGTAAATTGCATTTGAAGTTGCTACTAACACATACATAAAATTATACAATGCTATGTGTGTTTATTAAATTTTTTAATGTGTTTGTAATAAAAATGAGTTCGTTTTTTGTGTTTATTTGTGAATTGGCTATAATTGATTAGCATACCTTTAGGGTCTTTATTTAATGAAAAAATAAAATTTCCTAGAATTTGCACTCGAATTTCGAGGGCTGGACTCTGCTAGTTGTTATTAATTTTTTTGCCTGCAGATATGAAAAAGTTCATATCGGATGCTATATTTATATGGGGACTAGGTCGAAAAATGGACCGATCCTGACCATATTTGGTAAAGTCACTTACATTTAGAATAAATATATACAAACCAAATTTCAAAAAAATTTGTACAATATTTTTGTTTTTTTGATAGATTTAAGTGAAGATCGGGAAGCAGCTCTAAATGGGGCCTATGACTAAGATTTGTCCTATAGGGATTATTTTTAGACTACTGATTAATGGTTATAATAAACACATACAAACCCAATTTGACTGAGATCTATATGATAATTTGGAACTTATGGTAATTTATGTCGATTTTATAGGGGTCATTTGTATGGGGACTAGGTCAATAGCCTTCATCCTATGGCCGATAGATGCTTACATACCAAATTTCATCAAAATATATTCATATTTGCGACCTGTAGTTTGATTACAAAGTTTACATGGACACACAGACGGACGGACGGACGGACAGACGGACGGACATTGCTAAATCGACTCAGAAAGTGATTCTGAAAGTGATTCTGAGTCGATCGGTATAATAAAAGATGGGTCTAAGTCAAATATTTTTGGTTGTTACAAACACCAGCACAAAGTCATTATACCCAAACCACATAGTGGTATAGGATATAAAAAGCCAAATGGTGACTAAAGAAGCAGCATAAGACGATTGGGCTGGCCAAAATAACTTATTACACTTATTAAAAGGTTTTGCAAAAAAAAAAAAAAAAATTCATACAAATTAGACTCAAGAAGCACAATTTAAAAATAACACCCAAGAAAAATCTATAGAAATTACTCACTGCTTAAAATGTTAGGGCTGTTGGCAGCGACATATACTCGGCATATACAAAAAAGAAATACAGAAAATTATAAAATATTTTATATGGTTAATTCAGAGCACGCATACTTCTTCTTAAAAAATAAGTAGAATTATTTTTTTTCTTTTTAAGTCGTATACTACATATGTATTGGTGTTTTTATATAATTTTGTGAAATAAAATTTGCAAGTCCTTACTCAACAATACAATGTTGGCCATAAAAATTTAAACAAATGTGACAATAAAAAAGTTGTTCTTCTATAGGTCCAAGAAAAACTTTTCTAACAAACATATTCTTCAACTTGTTATCATGACAAAAACAAAACATTAAGAAATCTAAAAAAAAATGTATACACGAGTCTACAATTACACTGGTCTACAAATTAAAAAAAAACGAAGCATGTTTTTAAACCAATCTGGATGCGCTGAATTCGAATCTGAAAATTGGGCTATCACGGGTTGTTTATTTTTTATCTACAATTTTACAATTATTAATTTGACAGAAGCCCACATTCATTCCATATCTTCATAATATTAGCGTTCAAGCATGTCAGGGAGATCGTGTGTTACTGATTCAAGCTATTTCTGCAATTTTGTATGGTGCCCAACACAATCATGACTGTGTTTCGTTTTAATATTTCGTTATCTACACGAACATTTTTCTATCACGTAATCTTTCTTTCGAACACACATAAACCACACAGATTCGAGTGTAGCTTTACTTAATGTTCGTTTTCATGCACGTGTACTGCTAAACAAACAGAACATGTTCTTCAATGCGTACAGCTAAAAATTAAAACATTATCCACTCCCAACTGATGCATTGTTTTCATATAATACAAAATCAGGTCCTGGACGTGGTCGTCCACCTTTCGAAAAAGAATTAGACGAAAAAGACGAAATCGAACTCAAAACTAGCGCCGTCGAAGGACACCAGACTAGATAATATCGATCACTGGATTACAATGGACAAAAAGAAAAGATGCAAGCTGCCGAAATGCTCCGCACAAACAAAAATGTTTTGCTTAAAATGTAAGGTAAACTTATGTCGATACGATTACCCCCCACTTTTAGTTATTTTTATGTAAATTTTGTAAAAAAAAAATGTTTATTATTTCTAGTTTTTATTACATGAATTTCATAAAATTTTAAAACAATATTTTTTACTTTAATTTGTTCCAATGTATAGCTTTTTTTTGTAAAGAAAAATGTAGATGAGTGCTTTTTTTTTATAAAATAGTTGATTTTTTTTAACATGGCACGCAGTTGTAATTTTTTCACCATTTGATACACTACATATTTTTTTAAAAAAAAATTGTAGTTGTGCATTTAAGGGTTAAAAGCGAAAAAACTACGCGTATGTAGGTACTCGTATATTTAACAATATTAATTTAATGAAAAACAATTTCTGCAATACAAAATTGATTAATGTCCCTAAAAATAAATTGAAATCTATGCAAATTATAAAAAATTATTTTTGTGATGTTTATTTTCATTTTAAATTACCAAGTATTTTATATATAATTTTTTTTTTAATTATCGGTTAATTTATTCGTTTTGGGTGAATTGTGTTTTTACACATCGTTATATTTGAACGCCTTTCATAAGTATAGTAAATTGCTAAAAGAAGCAAAAAAAATATTGTTGAGGCGAAAAAAAATATTTCCTAAGGAACAGCCATTTTTTTTGAATTTAAAGACGTGCGGGTCGGATTATTGTGACACTGGATCTAAAACTTTAGTGCGCAAAATTTGAGCCAAATCGGACAATGCTTTCGGGACGCGCATTCAGTTATATGTAAATATTATCCAAAAAAAATCGTTTTTCACAAAAATGTTGATATTAATAATTGCGCTTCAATTAAATGAATTAACAAACAATAATCTAGAGTAAATTATATTTCTAATAAAACAACAAAGTCTATTATCGGTGGAAAAACAGCCAAGTTATATCAAGTTCCCCAGGCAATAAATGCGCCGCAGACCACTTGATTAAGAAAATCGAGCTCACACTTTTAAAGACATTGAAATAATTTACAACAACAATACTTTTGCATTCTCCTGATCCCACAATGATCTATTGTAAAGTATTTTGTATCTCGTCTATTGTTATGCCGTTCTTAATTAATATCGAAACGGTACGTATTTTTTAACGCTATTTCAAAATCTCCAATTTTACATTTTCAAAAATTTTGTTCAAGAAATTTACCGAAATCAACGATTGGACTTTAAGGTCTTATTAACAAAATACATGTGATTAAAAATGCCAAATATTGTAGGTATCCTCTTCTTAATTTGGCGAGGGCAGCGTTTTAATTTCAGCGGATTTGAAGAATATGTGATTTTTCATTCTTTTTCAACTTTTAGGCTACATCTTTTGGGCATTTTAATATTTCAAATGGCTTTTGTCGAAATATTATACAACTTGATATAAGTTCTCAATCCTGTAAATTAAAGTTAAATTAAAACACTATACGTAAATTGTCCCCCTTTAAGGTCAAAGGTCAAATTTAAGGAGATTCAAATTTTTTTAAAACAAAATATCGAAATAATATATATTTGTGGAAGGATTTCGATAAAAATTATTGATAATATTTTAACAATTCTACAAAATAATATTCTGGTCTTATTTTCTGAAATTAACCCGTGGGGTACTCAGAATGAGTCCTAGTTTTAAAATTTTTTCTCAAAATTATTATATCTGTAATATCAATAGGCTAGGCGATTTCTTGTGACCGATGTTTTGTTCTACCGTTTTATTCCGATTTTGACCAAACGTATATGATTTGAAAGGTATTTCTTTTTAGCCGATTTGCAGATTTACAGATTTTTAAATTTTTTCCTTTATTTTGAGTAAATTGCATTTAAAGTTGCTACTAACACATACATAAAATTATACAACGCTATGTGTGTGTTTATTAAATTTGTTAATGTGTTTGTAATAAAAATGAGTTTGTTTTTTGTGGTGATTTGTGAATTGGCTATAATTGATTAGCATACCTTTAGGTTCTTTATTTAATGAAAAAATAAAATTTCCTAGAATTTGCACTCGAATTTCGAGTGCTGGAAACTGCTAGTTCATATAAAGGTATACTGAGGGCTTATATTCAAAAAGTGCTACTAATTTTTGATTTCAAACTGTTCTCTGATATAACTGCCAAATATAATATTAATTTTGTTACCATGCATGATTAGTACGACTATTTCTTAATAGAAATTGTGGCAAATCAATCGACAAATACTTTTAGATCTTATTAATAAATTCATTTTACACGCTCTCTTTAAAATAATTATTAATGCAGATAGCACTTTTTGAATTTAAGCCCTCGATATACAAATTTGTTTATACTGTATTAAATATAAAAATTAATTAATCTAAATATTTTCATAAAATAACGAATAAATTTGAGGAATTTTATGAACACATTAAATTTGTTTTATTAAAAAAAAATGATGAAGAAAATATTTATAGATTTTCATATAGAGTCAATTTGCCATCAAGAGTACCCCACGGGTTAATTTCAGAAAATAAGTCCAGAATATTATTTTGTAGAAT
The DNA here is from genome assembly GCA_963682025.1 of Cordilura impudica. NCBI lineage: Eukaryota > Metazoa > Arthropoda > Insecta > Diptera > Scathophagidae > Cordilura > Cordilura impudica. The sequence goes on from OY821517.1 coordinate 48,786,923, forward strand.
TATTAAAATATTATCAACAACTTTTATTGAAATCCTTCCACAAATATATATTATTTCGATATTTTGTTTTAAAAAAAATTAAATTTCCTTAAATTTGACCTCTGACCTTAAAGGGGGACAATTTATAGTGTTTTAATTTAACCTTAATTTAAAGGATTTAGAACTTATATCAAGTTGTATAATATTTCGACAAAAGATATTTGAAACATGAAAATACCAAAAAGATGTAGCCTAAAAGTTGAAAAAGTATGAAAAATCAAATTTTTCTTCAAATCCGCTGAAATAAAAATGCTGCCCTCGCCAAATTAAGAACACGATACCTACAATATTTGGCATTTTAAATCCCATATATTTTGTTAATAAGACCGTAAAGTCCAATCGTTGATTTCGGTAAATTTCTTGAACAAAATTTTTAAAAAAGTAAAATTGGAGATTTTGAAATAGAGTTAAAAAATACGTACCGTTTTGACATTAATTTAGAACGGCATAACAATAGACGAGATGCAAAATACTTTACATAGATCATTTTATGATCAAGAGAATGCAAAAATGTTGTTGTTGTAAATTAGTTCAATGTCTTAAAAAATGTGAGTTCGATGATCTTAATCAAGTGGTCTGCGGCGCAGTTATTGCCTGGGTAACCTTGATATAACTTGTTTTTCAACCGATAATAGATTTTGTTATTTTATTAGGAAGATAACTTACTCCAGATTATGGTTTATTAATTAATTTAATTGAAACGCAATTATTAATATCAAAATTTTTGTGAAAAATGATTTTTTTTTGAAAATTTTTACATATAAATTCATATTTGAACTACGAACTCAATGCGCGTCCAGAAAGCATTGTCCGATTTGGCTCAAAATTTGTGCTCTAAAATTTTAGATCCAGTGTCACAATAATCCGACCCGCACACCTGAAAATTCGACCAAAAAATTTTTTTTCATACAAACCAATGTCACCCAGCCCTCGAAATTCGAGTGCAAATTCTAGGAAATTTTATTTTTTCATTAAATAAAGACCCTAAAGGTATGCTAATCAATTATAGCCAATTCACAAATCAACACAAAAAACAAACTCATTTTTATTACAAACACATTAACACTTTTAATAAACACACACATAGCATTGTATAATTTTATGTATGTATGTGTTAGTAGCAAGCTTAAATGCAATTTACTCAAAATAAAGGAAAAAATTTAAAAATCGGTGAATCTGCAAATTGGATAAAAAGAGATACCTTTCAAATAATATACGTTTGGTCAAAATCGGGATAAAACGGTAGAACAAAACATCAGTCACAAGAAATCGCCTAGCCTATTAATATTATAGATACAACAGACGCTATTACATGAAATAAATGTATTGTATAATGAACCAAACTATAACCTTTGGAATTTCAGGCCCAAAAATGATGAGTTATAAATGGAATGACAAACATACAGTAGATGATATATATAGAAAAAAAGTAACAGTGGAGCTATCGAAAAGTTGTATTTGAAGTAATTAAATTCGAATTAAATTTTATTTAATCATGATTAAAACAAACTTCAACACTCAAGAGCATAGCTTGAAAGAGATTTCTTAGATTAGTACATATATAAATTACCTCTACAGTATAATACGATCTTGTTCTAATTTGTCTAATTTAGCCCAAATATGCCCAATGACCTATATATAGTACACTAAAATTCTTGTTTACATGATACGTCACGTTTATCAAAGTACCATTTATTTTGTTCACATACTCAGTTATTTTTTGTTACTATTTTTGAGGTTTTGAATTTGTGATATTTTCATAATGACTGAATATGGGGCCACGTTTGTACGGTAAGTAAAATTTTGTACATTTACAAATGAATAAATACTATATTTTGTTTGAATTTATATTTATGAAGAGTAGCTTGGTTGTTATATGTGTGTTTCATTATTGTGCTTTAGTTTTGTTGTTGTGACACCTTTAAGTTTGGTGACCTATATGTTGGATATTGGGAATATAATATGCTATGTATTTTCTATAGGAGATTTTCTCTCCATGAAGCTTTAGCGTTGATAAAGGATGAGGACATAGATGTGGATAATATAACCATATTCCCACCCAATAATGCATGTGGAGACATCACAGATGAAGATTCCGACGTTGAAGACAACGTCGATATAAATAATTTACCGGCTTCGCTAATGCAAAATGAGGTGGAAATTATAAACAAAATCGATTTTGATAGTGATTGGGACACAGAGGATGATATTCCTCTCTCTCAGATTAGAGAAAACTCGTTTAAAAACACGAAGAAATTGAAAAAAAAATAAATAAAAAATATCACTATGTGAAGACAGACTTGGCCACCAATGATGCTATTTTTGAAAAACCTGAGGATGGCGTCGACATAGATGAGCGTAATCCTACTTCTCTTTTTTGCTCTATATTTAGAAAAAATTACGGATGAGACAAATCGGTACGCATTACAAAACAATAGAGAATTGCGCGTGAATATACCCGAAATGAAATTCTTCCTTGGAGTGATTTTGCTAAGTGGATTCGTTCCTCTGCCTAGAAGAAGAACGTATTGGGAACGTTCGAAAGACTTCAATAATGAACGAGTTTCCCAAGCGATAACGTGAAACAAATTTGAGTTTATTTTGTCCAATATTCATTGCCAAGATAACAACTTCTTAGATCCCTCTGATAAGTTCATTTGAGTAAAAAGTTTATGGAAAATGCTTATGTTGAAGAGGAACACAGCGTAGATGAAGCCATGGTTCCATATACAGTTAGACATGGTTGCAAGCAGTATATTCATGGTAAACCAATTCGTTATGGCTTCAAACTATGGGTAGGTACGACTCGACATGGCTACATTAACTGGTTCGAACCTTACCAAGGTGCTTCTACAAATATCAGTGAAACTTACAAGGACCTGGATGTTGGAACATCTGTCGTACTTGAATATGCCAACGCCTTGCGATCAAAATGGAAGGACAAAAACTTTCATTTGTTCTTTGATAAGTTTTTTTCTTCCATCGCTTTGGTAGAAAATCTGGAGAAAAAGAATATGTACGGCACTGGAACAATTAGAGAAAACAGCATTCCTGGAAGTACTTTGCGCGAATCTAGGGAGATGAAAAAAACTATTCGCGGCAGTTATGATGTCATCAAAATTATGAATAGCAATATAATTTTTGTAAAATGGAATGACAATAGTATTTTTACATTTTGTTCTAATGCAATCGGAGTGAATCCCCTAGGATCTGTTAACCGGTACTCCCAAAAAGAGAATAAATTTATTCAAGTCGAACAGCCCCGAATTGTGAAATATTATAATAGGAGCATGGGTGGAGTCGATCTTTCCGATCAGAACATAAGCTTATACCGCACTGCTATAAGAGGAAAGAAATGGTTTTTTCCCCTCAAAACACACTGTGTGGATATGGCGCACAGTGGACCATTTGACGAGAAGGCGGTCAAAAATCTATAACTTTTGATTGGATTGGAATTTTGATATGCGGTTTTCTTTGGTTGGTAGGTGAGACTTTAGCCTTTAAGTTTTGCTATAAAACGTAATTCTCGACCGAAAATAAATAAAAGTTACGGAGGGTTTAATATACATTTTCATTTGTAGTTGAATTTTAGTACAAAAGTGAAGTGTTAAAAGGTAAAAAAAGGTTTTTTTTTAATATAATGTCTTATTTTTTCAGTTAATTTTACAACTAATACTTTATAACAATTTTTTAAGTTAATTTTTCAGAAAATGCCAAACTTTGGCACCCGGAAACTGTTTAGACCTAATGTGCACAAGGGCCAAAGGTTGTTTTTTTTTTTTTTTTGAAAGATCCCGAGTTAAAATATAATTTATTAAGCAGCGAACGTAAAAGTTACCTTATATTGGTTCAAGATAAAGAAGTTTCAATGTAAAACTCGTATGTTTTTGCTTTAGTTAAATTTTTTTTATTGTCTTTTTAAATAACGGGTGATTTTTTAAGAGCTTGATAACTTTTTTTTAAAAAAAAACGCATAAAATTTGCAAAATCTCATCGGTTCTTTATTTGAAACGTTAGATTGGTCCATGACATTTACTTTTTGAAGATAATTTCATTTAAATGTTGACCGCGGCTGCGTCTTAGGTGGTCCATTCGGAAAGTCCAATTTTGGGCAACTTTTTCGAGCATTTCGGCCGGAATAGCCCGAATTTCTTCGGAAATGTTGTCTTCCAAAGCTGGAATAGTTGCTGGCTTATTTCTGTAGACTTTAGACTTGACGTAGCCCCACAAAAAATAGTCTAAAGGCGTCAAATCGCATGATCTTGGTGGCCAACTTACCGGTCCATTTCTTGAGATGAATTGTTCTCCGAAGTTTTCCCTCAAAATGGCCATAGAATCGCGAGCTGTGTGGCATGTAGCGCCATCTTGTTGAAACCACATGTCAACCAAGTTCAGTTCTTCCATTTTTGGCAACAAAAAGTTTGTTAGCATCGAACGATAGCGATCGCCATTCACCGTAACGTTGCGTCCAACAGCATCTTTGAAAAAATACGGTCCAATGATTCCACCAGCGTACAAACCACACCAAACAGTGCATTTTTCGGGATGCATGGGCAGTTCTTGAACGGCTTCTGGTTGCTCTTCACTCCAAATACGGCAATTTTGCTTATTTACGAAGCCATTCAACCAGAAATGAGCCTCATCGCTGAACAAAATTTGTCGATAAAAAAGCGGATTTTCTGCCAACTTTTCTAGGGCCCATTCACTGAAAATTAGACGTTGTGGCAGATCGTTCGGCTTCAGTTCTTGCACGAGCTGTATTTTATACGGTTTTACACCAAGATCTTTGCGTAAAATCTTCCATGTGGTCGAATAACACAAACCCAATTGCTGCGAACGGCGACGAATCGACATTTCACGGTCTTCAGTAACACTCTCAGAAACAGACGCAATATTCTCTTCTGTACGCACTGTACGCATTCGTGTGGTTGGTTTAATGTCCAATAAAGTAAACTGAGTGCGAAACTTGGTCACAATCGCATTAATTGTTTGCTCACTTGGTCGATTATGTAGACCATAAATCGGACGTAAAGCGCGAAACACATTTCGAACCGAACACTGATTTTGGTAATAAAATTCAATGATTTGCAAGCGTTGCTCGTTAGTAAGTCTATTCATGATGAAATGTCAAAGCATACTGAGCATCTTTCTCTTTGACACCATGTCTGAAATCCCACGTGATCTGTCAAATACTAATGCATGAAAATCCTAACCTCAAAAAAATCACCCGTTATTTCTATATCAATTTTTATGGTTAATTTATGAAATATAACAATTTTTATTGTAAATTTACAAAATATATAAATTTTTAAATCAAGAAAATTTTTTAACTATATAAAAAAACTTATTGTTAGTGTAATGAAAAAGTACTTTAAATCAACCAATTTTAGTAAAAATTTCTTCTAAATAGCCTTGATTTTCATCTTCTAGAAGTTATTTAGCTTCTTCGTCTAATTCAATAGAGGTAGTTTTCCATTTTTGACGAATGTTGGACATATATGGATCTGAAGTGCACAACAAAATAGTGATAAGGTCTTCATTAGTACAACATCTGGACATTTTCCTTGTGTTGTGCTCGCGAAAGAATCTGTAGTCTTTGTTCCTTTTTTCTTGCGCTTCTTCAGATAGATCTCCTATTGGTAGCATATTGTTTTGAATTATTTGTTCCCCCATGGTACAAAATTTTATGAACTGTGGATGGCATATATCTCCAAGAGTATTTTTCATTATAAAGTATATCTGTTTTATTGGCGTACTCTCCAAATTTTTTTGCATTTATCTTTCTGCTGCATGCTAGAACTTGTAATATGATTTTGAATCGTCTTATTAATTCATGATCTACACCTGTGATAGATGCTGCAGTTTCCGGATCGGAAAAAAATCCCCTTGCAGTATTTCCATCATTTCTGTTTCCTTCCCCTTGTTTTCGTTGGTCGATTACGAGGCCTAGCTGTAGATATTTTTGTTGAATTTGTTTTTTTTTTGCTTTCTTTTTTCTTCGTTTTCTTTGTTTTTTCTCACTGTTTCGCCTAACGGACCAAATTCCAAATCATAACCCAATTTAAGAATATGTTCCATGAAACGTATTCTACATGAATAGGCTTCCTTAAAACTATCGTCTTCTGGTTGGCTTAATTGACTTGATGTCTTTTGGCATATAATGCAGCTTGACGTTGACTTTGTTCCAGTTAGAGCTTGTGCAACTTTTCCATCAATCATTGTGAGACACATTTTAAAATGTACTTCAATGTCTTAGTCATCAAATTTAAATATTACTGGTTGAAGTTCCTTAATTTGATCTTTTATTTTTTGAACTTCTTCAGTTATGACATCTTTGGTTTCCTTTTTGAAGGCAAATTTTATTGGTCTGCAATACTTTGTTGAAGAAGGAATTTCATTTTTCCATATATCAATTTCTGTTGCTCTACTAGTTGACGGCTCTAAGACGCTATACCATTTGTTAAGCGCAATGGACCGAAAGATACCATAAATAAATTAGCATCTGATGAATTTTCGGCATTAAATTGTTTGTATTGTTTCTGACCAGAGGATCCATCACATCCCCATTTAGAAATTAAAGTAATGCTGCCATTACCAATTTTTTTTAAATGATCAGTATCAAGCGTATTTAGCAATCGTTCTGCAGTATGTTCAAGGAGATCTTGCAATTTTATTTCTGCTGATGTTGATGTTGTGACACTAATAGCAGATTGTGAAGGTAAGCATTCTTTTTTGGAAGAAACTAAATCTCGATACTCTGGAAAAATCCCACAATTGTTTTCATTGGTTCGCTTCCGCAATTCCTTATATTGATTTTTGGTCAATTTCAAATCCAAAAATAGGGCGAACGCTTCTTCCGGCGTAAATTTCTTATCTTCAATTGGTGTAGGAATGCTTTTCAAAATCCTCTTTGTGCGCCTTGGGCTCGCTTCTACTACTTTTTCAGTTATTTCAATTTTATTTTTTTTTATTTTGGGTTGGCTGAATTTGGTGCAAAAATGAATCCTTAATAATTCTTTGAGAAATTTCTTCATTTATATTCTCCAGCTTGCGCCTTCGAGATCTTTCACTACATCCGTCAATTGGTTTTGCTGGTCGACCCTTTTTTCCACTATCGTTGGCAGTTGTAGATGTACTCTCAAAAATAAGTTCCTTTATTAACCAGTCTTGGTAACGTTTGTACATCTTTGCCTTGCTATGAGAGCATACAATGTACCGTCCTTTCAAATTCGATGCAAAATTAGTTATTTTTCCTTTGTGCATTTCAATGTCTTCTAGGTTACAATTCTTAAAGAAGTCGTTGCTCACTATGTGCAAAATTACATCGTCTACATCATTTCGTTGAAAATAAATAGCTGACAGATCTCTGTAACAGTACTTAGCCATTGCACAAATTGTAATGAATAATAATTGTGGAAACATTATTATAAATAGTCTTTCTTGCAATTATGTAAAATAAAAATTTTTATCTTTTATTACCACATTTAGAAGCTTAAAAAATCCACACCCTAACCCCTTTTAAAAGGTGAAGCATACCTGCTCATATCTTAAAGGGCAATGTCGCCATAATTTTTTTTTTTTTTTTACCATTTACATGTTATTTAAATTGTTTCCCATTTTGTCAGGTATTTAAACTAAAGAAAGATACCTATGTAAATGTACCTGTAACAATTAAGCGCATTATATCAACCCTTTTTTATAAGTATATAACAACTCCTGACAACTCTACCGACACGCAAAAAAATACACCGCGGTGCACCGGTACGACCAACTTTTGTATTCATAACACTCAAACGGACGGACGGACCGACATCGTTTAATCGACTCAGAAAGTGTTTTTGAGTCGATCCGTATAATAAAAGATGGATAAAGGTCCAATATTTTTGGCAGTTACAAACATCACCTCAAACTTAATATATCCTAACCACATAGTGGAAAACTTTTGTATTCATAAATTTTGCAGAAAGTATCTAACCTTGGGTCAGAAAAATTGTTCTGGTGCACACGGGCGGAAACTGGCGGGTGTATAAAGGGTTATATGAGTATAGGGGAGGGTTCGGACTATAGAAGAGTGCAAGATTTTTTCTGACTGCTTTTGACTGGCAGGAGTTATGCTCTATTAAGTAGGAGATTTTCGGAAAATTTGGACCTTTTCTAAAAAAACTTTTGTTTTTAAATTTCGGAATGACTCAGTGATTTTACGTTTTTAACATTAATAGTATGGAAGCCACAAAATTATACAAAATTTATTTCACTTCAAAATCTTTTAAATCAAAAAAGTTACAGTCATTCAAAAATAAAAATTTACAAAGAAATTTTTAATTTAAGCAAAATACTGAGAAAGCTTATTTTCGAAGACCCTGTTCGCTGTGATATAGTTGAGATAGAGTCGCAAGTTTTTGGCTCCCGAGGTTTACTAGTATTTACTTTCAAATGAATAACATAACTTTAAAATCGGTAACAAAAAAAAAAAAAGATTTTTGGCCGCCTTTTCAAAATATGGTCCACTGTGTGGCGGTGCATAATGTCTGGCAGATTCACAAGCATAATGGGGGAACTATGGATCAATTGTCTTTTAGGAGAAGTATCGCCAGTACTCTACTTGTTCAAAATAAAAAAGTTCCGGTTCACCAAAGGGGTCATCCATCGTTAAGCCTTAATAATGAATTGAATTGGGTAATTTCACAGGAAAAACAAACAAGATGTGGAGCCTGTCATCAAAAAACCTTAACTAGATGCCGAAAATGTGACATAGGATTACATATAAAATGTTTTGTGTCGTATCACACCCAATGAGTAATGTGCCCAATGTCCTATATATAGGACGGCTTCAAAAACCATTTTTTTAATAAATTTTTAAAAACCTATAACCAAAATAATATAAAAGTACTCTAAAAATTATCATGCTAAAGCAATAGGCGTATCTGGGTTATTTTACACAATTATTTTACTCTCCAACCCACTGTGCAACATGTGTATGTACACATATAGCTATTGTATGTGCTCGTATACAACATAACAGTTAAGCTTATAAAAGTTTATGGGCAGATAAAAAAACATATAATTCATTTTTTTTTTATATTTTTGAACTTTTCTGAAAAACAAAAACAACAACAAAATAAAGATGAAAAACAAAATACCAACAACAACAAAATGTGTGAATTTTAATAATTAGAGAGAAATGTAGCAGCAACACGCACGTGCCAAACATATTCTCAAATGAATGACTATGCAGAAAAATACTTAAAAACTTATACAAAATATTGAAATATTATTTTTAATTTCAATTTCAAAAGAAAATATAACTTAGAATAAAATACGAGCTCATATTATTAAGTAATATTAATTCAATGAAAAACAACTTCTGCAATATAAAATTGATTAATGTCCATAAAATTAATGTAAACATCCTGAAGATAAATGGCATGAAATCTGTGCAAATTATCTAAATATTTTTTTGTGAATATTTTTATTTTATTAAGTGATTATGAAAACACATCGTTATTGTTGAATGTTATTATGAAAGATAATTATTATAAAGCACTGTCAAAACACTGGGTAACGCAAAGTTTATTAAAAGAGCTTGGCCAGCTACCTATTTGTTTGACAAAATTTACAAATTTTTGTAAATATAAAAAGCACTGTATATATTTAAAGCAATGACAAAATATTTATAAAAATTATTTTTCAAGTTATTCTTTAACTAAATAATACCAACTGCGTAGTCAGAAATGTATGGTCGGCAAAACAGTGGGAAACCAATTTCAAAAGTAGCAAAAGCACAAGAAACCACTGTGTCAGCTGAACAATAATAACATTTATGGTTGGTTGTACTCGGGAGAACATTTGATATCACAGCGTTAGCTTAGCAAGGTAAAATTAACGAAAAAACTGTAGTAATTTGTCAACACTCACTGGCTTTGACTGTATGTAATAAATGCAACATTGTAATTTTCTAATGAATATTTATATCTTTTTTTAGTGTAAAATGTAATGTATTTTTAGACTTTAATTCTGTTTAACCTTGAATTTTTCTCCGTACAAAAAAAAATATTAAAATTCTCAACTTAAAAGAATGTTGTTTATGTTGTCACTGTTTTACTTAAATATTTATTTTTAAAACCATAAAATACGACAACAAAAAAAAATCAAAAACAAACAAAAAATAATGTCACATATAAATTTTCGGCATAGAAAAAACGAAACTTAAACACAGCACGTGGAAATAAAAATATGTTAGACTTTAATGTTTAGCGTTTTTTTACACATAAATATAAACGATAAACTTAAATCTTGAACAATTATTTAAAGTTGACAATTGAAGCGGACATTTTTGGATGGCATAGAAAATACAAAATTTGCTGGACAAACAGTGCATACAATTCGAATTATTTCGAAATATTTGTGAGTTGTAATTTATTTATTGTTGTTTATCATTGTTGTTGGTTTAAAGCTAATATAATGTTGCCAGATTAAATAAAATTCATCCCTGAAAATGCTGGAAAATACCCAGCGAAACGTCGGAGTTTGAAAATGAAATAAATAGTCTTTTATTTACTTTTTAAAAATAATGACCTTGAAAGCCCATTTAGAAAAATTCTAAAACCCATAATAAATTTAAAAAGGTCGAAATATTTAGAAGAAAAAGTTTTAATTTGAATTTGAATTTTTTTGTTATTTTTTTGATAGTGTCCCTGGATTATATTTATTTATACTAGCAGATTCCACCCCTCGAAATTCGAGTGCAAATTCTAGGAAATTTTATTTTTTCATTAAATAAAGACCCTAAAGGTATGCTAATCAATTATAGCCAATTCACAAATCAACACAAAAAAGCAAACTCATTTTTATTACAAACACATTAACAAATTTAATAAACACACACCCCAATATGCATTGAAAAATTATTTCTCCAATGTTGGAGAAAAGTTAAGTTCTCAAATTGATATCTAATATAATTCTCAACTTGAGTTGAACAATTTTTCTCATTGTTTGCTTTCAACTTGATATCAAGTTGAGACTTAAAATTTTTTCCAATCTTTGAGAAATATTTTAACATCAATTGGATAACCAACACTTTTCTCCACTTGAGACCAAACTTTTTCTCAACTTGAGTATAATTTGTGTTGAGTTTGAGATATTATTTACAACTTTTGTATTCTCGTATGGCAGCGCTGTTCATTTCTCACAGTAAAGGCCGAGTTAGCCCCACGTAACCGTAACCTAACGTGTCAGCCGTTTTTTTTTACATGAAAAACAGTTACCGAACTTAACTGTAACGTAACTGGAACGTCCCAACCTGCTGAATTTAATTTCGCTACTTTTGTACGTAACATTTGTGAACAGCTTACAAAGTTTGGTTAATTTTACGTTCTATAATTGCACTAAATGCCAACGTTACATTTACGGTACGGTTACATTTTAAAAATGTGTGGCTAACTCGGCCTTAACGTTGCGAATCATATATATGTTCTAATTTCTACAAATAATAATAATTGTGAAAGTTTTCAGCTTTGTGGTAAATTTTAATTATCTTGATTTAAAAAGGAATTGTTGCAGAAAAGAAAAATTAAATAAATAAAAGGGAGGTAAAAGTATAATAAGTTTTATATAATTAATGATACAAGGTGGGCCAAAAGAAGTCATCCGATGTTGTTTGGCTCTCATTTTTGCAAATGGCGGCCAATGTCAAATCTGTTTTGACATTTGTGAACTAGACAGATGTAAAATACAAGTGAACAAGCTATGGAGCGATACACTCCCCAGGAACGCGGAATAATCGTGTCTATTTTTTTGCGTAACAATTCGTCTGTGGTGTTGGCGTAGCGCGAATTCAGTCGAATTACGTGAACAAGCAAAATTATCGCTTCTGGGGCACCAAAAATCCACGAGTGATGCACGAGGAGCCTTTACACCCGCTCAAAGTGAGCAAGTGCGCTGTTCACTCTGGAGGAGTCATCGGGCCATTTTTTTCGAGGACGCCGCTGGTCAAACGAAACAGTGGACGGTGCGCGCTATAGGGCCATGTTAACCGAGTTTTTTCTGCCGCAATTGAACGAATTAGGACTGGAGGACATGTGGTTCCAACAGGATGGAGCAACGGCACACACTGCGCGAGCCACAACCGATATTCTGAAGGTGACGTTCCCTGGTCGCCTCATCTCTCGTTTTGGCGATTTACAAGATCGCCCGATTTAACCGTTCCAGACTTTTTTGTGAGGTTTTTTGAAGTCCCGTGTTTACGTGAACAAGCCCGAAACACAGGAAGCCCTCAAGGACAACATTCGAAACGAGTGCGAGAATCTGTCGCCCGAAGTTCTCGCCGAAGTGATAAAAATGCCATAAAACGAGCCCGTAGAGCAATCAAATGGGACGGCGCCCATTTGGCCGATATCATCTTCTCGACTTGACCAATAAAATTCTAAAGGTTCAAATAAACATAATCAAAAAACAGAATCGAAGTTTTTCATTTAGAAAAAAAATGAGAGCCAAACAACATCGGATGACTTCTTTTGGCCCACCTTGTATATATCTATAATTAAATATGTGATATACATTATAGAACAAAAAAGTGAAAAGTGTGTTGTCATCTTGCCAAAAGCACCATTTAAGCAGGCCTCTGAATTTAAAGAATTCGAGTCCAAAGTACAATCATCGGAAAACAAGTTTAGCGACCTGGTAAGTTTCACAAAAATATGAGCAATATTCAAGGCTAATTACTTAATTTGTTATTAGGTTGCCGAACTAATAATTTGTGGCAATTCTACAAAATTTCTAAAAATTGCATGGCGGAAATTGGTCACTGATGAGGTAGCCAACAAATACTGCTGGCAAGGACCAAATTCCAAAGAACCTGTACGAGCTCTCAGCGTAACGGCGGCATTAAAACGTGATTATATTTTTATGTTTTGATTCCAATTGATATTAATTAAATCTAATTAATCTTTCCAGAAGCCTACAATCAAAAATTTTCTGCTGCTTCTTCGGACAGCGAGTTCGAAAGAACGATAATTTCATTTTTCCAGCATGCCAACAACCGCCTACAAAAAAAGGTGAAATATTTAAATGAAAATGATGGAAACAAAATTAATTGATATATTTTTAACTATTTCTACTTTTTTTGAATTTTTTAATATTAATTTAATTTAATATTAATTTAAATATTTAACATGCGATTCTAAGAAATTTTGTTTAATAGCCACAAATTAAGGCAATAAGTTCGGCAACCTAATAACAAGTTGAGTAATTAGCCTTGAATATTGGTTTTATTTTTTGTCAAACTTACCTGCTTAAATGGTGCTTTTGCCAATATTGGCTTACGTTTTAAGGTTGCCGTATCTTCCCCAAATTTTACCTCTTCCAATACTCTTTTCCAACAACTTTCAAAAAAAGTACAAATAATTAATTAATTTATTTTTAATTCTATAGTTAAAAAATTTTTAACATGTTATAATATTTAATGTGTCATAAGTAATAAATGAAATTAAAAATTGCCGAAAAAGTGGAAATAATTAATTGATATATTTTTAATTATTTCTATTTTCTTCCTTTTTCAATTTAAATACTTACTTATGTCCTATATAATATTAATATTCAAAAAAGTACAAATAATTATTTAATTTATTTTTAATTCTAAATTAAAAAAAAAATCATGTACATGATAATACATATTAAATATGTAATAAAATTAAATTGAAACATTCAGAAAAAAGTACAATGTTTCCATTTCTAAAATTAATATGATTTTTTTTAATATGGCAATTCCGTACCTTCCATTTGATACCAATTGGAGAAATTTCTTTACTATCAAGTTGAGAATCACAAATTTCTCAATTTGATAACTAAGAAAATCACCATATAAAAAATGTGCCTTTTAAGTTGAGAAGACTATAATCCGACTATTGAGGTGCATTTGAGAATTAACGTTGGAGATTTGAGAAATGTATTTGATCTCAAATGCACCTCAAGTTGATAGTAAACAAAAATGTTTGTTGGGACATAGCATTGTATAATTTTATGTATGTGTTAGTAGCAACTTTAAATTTTATTTATTATTATTATTATTTATTTATTATCTATCATTATTTTACAAATATTTATAAAAGAACTTAACTAATTGTGAGATTTTATCTAAAGATATTACAACAACTATTTACAAAAATTATCACATATGTATATGTAAACTCAACAAATAATATAAATAATATATAATTTTCCTTGTATAATTTTCATTAAGTTATACAATATATGATATAGAATATAGTTAAATAAATTAAATATTACTAATGTAATAAAACATAACTTAATTTTGTCTTTTATATATCATGTAAGATTGAATAAAACTTTCATAAAATTAGGGGTTACGTTTATTTGGTCAAATATTTGCGTAGTCTGAACGCACCTTAAGTAAGTATTGGTCTAATACACATTTTATATAAAAGAAGTTTATTCTTTATGTTTAGTTTACTTTTTTTATTTAGAAGCGGGAAGAGTGATCTACCACATTTGATTGCCTTCGAACAGCTTGTTTCTAAATGTTTTTTGAATGATAGTTTACGATCAAGTGTGACCCCTAGGTATTTTATAGAATCTGAAAAATTAATCAGTTTGCCTTGTACTGAGAATGGTCGAGATGGAAGTCTCTTAGGAGATCTATTAAAAGGAAAGATTATTGCTTGAGATTTATCTTCATTTATCTTAACTTTCCATTTATTGAAGTATTTGCTCGCTGAATTCAGACATCTTTGCATACGTTTAACAATTGCGTTAGAAACTTTTCCGTAGCTAACAAATGCGCTGTCATCTGCATAGAAAGCTACGTCGTTACCCTTGAGAGGTTTGAAATCAGAAATATATAATGAATATAGGAGTGGTGATAGCACAGATCCCTGTGGTAATCCAGCATGGATGGGCTTTTCATTGGACTGACATCCTTCAATTTCCACTACGAAGATTCTATCTTTAAGAAAATTATTAATAAGTTTAACTAGATATAAAGATAGTTGCATTTAATGGAGTTTATAAATAAGACATCCATGCCAGATCGAGTCGAAAGCCTTTTCAATATCCAAGAATAGTACCCCTGTTGAATGTCTATTTCTTTTATTATGTTTAATCATATTCACTACTCTTTGGACCTGATGCGTTGTAGAATGTTGTGCTCTAAAACCATATTGATATTTATGAATAAGTTCTTTTTCGTCGGCTATAGTTTTTATTCGCTCAAAAACTATTTCTTCAAATACTTTATCTAGGCAACCCAACACACTAATGGGACGGTAACTACTTGGATATTTTGGGTTTTTTCCAGTTTTAATAATGGGGATAATTTTGGCCTTTTTAAAATATTGTGGAAAATAAGAATTTTGGATACAAAAATTAAAGATTTTTACTAAAACGATTAGTGCTGAATTGGGAAGTTTTTTTAGCACTATATTATGAATTCCATCAATCCCGGGAGCCTTATTATTTCTAAGTCGTTTAATATAGAACTTCAACTCATTTATATTTGTTAAAGAATCAACAACTTCAATCGTGTTTTGTTCCAGTGTTTTAAGAAAAGAGTTTACTTTCTTGTCCATTGGCCCATTCACAAGAACAGTTGTGAGGTGAGCGTTAGAAAAATGATCAGCAATAGCATTTGCTTTGGCTGTATTATTTGTAATCATACAATTATTAACTTCTAGAGCTCCAAAGGCCTTATTCTTACCTTTTATGTATTTTGATAGCTTCCAAAATTTTTTATGTCCTACAGGTAACTTTGAAAGCATCTTAGCCCATTGTTCATTTCTATCATTACTCCCGAATTATCGCGCCAGTTGTAATTCTAACGTTTGGATCAGGACATCTTTGAAACTGTCTTCTAAATTTGTTTCTCGTGGATATTAATTGCTTACACAATATAGAAATTCGTCTATAATTATTCTTCCTAGGTTTATGTGGTATGGTTTCTATAAAAACTTCCATCAAAATGTCCGAAAATTCATGAATAATATTGTCGACGTTTGACAATGTCAAATTTGAATGAATTGTAGGAGACAAATTTGTTTTGAGTTCAAATGTTCTCCTGAAAAATGTCTAATCGGCCTTAGCATAGTCTGGAAAAATTCGCACGTCCTCAGCTACATGTTCACCTATGTAGAAAGTAATTGGAACGTGATCCGAATTTAATTGAAATGGATGTGTCTCAAGGTTAGTAAAAGAAAATGATGAATTTGTAATCAATAAATCTATTGTTGATGGTCTTCTATGTACAATATTCTGTGGAAACCTAGTTGAGTTTAATGGAAAATATATATAATATTTAGAAGATAATTGATGGTTGAATAGCATTCGCCCCGCTGTATTGGTTTCTGCTCAGTTCCAACTGGGGTGATGAGCATTAAAATCCCCTAAGATAAAAGTCTCCAGGATTTGATGTGAGTAGCCTTAGATCGCTTAAAAAATCAACGGTGTATTGCGGACAGTACGCTGCAACAAACATTACTTCACTGTTGTTTAATGTTATTGACAAACATAAATTTTCAAACAGCTTTGTTGGATAAGAATTCTGTAGCTTATGTTTTATAGATGATCGTATAGCAATTGCAACACCTCCTCCCTTAGTGATCCTATCATTTCGGTATAGTTTATAGCCTGGTAATGTAAAGTTGTGTTCAGGTTTAAGTTGAGTTTCGTTTAACATTAAGATGTCAATAGAGTGTTCTCTTATAAAAAGATGTAGTTGTACAGATTCAGATAATTTCGAAATTCCCTGACAATTCCAATGCATTACTTTGAGACATTTTCGTATATTTGTTTTATATCGCATATTTAAGTAAAGACATTATAACATTAAGTTGTTCAACTTTAGTAGTACATTTACGAAGGTCAGCTGTTGCGTTAATAAATATATTGAATAACTCATCTACTGTAAAAAGCTAATCTGCTATATTGCTTTTTTGATTGGTGCGTTTTAAAACATCTGAATAACTTATTCTCGATGTTAATGGTATTGAACTTTGTATGTCAGGGTTAGTATTAGAATTACCCGGCACTTGGCGAATATAATTGTGAACCTTAGTATTAGCCCGGGTTTGTCTGCTGTTGTTCAAGTTCTGTCGCATCATTATGTAGTCTTTGCGACTTGGACAGCGGGGGTCATCGGCGCGATGATTGGTGTTTTTTAAGTTTTTATTTGCACAGTTAAAACATTTATAAGTAACAGTATCATCTGTTTTGTTGACATGGCAAGCCGAGTAGTCATGATCTCCACCACAAGCAATACAAATATTATTTCGATGACAATTTTTTGTGCCATGTCCATACATTGCACATTTAGTGCAAAAAGTTGGCCCTCTGTCAAATTTTTTGGATTTCTCCAATGAATCACAATGCCACGTAAATATCTGATTTTCAGTACATCACACTTGGAATGTTGACTTCTGTCAAACTCTAATATGTATAATGCATCATCAACTGATGATCGCGACGTTTTTATTTCCTTCACACTTACCGCAACAACATTAAATGATTCTTTGAGCTCTTCAGATATAGCTTTAACATCGGTTTGTGGCAAACCAAAAAGAACTAATTTGAATAACTTTCTATCTTTTATATCATGTGAGTAATACAAAAACTTCTCATTTGTGAGCGTAGTTTTGGCTGCGTTAAAATCAGACAATGTTGGTGACATTATTTTGGTACCAATTGAAATTCTTTTGAACTGGTATGTTGCTCCCAGTTTCTGATATACAGTCGAAAAGCCATGCACAGCATCAACAACAATTGGCGGAATCACAACTTTAAAATCTTTTTGTTGCAGTTCGCCTTCGCTGTAGGTGTCATCGTCGTCTTCATCTTCCAAGTCTGCCAAATCTTGAAACCTGTTGCTATTAGTAGCTAGTTTATTTTTTGGGGCTCTTCCCCAAAATTTTTTTCGTTTTGATGCGTTCATTTGCACGTTTTTTTTTTATTTTGTTTTGTCTGTAGTTTTTGTTTGTACAATGTACAGTTTATATTATTTTTGTTTATCTTTTATACTAGTTTTGTTTATCACTCAGAGAACGTCTTTATACCACGAATGTAAGTATGCGACTGAGCAACTTTAAATGCAATTTACTCAAAATAAAGAAAAAATTTAAAAATCTGTGAATCTGCAAAACGGCTAAAAGGAAATACCTTTCAAATAATATACGTTTGGTCAAAGTCGGGATAAAATGGTAGAACAAAACATCGGTCACAAGAAATCGCCTAGCCTATTAATATTATAGATATTGTTTTTCTGACTACTCGCAGTGAAGATACTACACCTGCAGTGAATGGCATCTGGAACAGTGATAACCAGGGAAACCAAAAATATGCTCTAAAAATTAAATTTTTTATTTAAAAAAAAGAACGCAAACACAAAGAAAATGACAAAAATTTAAACTAAATAACAAAATATACAGTAAAAAAGGTATAAACTTTAACAAAAAGTTAAAATATTAAAAATTAGAATTCAGTGGCAAACAATAAAGTTTTTTTTTTATTAAGAAAAATTTTAGGTTCATTATTTTCTATTATAAAATAATTTTAAAATGTTTTTTTTTTATTAATTTGTTTGCATTTAGAGTATTATCTTCAAATTAAAAGATGTAAATTGTGGCTCAGAAATCTCCTATTGTGTGTCGAAAATAACGATTTAATTTCGGAATTAATCAACATCTTTTATCAAAAATACTCAATTGTTTTTCAAAAATTTTAGTAAAATTGATATTTTCTAAAACAGAAGTTAAACCATAGAAACAAATTAAAGTTTTTAAAATGGAATTGACAATATCTGAAATACCTGGTACTAATTGCAAAAAAGCACTTAAAAAAATCAAAATTCATGTATTTTTTGAAAAAGTACTCTTTTGCCAAGGTTAGTAAGACTCGGAATACCTCTTATGAAAAATAATTGAAATACAATTTGAAATGTAATAA
This sequence comes from Cordilura impudica, assembly GCA_963682025.1. Classification (NCBI taxonomy): domain Eukaryota; kingdom Metazoa; phylum Arthropoda; class Insecta; order Diptera; family Scathophagidae; genus Cordilura; species Cordilura impudica. The sequence continues at coordinate 48,805,907 of OY821517.1, forward strand.
ATTATTAAATAGGTTAGAATTAATTAATAATTTAAAAAAATCTTATTGAAGCAAAAAATAATATTACATAAATTTAGTTTTTTAACGTTTTTTTGGATTTTATAATTCTATCAGTTAAAATTTAGAATTTAAAACGGTAGTATTAACATCTATAATATTAATAGGCAAGGCAATTCCTTGTGACCGATGTTTTGTTCTACCGTTTTATCCCGATTTCAACCAAACGTATATTATTTGAAAGGTATTTCTTTTTAGCCGATTTGCAGATTTACAGATTTTCATCGTCTGGAATATTTTTTTGGAGTTATGATTGTTTAAAGTTGCTACTAACAGATACATAAAATTATACAATGCTATGTGTGTGTTTATTAAATTTGTTATTGTGTTTGTGTTAATGTGTTGAGTTTGTTTTCTTCATTTAAAATGAGTTGAATTGTGAAGCATACCTTTAGGGTCTTTATTAAATGGAAAAATAAAATTTCCCAGAATTTGCACTCGAATTTCGAGTGCGGGAATCTGCTAGTTTATATTAAGATTTTTAATAAAAGTTGTTGTTGCAGTAAATTACAAAGTGATGGCTTAAGTTTTCAAAAAAAAATCTTTGCCTATTATTTCTAAGCATATTTTTCTACATCGAAAAGCTCCTTTCCACATCTACAGATGTGATAGGAATTTTGAATTTGTGTATTTTTTTTTTTTTTTTTAAGCCTAGTTCCGCGATTCTAATTTCTGCAGATTCTAATTTTGGTAGTTTTTTTTTTTTGCAGCGACAGACCAAAGCCTCTGGTGGGAATCGAACCCACGACCCCCGCATGATAGGCGAGCACGCTACCTACTCACCCACCGGGGCGCAAATTTTAACGCTAATATTTCTCCTGCACTGTATTTTAAAGACGTATTTTTGGTAGAACCACTTAAAACTCCGCAAATTATTTTAATAACTTCAAAGCCATTATTATTTATCTATAACTTGCTTAAACTGAATACAATGAGAAGTATCGCAATCTAAAACTACCTGTATTTGCTCATGAAGGGTAAGTCCAGACGTCTGAAGTTTCTTAATAGAATTTACAATAAATCCATAATTAGAGGAAATGAAAATTAAATCAGCCTTTGTTTGAGAACTTCGTAAGTTTTGTTTTAGCAATATCAATAGATAAGGCGTCTTCGCTGCTGAAAGCTTCTATTAATTCTAAAATTTTTTCATAATTATTTGCATAATAGTTAACTGTCTCAAGCCAAGTTCCCCAGTTCCCAATCGAGTTATAATTGGCTCAGGAGGCAGTGCTAAGTCCGGATGAATTTCTTTAAAAACATCAATTCTACTCGGAGCTTTTAAAAACACTTGTTTTACATTTGAAATTACAGAATTAACACTTTCATATGAATCTCGTATGCGTTCACACACTCGATGAAGGCTATGGACCACACATGTAATATGGGTTACCTTATGCTGCCCTCACACGTACCAACAGTTGGTAGAACTTGTGACAAGTTGAGGGCTAGTTGTTCAAATTTATTGAAAGCTGGATGAAGTTGGATGGAAATATCAAAGTTTTTGATAATTTCGTAAGTTGTACCAACTGTTGGTACGTGTAAGGGCAAGTTGTACAATTTCAGTGTTTTCTTAATTTTTTTCTTAACATTGATCAAGCAACATACGCTTTGAGCGAAAGAAATAATAAAAAATTAGTGATTGGCAACTTCATTGTTTTGTTCTTTTTTTATTTCTTGACTTTGGTGAAGCAAAGCGAAGCGAAAGAAATAAAAATGAGTGATTGCGAGGAGGAATTGTTAATGCGCGATTTTGTTGAGCAATACAAAAATATGCCTGAATTGTGGAACTGCAAAATTGACAGATATAAAAATAAAAATATAAAAAAAGAAGCTATGTGGAGTTGTTAGTATAATACAAAAAAATTAAAAACGACGCAACAGTAGACGACGTAAAAAGAAAAATTGCAAACATGCGTACTCGCTATCGACGAGAACTCAAGAGGTACACACTGAGTGACCGATCTGGTGCGGGTGCGGAGAACCTTTGTGTACCAAGGCTGTGGTATTTAGAGTTGTATAGCTTTTTGCGTGATCTGGAAATATCTTTGTCCGGTCGCTCGAATTTCAGTTCCGAGGAGGATGATGAACCCGCGTGCACTCGCACGGTAAGTAATGTGCAAGTTTAAAAAGCATTGATTCAGTTAATTGGAGGCAAGTAAAAATAGCAATTGCTTAAATTTGCATATTTTCAACATCGTCCTTATTTTCAAGTTTAAGAGTAGTCTTCCATAAACTGAACTTTGCTGTCTGTGTTGACTTTTAAGTAAATGTATTGTTAAGTCTTTTTTATTCCGATTTCAGCACCAACAAAATAAAAATACACCAAAAAAGACATGTACAGTTAACTTAAGGAATGCATTTTTAAAAAAGGCTTCTGAACATTTATATGGCGTTCACACTTAAGTGTTTAGCGAAGTGTTTAGTGTTTATGCGATAAACAAGTCAAATTGAGATGTTTTCCCATACATTTTTTCGTTTGGCTAAACATCTCAATTGAGATGTTTAAATCTTAAACACCTCAAAAACCAAAAATATGACAGAGTTGTATTTAACTTTGCGCATGTTAAGTGCAATATTTCTCATTTTTGCCAAGTTGGCATCCTTATTTTTTTAACATTACTATTAAAGTGGCATTACAATCAAAAAAATACAATACAAAATACAATACAAAAATGAAAATAACGCATCTATATTGATAATTTCATCATTAATATAATTTAAGTAGTTGGCCGCCAATTTAATGATATTATTTTTATCAATTTTCAAAATTTTATAACTTTTCAATTGTTTTTTATTTTTGAAACAGCTGTTCAATCTGCTGAAATGTTTAACTTAAACACACTAAATCAAGTGTGAACGACTGTGTTTTGTTTTGCAAAACATGAGCTAAAACACCTCAAAATATCGTAGTGTGAACACCATATTAGACTCTTCAGTAAATATGCAAGTCTAGGACACTACAGCTATTTATGCCAGTGGATGGGGTTGCTTGAGATGAAACCGGATCAGCAATTATTCGCAAAGCAGGCAATTGATGAAATAATGCTATTGGGCCGCTTGGATAGATTGTCACTGAACTTTTTACAAAAAGCCAACAGTTCAGTCGTTTGCACTTCGTCGTCATCCTCATCTTCGACTGAATATAGTGGAAGTGTAGCCTCTCCACACTTAGCTGCAGTCCCGGTCATAATACCTGCATTATCCACCGATTCAGCTCAGTGTACCCCACAATCATATCATTCGTTATATGCATTATTCAGTGATACTCAACTCAATTTCAGTAACTTCTCGCTTTAACAAAATAAAAATAAACTCGAAAAGTAGAGCTTTTTAGTATGTACATCCCCTTTTTAATACTTTGCTTTTCTTAACAGAGTTACCAGACATTTTAAACTCACAAAAAAACGAAACCAAAACAAACATTAAAAAAATACACTTAAAAAAATTCACATAAAATATAAAAAAACACTTAAAAAATTATAAAAAAAATATGAAAATATGCTCTTATGCAAAAATATGGTCAAAAAATATGCTTTTATGCAAAAATAATCTCTTAAAACTAAAATATGCAAAAATATGCTCTAACAAATCAATGCCGGATTAGTTAAAATCTTCTGAAACGGATAAATACCTCATCCATTTATCAATAGAATGCACTGGAAAAAATATTATACTGCATATATTTGGTTTCCCTGGTGGTAACAAAAGTCAACAATAACGAAAAGAAAAGAACATCATCTGTGGATAAACAATTATTATTTTTTGAGAGTAATGTTCAACGAATTAATATCATAATATCCAATGAAATCCAAGATTTTTTCGACTAAAACTGAAACATGGTTTTCTACTGATATTAAACTGTTAATTCAAGAGAGATATATTTCCTATGCGATGTGGAAACAATTCAAAACACCTGAATCAAAAGCTAAATACCGTGTGGCTAGACGTAATGTCAATAACAAAATTGGAATTGCCAAAACACAGTATTACTCAAAGCGCTTTGGATCTGCACTAGATTCGAAGAAAATTTGGAAAACCATACGTGAAATAGGAATTGGTAAAGACGTTACAGCAAATGACTGTCAAGTTGATGTCAATGAACTAAATCGTACCTTCACAAATTTACCGATGATACAAACTGACAAAAATTTCTATAATTTTTCAACTATAGGCAATATAAATAATGATGATTCCGATGCGTTCGAATTCTCTTGTTGCGAAAATTAAATATAATGCAGTTGGACATGATAACATGCACCCGAAATTTATAAATATACTTTTGACATTACTTTTACCATATATTACTCATTTATTTAATAATATTATTACGTCAAGCATTTTCCCGTCAGTATGGAAGTACGCTAAAATTATACCAATTCCAAAATCTGATACAGAGTTCCGACCAATTGCCATTCTTTGCTTTCTTTCAAAAGTGCTGGAAAACATTCTACATTCTCAAATGTGTAAATATATTAAGGACAAATGTTGACTGAAAAACAATCAGGATTTCGCTCAAACCACAGCTGTGTTACTGCTTTGGTTGATGTTGCAGAAAATATTCGAAGTGAACTATATGATGGAAAAATTAATTTTTTGGTGCTACTTGATCATTCTAAGGCATTTGACACAGTAAGCCACTATACTTTGTGCATGAAACTACAATATTTCTTTAAATTTTCATCAATTTCAACGCGGCTCTTATTTTCATATAACGGATCTAACACAATCCGTATTTTCTAATAATACTTGGTCTAATCCATTAACCCTTACTAGGGGAGTTCCGCAAGGGTCGATTCTGGGACTATTACTTTTCTCATTATATGTGAATGATTTGCCAAAACAACTTTCTCATAGTAAAATGCATTTGTATGCGGATGATGTCCAATTATATCTGAGTAGCCTAATGCAATCAACTGATACAAATTTGTTGGATACTGTTGGCAAAAGCATACCTTATTCCTGGTCTGATGTATGGATGTGAGCTCTTTGCAAATTGTGATGCCAGTAGCAAACGTAAGATGAATGTGCTGTATAATAATATCGTTAGATATACCAAAGACATCAGAAAGTTTGAACATATTTCATCTTTTGCAAAAAGCCTTTACAGCGTATCATTTGAACACTTGCTTAAGATTCGAGTACTAATATTTTTTCGCAAAATTATATGTACTCAAAATCCACCATATCTGTACGCAAAAATTCGTTTCGCAAGATCACAAAGAGGTAGGAGGATCATTCTCCCTAGGCATAAATATCTTGTGTCAGAATGGCAGTTTTATACTAGTGCTTTATGTCTTTGCAATATTATTCCACAAAACCAACAACTTAACAGCAACGCAAACTATTTTTATTTAATTTTTTTGCCTGATTTTAAAATAATATTATATTGTGATAAATTAAATTATTATTATTAGTTTTAAGTATTAAAATTTTGTTAAACTTGCACATCTAACAATAATGCTTTCCTGTACTGTAATTATAAGATTTAATCTTGTTGTACAGGAAATTATTAAATAAATAAATATAAATAAATAAATAAAAAAAAGTAATTTATTCTTCAAACCTGGTACAAACTAACAATAACTATGAGTATTATATTTTCATATCGCTTGAAAATCTTTCAAATATGGATCTGAAACTTTTAAGTCAATTGTGAAGTTTCTAATAAAACTGTCTATTCTATTCAATTTTAATTTGTGAACACCTGAACTGTGTACTAAATCACAATACTGCAACGAAAATACTTTATACAGTACAGGAAAAAATAATAGGGACGACATTTACTTTTCCTCTTTCTCTTGACCTGTCTATCCGATGTCGGATGTTGGCGACCATACTTTTATTTTTATTGTTATACATAGTCTTATTAATATATATGTATATATATATCCTTTTTTTTTCTTTTTTTAAACACATATTATTAATTATTTCGTCGAACAAATCTCTGTCTCTGGCGCAGTTTAGTAGCATTCTGGCATTCGTGATACTAGTCCAATGTCGTAGACATGGTCCTTATTTTCTGCCTATACCGTGCCGTACTTCTATTTTGCCTTGTATGATAAGTTGCAGTAGTTCGTATTTGTCGTTTCTCATGATATGCACCAGATATATGTTTTCCAGCGTTTAATAACATTCAGGAGTTCGCGTTCACTATTCACCCTTCGAAGCACCGCAGAATTGTTGATATGGTCCGTCCAAGGTATTTTTAAAATTCGACGGTATAGCCAGACTTCGAATGCTTCTAGTTTGTTTAAGTCGGCAGTCTTTGTTGTCCATATCTCCATTGCAATAAGTAGAACGGGTAACACGTAGCACCTTACAAAGCATATTTTCATATTATATATTGAATTCGCAATTACTGAGAACTTTCTTATATTTTCTACTCTGCATTTTATTTCCGTTGTGGGATCCAAGTCTTCATTGATCCAACAGCCAAGATACTTTATCTTTTGTACTCGTTCTATCGGTGTGTTCTGACACGTTATTTATAGCGGTGTTTCGGTATTTGTTTATTCTGGTAACAATCATGTATTTTGTTTTTCATACGTTTATTTTTACACCATAATTGTTGCTGCAACAGGTTACGGCATCGATTAATTGCTAAGGACCCTCTATTGAATCTGAAAGAAGTGTAGTATCATCGGCATATCTGATGTTATTTATCATACGTCCGTTTACTTTGACACCTACAGTCGTGTTGCTAAGGGCTTCCTGAAATACGCGTTCTGAGTAAATGTTGAACGGTAAAGGCGAAAGGACACACCTTTGTCTAATTCCTCTGCATATATTAGTTTGATCGATAACTTACTGTTCAACTTTTACTTCTGCTGTTCTGCTAGTATAGGTTTCCGATGTACCGTATTTCTTTCTCGTCAATGTCCATGGATTGAAGGATGTCAATGAGCTTATCGTGTTGCGCAGTATCGAAGGCCTTTTCATAGTCCATAAAGAAACAGATCTTTATGTACGTCTTTGCAATTTTATACTAGAACATGGACAAAGAATAGCGCTTCACAAGTTCACATTGCTTATCTGAAGCCAAATTGAATGTCTCCTATTGAGGCCTCAATTTCCTGAAGACTCTGTTGTGAATAATTTTTAGCGTTGACTCATAAGACCTATAAGTCTGTATTCATTGAGAGATGTATGAGAGAGCAATGAATCCAGATGTTATCCATCCATACGGATATTCACCTGAGCCATAAATTCTGATAAATAATGTTACTATTATTTTTATGTTTGATTCGTCGATTAGTCTAAGAAGTTCAGATGGTAGTTCATCTGGGCCTAGAGATTTATTGTATTTTTCGGTTTTGATGACTTTTCCACTTCAGACTTCGTTATTGGCAACCCCGTTAAGACATGCGGTTCTATTTCATTATGGATTGGGGATGTGGAACTGTCTTCGAATAATTTCGATATATGTATTGTCAATCCATATGTCCTTATTTTCATCGACTCCTTATACAATTTCATTTTTATTGTTTTTCAGAAATAATGGAGCATATCTACGGTATATTCCAGCCTTTGCAGCCTTTCAATTTCCTCGCATGACTTGTTGATCCATTCTAGTTTCGTCCTGAGGATGTTTGCTCGAATCTCTGTATGTGTTTGGTGGTACTGGGTTGTTTCCGGCGTTGTTCCATCAACTCCAGTATTTCGTCTAGTGTTGTTTTAGACGCGGTCATGAGGGTTTCCTTAAAAAGTTCCCAGCTAGTTGTAGAGTCTGTATTGTCCGCATTTATGTCTCTAAGCTTGCTGTTTATATGTTTTGACAGAGTGTCTTTGATGTGTTAATTTTTTTATTTTTTCAAGGTTGAGAACTGTTTTTGGCTGTTGTTTTTTCAGAACCGCAATTTTTACAGAGACTATCGCGAATAACAAGTTATGATCCGAGGGAATATCTGCTTCTGGTTAGGTAGTTACTTTCTGGATTGACGTTCCGAATTTTTGATTGATGAGTATGTAGTCTATCTGATTTCTCATGATGTTTTGTTCATTGTCTTGGGGTGATTTCCATTTGTATGGCCTTCTAGGTGGCAGGTTATACCATGTGTTATTGATTCTCATCCAATGCTCCTGGCAAAACTGAACCAGTCTGTCGCCTCTCTCATTTCTGATTCCTAGACCAAAGTTTCCGACGACTTTGTCAACTTTGTCACATTTTTATTTTATTTTTCAGTGTTTCTTAAATTGTTATTAACAACACTTATAAATAAAATTAAGTTTATATGTAAACATAAGGTACTTCAATAGGACTAAAAAAAAACAAAATAAAATTTATTATATTCCATTAATTAACAACAAAACACTTTAATTGCAAAATAAACAGCCTGGAAAAAATAATAGGGACGATTTGGTTTTTTTATTCTTTAAAATTTCATTCCATAATTTACATTCATATCTCAATATTATATTAATATTTGGTAGATGCTCCCTTCATATTTATCAACTCCTTGTATAGATCCAACAAGATTAGTACAGATTTCCGGGGGGTATAGAATATCACATTTCCTGGATTTTTTGCCAATAATAGACTTGAATGCCCCTGTTTAGTTTTTAGGGACCCCCACAAATGTTCAATGGGATTTAACTCCGGATACTGGGATAATCAATCTCAAACACGGATATTATTCTCCTGAATCCATGACTTAACGAGTCTAGAGGAATGTTTCGTATCGTTATCCTGTATAAACTCTCAGATAAGTGGCATTTCCCCTTCAGCAAATGGTAGCATTTAATTCTTAAGTATCTCTACGTAATCTACTGGACTCATTTTGTCTTTTATCCAAAAAATTGGACCGACGCCAGATGATGCAAAACAACCCCAAATCATTATGAAAACTCCACCATGTTTGATGGTATTTTTTGTGTATCTGGAGTCAAAGTCTTTGTTTTTTGGTCTATGTACCAAAAATTTTACCGTCAAAGCCAAACAAATTAATCTTTGTTTAAACCCACCACAGGACGTTTCTCTAATTTTCCCGACGGAGGTGTTGACTGGCGAATAACAACTTATTTTGTGTTTTGTGTAACGATAATTTTCTTGGACTTCGAGCCTTGAATCCAGCTTCCATTAGTTTATTTCTTAATGTCCGACTGGTTACTGGTGCACATAAATCATTTTGCATTTCACTTGATGATTTAAAAGGTTTTTTTTTTTAATTTTTACTATAGGCTGGTCCAAACGTCCCTTTCTTTCTCGAGTTTCATGTCCTTTTTAGCTTGAATTGCATTAAAAAATTTATTTTAATTTTCTTGCAATCTCAAGAATAGATTTTCCGTCTTTTTTTAAGCTAAGTACTGTACTGTAAGTACTGTACTTGAGTACTGTAAACACCTCGACCCATTTCTAAACACAAATACAAATAATTTTATTTCAAAAGTAAAATCAATTAAAAGAAATTATTTTTTACTTTTATATTTTATCATTTATTTTCATTTTTAGTAAAAATTTAGTTCAAGGTCAGGCATATTGTTTATAAAAAAAATTTTACTACTACGTCACTTTTATTTTTCCCACCCTTTTCCTTACTTTCTAATACTCTTTTGTAGATCTAGTTTTATTTATGAGGACCAGACTCTCTATCATTTTACAGTATCCACTAATGGCATAATTCATAATTTTAAACATAAAACAAAATAAATAAGTTTAACACTGTATATCTGCTCCTTACAACCACCTAGAAAAATGCAAAAACAAAACATTTTGTTCACGGGAGGACAGACGTTCTTAATTAAACCGTGCACTCCAAAATTTATGATGTATGCTGACAAAAGTCATAAGAAGTCTCATTGATGTGAGAGCAATTTAAAGATATCTTATATAAAAATGAAGATCCTCGTGCTGACGTGTATTTGAAAATGCCATGAAGTCTTAATGTATAGGACCGACTCAGCAGAGCCTGTGATATGTCAATAAATAGGTATTAGAGAATTTTAACTAGGAATATATACAGTAGGGTGGCAGCCATTTTCTTTTTAATTTCAAGACGTGCGATCGGATTATTGTGGCACTGGATCTAAAACTTTAGAGCGCAAAATTTGAACCAAAATGGACAATCATTTCTGGACGCGCATTGAGTTCAAAGTTCAAATAAGAATTTATATGTAAAAATTATCAAAAAAAAATTGTTTTTCACAAATATTTTGATATTAATAATTGCGTTTCACTTAAATTAATTAATAAATCATAACCTAGAGTAAATTATCTTTCTAATAAAACAACAAAATCTATTATCGGTTGAAAAGCAACCAAGTCATATCAAGTTCCCCAGGCTATAAATGCGCCGCAGACCACTTGATTAAGAAAATCGCGCTCACATTTTTAAAGACATTGAAATAATTTACAACAACAATATTTTTGCATTCTCCTGATTCCAAAATGATCTTATGTAAAGTATTTTGCATCTCGTCTTTTGATATGCCGTTCTTAATTAATATCGAAACGGTACGTATTTTTTACCACTATTTCAAAATCTTCAATTTTACTTTTTCAAAAATTTTGTTCAAGAAATTTTCCGAAATCAACGATTGGACTTTAAGGTCTTATTAATAAAATATATGTGATTAAAAATTCTAGATATTGTAGGTATCCTGCGAGGCAGCATTTTTATTTCAGCGGATTTGAAGAAAAATTTGATTTTTCATACTTTTTCAACTTTAAGGTGTTTTCATAGATCAAATATCTTTTGTCAAAATATTATACTACTTGATATAAGTTCTCAATCTTGTAAATTAAGGTTAAATTGAAGCACCATAAACTGTCCCTCTTTAAGGTCAAAAGTCATATTTAAGGAGATTTACATTTTTTTAAAGCAAAAGATCGAAATAATATATATTTGTGGAAGGATTTCGATAAAAGTTGTTGATTATATTTAAATAATTCTAAAAAATAATATTCTGGAATTATTTTCTGAAATTAACCCGTGATGTCAAATTGACTCTATATGAAAATCTATAAATATTTTCTTCATCAGGATTTTTTTAAATAAAAAATATTTAATGTATTCAAATTTATTCGTTATTTTATGAAAATACTTAGATTAATTAGTTTTTATCAAGGTTCAGAAAATACACACATGAAACACACAATGTTCTGTTCAAAAGCAGCCAACACATATCTTTATTTTCATATCAATTATGTGCGTTTCTAAATTTTCTACGGTGCCCAACACAATCATGACTGTGTTCGTTTTAATATTTCGTTATTTACACGAACATGTTTCTATCACGTACTTTTTGTTTCGTTCACACATAAACCACACAGATTTGAGTGTTGCTTTATTTGAAGTTCGTGTTATGGTACGTGTACTGAAAAAAAAACTGAACATGTACAATAAACAGGTTCGAGTTCAGTTATATTTTAAGTCGTGTTGTGGCTCGTGTACTAAGAAAAAACAGAACATGTACAATAAACAGGTTCGAGTTCAGTTATATTTTAAGTCGTGTTCTGGCTCGTGTACTAAGAAAAAATAGAACATGTACAATAAACAGGTTCGAGTTCAGTTATATTTTAAGTCGTGTTCTGGCTCGTGTACTAAGAAAAAACAGAACATGTACAATAAACAGGTTCGAGTTCAGTTATATTTTAAGTCGTGTTCTGGCTCGTGTACTAAGAAAAAATACAGTATAATACAGTATAAACAAATTTGTATATCGAGGGTTTATATTCAAAAAGTGCTATCTGCACTTTTGAAAACCAATTTAAAAATAAGATCTGAAAGTATTTGTCGATCGATTTGCTACAACATCTATTAAGAAATAGTCGTACTAATCATGAATGATGTCAAAATTTATATTATATTTGACAGTTATATCAGAGAACTGTTTGAAATCAAAAATTAATATTGCTGTAAAAAGTGGATAGCACGTTTTGAATATAAGCCCTCGATATACCTTTACATGAATATAACAATTCTGAGAAAACAAATAAAACTAGGACACATTTTGAGTACCCCACGGGTTAATTTCAGAAAATAAGACAAGAATATTATTTTTCAGAATTATTTAAATATTTTCAACAACTTTTATCGAAATCCTTCCAAAAATATATATTATTTCGATATGTTTTAAAAAAATGTTAATATCCTTAAATTTGACCTTTGACCTTAAAGGGCGACAATTTATGGTGTTTCAATTTAACCTTAATTTACATGACAGTTAAAAAAGTATGAAAAACTAAATTTTTCTTAAAATCCGCTGAAATTAAAACGCTGCCCTCGCCAAATTAAAAACAGGATAGCTACATTATTTGGAATTTTTAATCATATATATTTTGTTATTAAGACCTTAAAGTCCAATCGTTGATATCGGTAAATTGCTTGAACAAAATTTTTGAAAAAGTAAAATTGGAGATTTTGAAATAGCGTTAAAAAATACGTACCGTTTTGACATTAATTTAGTACGGCATAACAATAGAGGAGATGCAAAATGCTTTACATAAGATCTTTTTGGGATCAGGAGAATGCATAAATATTGTTATTGTAAATTATTTCAATGTCTTTAAAGATGTGTGCTCGATTTTCTTAATCAAGTGGTGTCCGACGCATTTATTGCCTGGGGAACTTGATAAAACTTGGCTGTTTTTTCAACCGATAAAAGATTTTGTTGTTTTATTAAAAAGATAATTTACTCTAGATTATGGTTTATTAATTAATTTAATTGAAACGCAATTATTAATATCAAAATTTTTGTGAAAAATTATTTTTTTTTTTTTTATAATTTTTACATATAAATTCATATTTGAACTTTGAACTCAATGCGCGTCCAGAAAGCATTGTCCGATTTGGCTCGAAATTTGTGACCAAAGTTTTAGATCCAGTGTCACAATAATCCGACCCGCACACCTCACAATTCGACCAAAAATTTTTTTCCATACAAACCGCTGTCACGCTAATATACAGTTATACAAAATGAACTCTTCTTGATTAAAATGAATACGTGTTCACATACAGCCAATACAAACGTAAAAAGTGTTCTCTATCCTGTACCTTGTTCAGCAAGTGCTATTCCAAATGTAGGACCAATATTTTCGTACTTAGTTAAAAAATTATTCTGTATTTCATCTGAACATCATGTAATTTATTTAAGAACATTAACAAAAAAGAAACGAATAAACTTCTTTAACTACCTGATAAAAACTTTAATTATAATTATAAGTACTAATTTTTTAATAAAAAATAAAAAAAGAACAATAGGAAATGAATATTTAATTACCTTTTAACATTATCGGTACTGTTTTGAATGCAGTTCTGGTGGTATACAAAGTAAGATCATGCTGGGCATTGTAGTATTTACGTTAAACGTACTAACCCCACTACAAACTTGCAGGAACAATGATGATGTTGATATTTAATAATGATGTTCTTGGTAAAATCTGAAGCAGCAACACTTAAAAAAAAACATATACAAACAATCAAAATCCAACAAAACAGAAACAGAAGCAGAAACGCTTATGATCGTGGGAGTGGTAAAAATTTTTATGTTTTCCTTTTTTTTTAAATTTATTTCAAGCGTTACGACATAGTCATTTATATTTTAATTTTATTTCTAAATGTTGGATAAGAATATCATAACTTTTTTATATGATTTGTTTTGTTTCGACTATTTGTTGTGCTCCTGTTTTTGAAGCTTTTTTTTGGGGGGGAGGTGTTTTGCTTGAAAATTTGTTTTGTCCATTAACACTTTGCTCTTGTTTAGTTTTATTTAGTTTTAACTAAAGTCGCAGCTAAACATTTACAAGATGCACTTGGATATTGTTGCCATTTACGAGTATTATTTCTAGTTCATGTTTCATTTCATTTTTTTTTTTCTTTCTTCTTTTTTTTTTTTTGTTGTTGCGAATTTTTATTTAACAGTTGATCTTTTGTATGCTGTACGTAAGTTAAGACTGAAAAAATATATGAAGAAAAAAACATAATTTTATTAAATGTTCTTGAATTTTATAGTACGAGTGTGCGTGTTTTTATTTTATATATCGTTAGTTTTAGATTAAATTATTGGACGTTACTGTAATAATATTGTATCTTAGCCCTTAAATTCACATATCTATCAATTATTATGGGGAATCGATAATTTCATAACACTATTTGTTTGCGCAATTTTTGATTTTTTTTTTTCATTTTTTGAGTAAAAATAAAAATGTTCAGGAAAATATTTTTAACAAAATCAGCAACATGCCCAACAATTACAAAAGAACGAATGTTAAACAATTATCAAGTTTTTATATATGAAGAAGGATCTGATTTTTATGAAAAAATTTTAATATCTTTCGTACTTTTGACCTTATGCGTGGACAATAAAAATGTTTTAAAAATTTTCAAAAAAAAAAATTATATATTGATATACATATACATATGTATATATATATATATTGCGAAACTAACGTGACCAACTGTTTTTGATGTGTAAACATCTACACGCGCAGGGGGGTAAACATCTATTTCTAATCACAAAAACAGCGTAAACGTAAGACAAAATCGGTGTGACTTATGATTGTTTGCTAAATGAAAAATGGAAAATGACAAATGAAAATTGAAAATTAAAATAAAAAATTAAAAATTAAATATTAAAAATTAAAAATTAAAAATTAAAAATTAAAAATTAAAAATTAAAAATTAAAAATTAAAAATTAAAAATTAAAAATTTAAAATTTAAAATTAAAAATTAAAAATTAAAAAATTAAAAATTAAAAATTAAAAATTTAAAATTAAAAATTAAAAATTAAAAAATTAAAAATTAAAAATTAAAAATTAAAAATTAAAAATAAAAAATTAAAAATTAAAAATTAAAAATTAAAAATTAAAAATTAAAAATTAAAAATTAAAAATTAAAAATTAAAAATTAAAAATTAAAAATTAAAAATTAAAAATTAAAAATTAAAAATTAAAAATTAAAAATTAAAAATTAAAAATTAAAAATTAAAAATTAAAAATTAAAAATTATAATTAACAATTAAAAATTAAAAATTAAAAATTAAAAATTAAAAATTAAAAATTAAAAATTAAAAATTAAAAATTAAAAATTAAAAATTAAAAATTAAAAATTAAAAATTAAAAATTAAAAATTAAAAATTAAAAATTAAAAATTAAAAATTAAAAATTAAAAATTAAAAACTAAAAATTAAAAATTAAAAATTAAAAATTAAAAATTAAAAATTAAAAATTAAAAATTAAAAATTAAAAATTAAAAATTAAAAATTAAAAATTAAAAATTAAAAATTAAAAATTAAAAATTAAAAATTAAAAATTAAAAATTAAAAATTAAAAATTAAAAATTAAAAATTAAAAATTAAAAATTAAAAATTAAAAATTAAAAATTAAAAATTAAAAATTAAAAATTAAAAATTAAAAATTATTAATTAAAAATTAAAAATTAAAAATTAAAAATTAAAATTTAAAAATTAAAAATTAAAAATTAAAAATTAAAAATTAAAAAATTAAAATTAAAAATTAAAAATTAAAAATTAAAATTTAAAAATTAAAAATTAAAAATTAAAAATTAAAATTAAAAATTAAAAATTAATTTAAAAATTAAAAATTAAAAATTAAAAATTAAAAATTAAAAATTAAAAATTAAAAATTAAAAATTAAAAATTAAAAATTAAAAATTAAAAATTAAAAATTAAAAATTAAAAATTAAAAATTAAAAATTAAAAATTAAAAATTAAAAATTAAAAATTAAAAATTAAAAATTAAAAATTAAAAATTAAAAATTAAAAATTAAAAATTAAAAATTAAAAATTAAAAATTAAAAATTAAAAATTAAAAATTAAAAATTAAAAATTAAAAATTAAAAATTAAAAATTAAAAATTAAAAATTAAAAATTAAAAATTAAAAATTAAAAATTAAAAATTAAAAATTAAAAATTAAAAATTAAAAATTAAAAATTAAAAATTAAAAATTAAAAATTAAAAATTAAAAATTAAAAATTAAAAATTAAAAATTAAAAATTAAAAATTAAAAATTAAAAATTAAAAATTAAAAATTAAAAATTAAAAATTAAAAATTAAAAATTAAAAATTAAAAATTAAAAATTAAAAATTAAAAATTAAAAATTAAAAATTAAAAATTAAAAATTAAAAATTAAAAATTAAAAATTAAAAATTAAAAATTAAAAATTAAAAATTAAAAATTAAAAATTAAAAATTAAAAATTAAAAATTAAAAATTAAAAATTAAAAATTAAAAATTAAAAATTAAAAATTAAAAATTAAAAATTAAAAATTAAAAATTAAAAATTAAAAATTAAAAATTAAAAATTAAAAATTAAAAATTAAAAATTAAAAATTAAAAATTAAAAATTAAAAATTAAAAATTAAAAATTAAAAATTAAAAATTAAAAATTAAAAATTAAAAATTAAAAATTAAAAATTAAAAATTAAAAATTAAAAATTAAAAATTAAAAATTAAAAATTAAAAATTAAAAATTAAAAATTAAAAATTAAAAATTAAAAATTAAAAATTAAAAATTAAAAATTAAAAATTAAAAATTAAAAATTAAAAATTAAAAATTAAAAATTAAAAATTAAAAATTAAAAATTAAAAATTAAAAATTAAAAATTAAAAATTAAAAATTAAAAATTAAAAATTAAAAATTAAAAATTAAAAATTAAAAATTAAAAATTAAAAATTAAAAATTAAAAATTAAAAATTAAAAATTAAAAATTAAAAATTAAAAATTAAAAATTAAAAATTAAAAATTAAAAATTAAAAATTAAAAATTAAAAATTAAAAATTAAAAATTAAAAATTAAAAATTAAAAATTAAAAATTAAAAATTAAAAATTAAAAATTAAAAATTAAAAATTAAAAATTAAAAATTAAAAATTAAAAATTAAAAATTAAAAATTAAAAATTAAAAATTAAAAATTAAAAATTAAAAATTAAAAATTAAAAATTAAAAATTAAAAATTAAAAATTAAAAATTAAAAATTAAAAATTAAAAATTAAAAATTAAAAATTAAAAATTAAAAATTAAAAATTAAAAATTAAAAATTAAAAATTAAAAATTAAAAATTAAAAATTAAAAATTAAAAATTAAAAATTAAAAATTAAAAATTAAAAATTAAAAATTAAAAATTAAAAATTAAAAATTAAAAATTAAAAATTAAAAATTAAAAATTAAAAATTAAAAATTAAAAATTAAAAATTAAAAATTAAAAATTAAAAATTAAAAATTAAAAATTAAAAATTAAAAATTAAAAATTAAAAATTAAAAATTAAAAATTAAAAATTAAAAATTAAAAATTAAAAATTAAAAATTAAAAATTAAAAATTAAAAATTAAAAATTAAAAATTAAAAATTAAAAATTAAAAATTAAAAATTAAAAATTAAAAATTAAAAATTAAAAATTAAAAATTAAAAATTAAAAATTAAAAATTAAAAATTAAAAATTAAAAATTAAAAATTAAAAATTAAAAATTAAAAATTAAAAATTAAAAATTAAAAATTAAAAATTAAAAATTAAAAATTAAAAATTAAAAATTAAAAATTAAAAATTAAAAATTAAAAATTAAAAATTAAAAATTAAAAATTAAAAATTAAAAATTAAAAATTAAAAATTAAAAATTAAAAATTAAAAATTAAAAATTAAAAATTAAAAATTAAAAATTAAAAATTAAAAATTAAAAATTAAAAATTAAAAATTAAAAATTAAAAATTAAAAATTAAAAATTAAAAATTAAAAATTAAAAATTAAAAATTAAAAATTAAAAATTAAAAATTAAAAATTAAAAATTAAAAATTAAAAATTAAAAATTAAAAATTAAAAATTAAAAATTAAAAATTAAAAATTAAAAATTAAAAATTAAAAATTAAAAATTAAAAATTAAAAATTAAAAATTAAAAATTAAAAATTAAAAATTAAAAATTAAAAATTAAAAATTAAAAATTAAAAATTAAAAATTAAAAATTAAAAATTAAAAATTAAAAATTTAAAATTAATTATTAAAAATTAAAAATTAAAAATTAAAAATTAAAAATTAAAAATTAAAAATTAAAAATTAAAAATTAAAAATTAAAAATTAAAAATTAAAAATTAAAAATTAAAAATTAAAAATTAAAAATTAAAAATTAAAAATTAAAAATTAAAAATTAAAAATTAAAAATTAAAAATTAAAAATTAAAAATTAAAAATTAAAAATTAAAAATTAAAAATTAAAAATTAAAAATTAAAAATTAAAAATTAAAAATTAAAAATTAAAAATTAAAAATTAAAAAAGTAAAAAATTTAAAAATAAATAATGAAAATTAAAAATAAATAATGAAAAATGAAAAATAAAAATGAAAAATAAAAAATTAAAAAATAAAAATAAAAAATAAAAAATTAAAAATGAAAAAAAATTAAACCTGAAAAATAAAATATTTCAAATAAAATATGAAAAATAAAACATGAAAAGTAAAAAATGAGAAACGAAAAATTAAAAATAAAAAAAAAAAAAATTAGAAATAAAAAATGAAAAATAAAAAATTTAAAATTAAAAATAAATACTGAAAATTTAAAAACGAATAATTAAAAATTAAAAATGAAAAACAAAAAATGAAAATGAAAAATGAAAACTGAGAAATAAAAAATTATAATTAACAATTAAAAATTAAAAATTAAAAATTAAAAATTAAAAATTAAAAATTAAAAATTAAAAATTAAAAATTAAAAATTAAAAATTAAAAATTAAAAATTAAAAATTAAAAATTAAAAATTAAAAATTAAAAATTAAAAATTAAAAATTAAAAATTAAAAATTAAAAATTAAAAATTAAAA
Organism: Cordilura impudica; assembly: GCA_963682025.1. Taxonomy (NCBI): domain Eukaryota; kingdom Metazoa; phylum Arthropoda; class Insecta; order Diptera; family Scathophagidae; genus Cordilura; species Cordilura impudica. Next base: position 48,824,726 of record OY821517.1, read on the forward strand.
ATTAAAAATTAAAAATTAAAAATTAAAAATTAAAAATTAAAAATTAAAAATTAAAAATTAAAAATTAAAAATTAAAAATTAAAAATTAAAAATTAAAAATTAAAAATTAAAAATTAAAAATTAAAAATTAAAAATTAAAAATTAAAAATTAAAAATTAAAAATTAAAAATTAAAAATTATTAATTAAAAATTAAAAATTAAAAATTAAAAATTAAAAATTAAAATTTAAAAATTAAAAATTAAAAATTAAAAATTAAAAATTAAAAATTAAAAATTAAAATTAAAAATTAAAAATTAAAAATTAAAATTTAAAAATTAAAAATTAAAAATTAAAAATTAAAATTAAAAATTAAAAATTAAAAATTAAAAATTAAAAATTAAAAATTAAAAATTAAAAATTAAAAATTAAAAATTAAAAATTAAAAATTAAAAATTAAAAATTAAAAATTAAAAATTAAAAATTAAAAATTAAAAATTAAAAATTAAAAATTAAAAATTAAAAATTAAAAATTAAAAATTAAAAATTAAAAATTAAAAATTAAAAATTAAAAATTAAAAATTAAAAATTAAAAATTAAAAATTAAAAATTAAAAATTAAAAATTAAAAATTAAAAATTAAAAATTAAAAATTAAAAATTAAAAATTAAAAATTAAAAATTAAAAATTAAAAATTAAAAATTAAAAATTAAAAATTAAAAATTAAAAATTAAAAATTAAAAATTAAAAATTAAAAATTAAAAATTAAAAATTAAAAATTAAAAATTAAAAATTAAAAATTAAAAATTAAAAATTAAAAATTAAAAATTAAAAATTAAAAATTAAAAATTAAAAATTAAAAATTAAAAATTAAAAATTAAAAATTAAAAATTAAAAATTAAAAATTAAAAATTAAAAATTAAAAATTAAAAATTAAACATTAAAAATTAAAAATTAAAAATTAAAAATTAAAAATTAAAAATTAAAAATTAAAAATTAAAAATTAAAAATTAAAAATTTAAAATTAATTATTAAAAATTAAAAATTAAAAATTAAAAATTAAAAATTAAAAATTAAAAATTAAAAATTAAAAATTAAAAATTAAAAATTAAAAATTAAAAATTAAAAATTAAAAATTAAAAATTAAAAATTAAAAATTAAAAATTAAAAATTAAAAATTAAAAATTAAAAATTAAAAATTAAAAATTAAAAATTAAAAATTAAAAATTAAAAATTAAAAATTAAAAATTAAAAATTAAAAATTAAAAATTAAAAATTAAAAATTAAAAATTAAAAATTAAAAATTAAAAATTAAAAATTAAAAATTAAAAATTAAAAATTAAAAATTAAAAATTAAAAATTAAAAATTAAAAATTAAAAATTAAAAATTAAAAATTAAAAATTAAAAATTAAAAATTAAAAATTAAAAATTAAAAATTAAAAATTAAAAATTAAAAATTAAAAATTAAAAATTAAAAATTAAAAATTAAAAATTAAAAATTAAAAATTAAAAATTAAAAATTAAAAATTAAAAATTAAAAATTAAAAATAAAAAATGAAATATGAAAATGAAAAATGAAAATTGAAAAATAAAAATGAAAAATGAAAAACGAAAAATTAAAAATTAACCAAAAATTACGATAAAAAACAAGTAAGAAAATTGTAGTGGGTCTACACCGACTACACGATACCCTATACCATGCGTTTAGAGACCCTATCTCTTAGGCCCAACTAATTGGATATAGAAAATAAACATAAACCAAATTTGAGTGGCATAGTTATTAATTTATTTCCTTTGAATATGAAAGAGTTCAAATCAGATGTTATATTTATATGGGGACTAGGTCGAAAAGTGGACTGATCCTGACCATATTTAGTAAGGTCACTTATTGTTTGCAAAAATATATAAATTTAAGAAAAATCTGTGCAATATTTTAGTTTTATGATAGATTTAAGTGAAGATCGGGAAGCAGCTTTATATGGGGGCTATGACTAAGAATTGTCCTATAGGGTTTATTCTTGGAATACTGATTAATGAGAATAATAAACATACACAAACCCAATTTGACCGAGATCTATAAGATAATTTGGATTTTATGACAACTTAAGTCGATTTCATAGAGGTCATTTGTATGGGGACTAGGTCTGAACATGTACAGATTTTCACAAATTTCAATAGCGTTCCTGCTATGGCTGACGGAAGCTTATATACCAAATTTCATCAAAATATATTCATATTTGCGACAAGGTTTACATGGACACACAGACGGACGGACGGACGGACATAGCTAAATCGACTCAGAAAGTAATTCTGAGTCGATCAGAAAGTGATTCTGAGTCGATCGGTATAATAAAAGGTGAGTCTAGATCAAATATTTTTAGTAGTTACAAACATCAGCACAAAGTCATTGTAGTGTTATGGGGTATAAATATGTAGCAATACTTGTTTGGGCTAATGTGACACGTGCAGTATAAATATACACACAACTACAATGCCTTCAGCAATAAGAAGAAATACAACATATATAACATATCTTAAGAAAAACAACAAACACACTGAAAATTTTTATTTTTTCACGGGTTTTCTCAAAGTTTCATTCATATCTCGTGGCCCTTTTAACCAATTTTGACGATTTAAAATGTTAATGTTAATAAACGATTTTAAACAAAAACGAACGGTCGTGATTTCCACAGACAGATTTCCACGGTCGTGATTTGACAGACGGTCATCGCTAAATCAACTTCCCTTGTTAAATGGATCAAGAAAATATATGGTTTTGGGGTCTTCGGAATTTATTTCGACTCAGAATTTATCCACCTTTTAAACTGTGTCATTAACTTTTTTAAATTTGATAGAAGTTTTAAAAGTTAGAAAGCATTACTTTAAAAATTTATACAAAATTTACGAAAAAATGTCATAAAGGGTACCCAAATGAGCAAAAAAATTACCGAAACTTATGATTTTTACACAGAAAATTAAAGTTTGAAAATTTTTCTTTTAAAATATTTACTTCGTAACAAAGAAAATAGTGGTTATGGGCCAAGTAATAAGTAAAACTCAAAAACTGTCCGGAAAACCCTATTTTTGGGCAAAATTCCACTTAAGCGACCTGTAAACCTCTTCCGAAAAATCTGAAAAAAATCACAAAAATACTTCACACTAAAAGCTTTCAAAAATGCTGGGGTATCCTTGAAAATCGAAAAACAAAATTTTTTTGGGATACCCTACTGGACACTTCCATTTTTCGCTTTCAATTGATTGTTAATACCTGAAAAACTAAGCAAACAAATAACAAGATAAAGAGAAAAATAAAAGGTTATCAAAAAATTTGGCCCTTGATTGGAATTTCTCACATCCGAGACAACGACCACGAAAATGTTCCACAGTGTAATTTGGCAACACTGTGTTTCTCTTTGATAAAAAACTCTTGCACGAATAATTGCTGCGTAACTCCAATAAATAATACAAGCAGGTTCCAGCAATCGAAATTCGAGTGTAATTCTAGGAAATTTTATATTTTCATTTAATAAAGACCCTAAAGGTATGCTTCACAATTCAACTCATTTTAAATGAAGAAACCAAACTCAACACATTAACACAAACACATTACCAAATTTAATAAGCACACACATAGCATTGTATAAATTTATGTATGTGTTAGTAGCAACTTTAAACGATCATAAGTCCAAAAAAATATTCCAGACGATGAAAATCTGGGTAACAGCTTAAAAGAAATACCTTTCTAATGATAAATGTTTTGTCAAAATCGGGGTTAAACTGAGAAACTTACATCGGTCACAAGAAATCGTTTTACCTATTAATATTATAGATTCCGTATAACAATTTATCATCAACACCGTTAGCCATTGAGAGGGTTAATTTTGTACAAAATCTTTGAATATTTTTTCAAAATCTTAAGATGTACTCGTTTATTTCTCATTCGTATACACTTACTGGAGTTTCAGAAAAAAAAACAATTTCTAAAATAAAAGTCATGTACAATTCAATATTTAATTTTATATATCTGCTGGCGTTCCGTTGTTTTCTGTTGTTTATTCAAGTGATACGAAAATTATATGGGCATCACGTGAACGTATACATATTGCAGCAGTTTTGTAAATAAACATCTGTTTTGTATCTTCAAAGAGTACCGTCTTACAAAAAATATTTATTAATTGATAATTTAATTCAGAACCGAAAATTAGTATACGTATATGTATGTACACCGCAGCAATTTTTAGTCCTGTAATTGTTATTAACCCATTATTTAGACCAATAAAAAGCCAGTCCACGGAAGTTGAGTAATTCATTGCCCTTAATATAACAGTTAGTGGTTTGTAATTGAATTTCTATTGTGACAAACAAATTGCTGTTAAGACATTTGAAAGTTACATTGTTTAGCATTAAAACAAATCACCTGGCGCGTTATTTTGTCTGAGTGTATAGACAAACAAATGGT